>CM068314.1:10694200-10939200 GCA_034766995.1 Acanthacorydalis orientalis
TTTATTTCAGAATTAAGTCTGGCTTAAGTTTAAACACTAGAATGTTTTCTGTATCTAAGATTCGTCTTTTTGATATCCCTCGCATATAAAACATATTCCACACAGGTTAATACGAAAATTGAGTTTACTGGCATAGATATTTTCTCGTGTAATTTCTCATGTTTTTATTTACAAAGATACTAACATTGATTTAATATGTTGTCCTGCTCATCTTCGCTATTTTAGATAAGTTAAAAGCCTTTTTTCCACTATAAAATAACAAGAGTGCCATTCTCAGGTAAATACTAACGACCCAATTTGCAGTGGATGACACTTATACCAAAACTAGTAGTGTAGAACAGACAGTTAATCCTTAAATATGAAGAAAAAACAGATCAACGTATCAACGGGATTACAAATATAAATCATGCAATGATTTAATACTTTAAAACTGCCAATCGTTAATCTTCTATTTTTTATATTTCTATATTTAAAAAAAAAAACACCGTCTTTGAACTTTTTTCGGTTAAATATCGTATATTTTTATAGAATGATGATTAATTATAAAAACTATAGTTTAATAAGAATATTTTTAATGATGAGATAATAAAATTTTAAAACTGTTCTTTCCTTAAAACTACAGAATATTTAATACGTGCAATTAAAAATTTTTATTAGTTTCTTAACATAAAATAAACATTAATTGAAATTCCAGTATACCAGAGTAAAAGTTATGTCTTCGATAAGTCGGTTATAATAAAATGAAAAAAAAAATTTTAATTCTACTAAAAAATAAACATATTTCAAATGTATAAACTACTTTATAAAAAATTAATCAAAAAATTGATAAAATACAATTTATCAACGTTTTTTTAATGATCATAAAAATTTATCATTCTAGTAATTAATATTCTATTATTTAAATTTGTCAGATATAAAATTGTATATTCATTCGTTGTAATAATCGTGAAAAAAAATTTTTTGTCCGTTTATTTTTGTATTCGAAACGTCAAACTATAAAATATTATATTAAAATATAAAAAAGTAAATATTGTGCCATCGATGTTGGCAAACATCTGTGCAATACATTTTTAAATTTACCCTTAACGACTATATTTCAAGCAACGGATGAAATAATTACTTTTTAACCAGCGCCATCCGCCAGTCCATCCACTGTGGTAATATTTTTTTTTCTCGCGCATCACAAACAAGGCAATATACGCGTTTGCCATTAACGCCCATTTCACCACCTGTCCGCCAGGTTTATTGCTGGTGGTGCTGCAAGCGATTCATTAGTCTAATCTAGATGATGCTCTGGTGATCATATCTCGCCTGTGGCACAGTAGCATTCAAGCCGTCGCTACCATTTGTAACTGTTTACGAATCAGTTAATCTGATTTTTGTCAGTACCTATACGCACATAATATTAAGGCGTTGGAATTACGACGAACGTGTTGAAACGATGCGGAATAAATATATATATACATCGTTATTTACAACAAAATTAGAATTTAACTTCGTAAGAAAAAATGTAGAGCGGAATATATGAGAATATTGATTTTTTTGGCGTGTTGAAATATTTTTTTAGTACAAAAAGGAAGTTTCAAAAACATAACTTATATTCCTGAACATACATATATATACACACACATTTATATATATATATATATATAGCCAAATAAAACTTTTGTTCCTGAAATACTTCCTTATCTCATAAAGTTAACGTTTAATAAACGCATTGTATCATTTTAAAAGTATATCTAAAAAATCTTAAATATGAACTCTTTATTAAATAATATTAATTTAAAACAATTGTACATAATTAATATTTCCATAAAATTGTTTATAAAATATGTATTTTCATATACCAAATACAAATTTTTATCTAAAAGATTTAAAATAGAACTCATTACTTAAGATTTGATTTTTTTCATTTAATTTCAATGTTTATACCGAATAAAAAAAATAGAATGAAAAATTGTCTGTTTTAAATATTAAAAATAATTCTAAGCTGATTTTACTTCACCATTCAATTAACTTATCTTCTTTAATTCGCATATATTTTTTATTCAAAGCCATTGATTTATATCCAAAAAAGAAAACAAGAAAAACGACGAATATTATTTAATAATATTATGTTTTTCTCTGTTTTCAAATAATAATAATTTCGCATTTTTTAAAGTGTAATTTACAAATGACTTTACAATAAAAAATATCTTTACATAAATAATTACATATTTTTTTTACTCACGCCTTCAAAATTGATAAATAGTTTTCATAAAGCTGATTTACAGGAATTCATAACACGTATCACAAGGAACATTATTTTTTTAAGACTTAACAGATTAAAAATAATATTTACGATGGAAAATCTAATCTAATTACAATGTATCAATCTTTGTAATACAACTATATAAATAAAATTTTTCAAAATGTCCGAAAACGGGTTAAAAATGAAAGTAATTAATGAATATTCCCGAAATTATCATAAGATGAACATATCATTTAGTATTTGTGATTCGAAAAAGTTAATTTGTTTGAAGGTAATTATAACAAATGTAATAAGATATTATTTAAGTGCACGGCGATAAATTGAAGTGAATTTTAATAATTTAGAGACAATTTTAAAAAATAAGTTTTAAAAAACTTCCAAAAATTATTTATATACTCATAAAAAGAAGAATAAATCAAAATACATTAAACATACCTAAACATACGATATGACAGATGTAGAACAACTTCAAACACTCACCTGTAACAAATAAAACAATATTAGTTAATAATCATGAATAATATTTGGAATAAAAAAATACATTTTGTCCTATCTGTTTTATATTATATAACAGATTTTTATGTTATTTACTTAAATATATAAGTGATAATTAGTCTTTTAAGTAAAATATAATTTATAATCATATATAAAATAACAATCAAACTACATTGACAATATCAAGCTGCTGCTATAAATAGAAAATAATTTTCTGCAAAAGGATATTTAATTTTTCTTAGAAGACAAATTAACAAGAATGTTGTTTCAATAAAACACATGAAGAACATTAAAACTGGTACCAGAAAAAAAAGAGAGAAAGACAGAGAGAGGCAGAGAGAAAGTGTCAGGGAGAAAGAGGCAGGGGCAAAGAGATTCAGACAGAGGCAGAGTTAGAGAGTGAAAGTGTGTATTTTTTAATAAACTTTCGATACTTTTTCATAAAAGCACTTTTCATATTTAATAAGATCAATAGATAAATTTAAATGGAAGAGTACTAGTTTTACAAAAAATAAAATTGATATATTTCAACATAGTATATAGATTTATTTTATATCAGGAAAAAGCAATATGAAAAGAAATATTATTCTGGTTGTAGTCACATTTATATTTACTTCTATTCACTTTACATCATTTCATTGAAATTAAATATGAAAACCTCTCCAGTTCAAAAGACTACTTTCTATAGTATTATACTATTTTTAAGTGCTCTTGTAGCCTTCGAACTGTATATATCTTTAACACTTTATTATAACGTTGGCGTTATCATACTTTTACATTTAGGTTTAGTTTAGTCGATTAAACATAACCACGTCACTAAGCAAAGTAATATAAAAATATAATTCAAAATAATAGCATCGACGATGAACTTTTATCACATTATATATATATATATATATATATATATATATATACATACATACATACATACATACATATATATATATATATATATATATATGGAATTATAAAAATAAAGAAGAAAATTCCTGTTAACAGAAATAATTTATCATAATTAACACTGGCGTTGATTAGTTCAGAACAATAACTTATACAGGAAACAATATATATATATATATATATATATATATATATATATATATATATATATATATATATATAAATATATATACTGTATCCGTTACAAATCTCTAATCCGTAAATTAAATTGACAACGTATAAACGAGTCACACGAAATACCGGGAATCGAAGCAATACAATGTAATTATCTCAATTCTAGTAACTCGACTATACTTGATATTGAAACCGATATTGGATTATCGTCTATATCTATCCCGTTAAATATTCCCGCGACATCAGGAACGCGATCGGTAACGCAATGGCATCACATCACCCCCGCAGTTGAACGAACGACGCTCACGAATACGAACTAAATAATTCGTTAGCTGTTCTCGACCCTCCGTTCGAAAAAGAACACGAAGAAGACAATTACAGAAACAACCACCGTCCCCTCGAGGCCTATTCCGAGCCGCGATTTCCTTTTGCATCTCATTTAATTTATTAGGCAGCCCGAAGGTGACTAATATTGTTATATTTTATTTCTTGTTTGCAAACTTGTTATGTTCTGTACAAAAATGTATAAGTAAAAAGCATCGCCGCTATTGTTTTTGTTGCGAAAACGCATTTCGGCCGTTTTTCTGTATTATTTATGACGGTGTCGTTGTTTACATACAACTGAAATCTTTATAGCATCTCCTCAGGTTATTTGAATTGTGAAACGAACCAAGTACACGTCCTAAACAAAAACAGTTTCGTCTATGACTTTAAGGATATCTGTAATATTTTTCTACTTACAAGATTTTAATACGCAATCACTTTGATAGGTGCCGATGAAAAATAAGATAACTTTCTTACATGTTTTATAAAGAACGCAAAATATTTTTCTAATCAAAATTATCAATAATTATCAACAATATAATATAACATTCAATTCTCTACATTTATACTAAATTATTCAAATGTGTTCATTAGATTTGTAATATTATGATTATTGATAATTTCCAATAAAAATTATACGACTTACATTTTACACCGATTATTTTTGTGTTGAATTTGTCAACTTCTGTTATTTGTTAGGGAAGCACTGAGCGGGAATCAAAGCCCCCTGATATTATAAATAAAAAAAGTATTTTATTGCAGAGCACATAAGTTAATCAATTTTCTTTATTACTTAATACACATTTTACTTAATTAACAGTTTCACAAATGAATTCCTTTTTCATTCCACAAACAACAAAAATTTCTAGTCAAAAATATTTTATAAATCAATATTGATTCTTTTTGACAGTTTTGTGCATTTAGATAACGATTCTATCATCTCCAGAGGGTTAATGTACGGAAAAATCTAATTAGTAATATTAATATTTAAAATATTACAATTTTTTCACAAAAATGTCCATTAAGTAATTAGAAAATAAATAACTTTTTTAAAAAATGAAAAGCAATAAATACAAAAATGTTTTGAATTATCAATTATATATATATATATATATATACATATATATATATATATGAATATATTATAAAGTTTTGTTAAGGGTTTATTTTTCTGCCCATGTCTAACCCTTACTCGCAGTTATTAAATCGTACCCTTCTCAAAACTGTAGCATGAATTTAATAGAGAAGAAACAAACGATTATCTTAATTAGAAACATTAAAGATAAGCGTAATAAATAAGTGTAAATTATATATATTAAAAACAATAAAAGTGTCACGATTTGAATTTAATTGTGTAAAAATATTTCTTGGCTAGTAAAACGGCATGAAAGGAAAAAAATCATACTTTGAATATTCCATATCAACTATTAACATACAAAAACGACAGTTTTGACATTAATCAAGTCAATTATAAACTACCCTCACTGAACACTTCATAATATCAATTACAGCCGCATTAAATCCACAACCTGAAAATGCAGTTACTCATTCGATCATTCGATTCACATTGTATGTCGACTACGTACACCCAACTACAAATATTATAAACATACATATATATTTTATGGTTTCAAATTAATTATACTGTCATGAAATTTGTTGAATAGAATTTGAGTTGAAAATGTACACTTAAATTAAAAATAAATGGTAATGTTCGTTTTGGATAGAACAATCTTAGATATTCCTTTTTAAACAGTTTTTTTTAAAAAAAAACAAATCTAATAATGTATGAAAGGGTAATATATGATGATAATAATAAAAAATCTATATTATAACTAAGGCTATCTTTTAAAGTGCCATAACTGATTCGTTAATTTAAATTCCGATTGGCAAACACAGAGTTTCATCATTTTACACAAATCTTCATAACAGAATAAAATTTCTCTATTAAAAAAATATGAAAATATATAATAATAACCATATTAAATTCCTTATTAAGATATACTACATACTTTAATAAATTCATAAATATTTGAAATTAACTTATTTCGAATAAAATTAATTTTATCACAGCATTTGTTACTTATTTTCATTATCATATGTTTTATAGAAAAATTAAAAAAATCATTACATTGTATTATGTACACATTTGAAAATCAATTATGAAATACAATTATAAGATACTGAATATACAAAAATAAATCAAAATTGAACTGACGATTTATAAGTTGATACCACAAAACTGACAAAATGATCTCGTTTGTGGTATCAACCCAATAGTGTACTTCAGATGTAATATTCAAGCGCATCCTTTGTAAATATTTATCTGTTTGTTTTACAACGAGATAAACCACATTCAAAAGCGAAATTTTATCGATATGTGAGCAATGGATTGAACATTTAATATGTTTCATATATTTTTAATACAGTATAAAAAGAACGTTTGCTGATATGTTCATATAATATTAGATTGGTAGAAGAATAATTTCGATTTATGACATTTAAATTCATATACATTTTTCTATCCTAGCTGTTTTAAGTAGTCCAGAACTGTTGGATGACTAAAGCCTAACTTTTGTACAAACTCTCGAATTGGTGTGAGTGGTTATGACAACTATTTTTAATTAAAATATTTTTTCGTTGTTTTAAGATTTTGAAGTGCCAGTCTTAAAATTTAAAACACTATATTTCTTAGTCAATCAATTAGTATAATCTCACTAAATAGTAGTAAACACGATGATGTCTAAAAAGTAGTATATTAGGCATTGCATGCTTTTTGAATATATGTTAAAAAATGATGCCGAAGACATAAAAATAATTATTTTAGCTTTGGAGGAAGATGCTGTGACACATAAAACATGCAAAAAATGCTGGAACAGTGGAAGAGGTCTGAAAATACATTAAAACTTCATAGACTCAAACCTGCTATCTTTTTTTCTACAGGGGATTTGTCAATCATCTTAATTATATAAAATAATGGAAAATACTTTGAAGATTGAAATGTATTCCATTTTTTCGTAAATATTCATTTCTTATTAAGAAGACACCGAATTAATTTGTATGCCTAATATGTTATTATATATTAAAGTTTCTTTTAAAGATATTTCGTAAAAATTCGATTCTTTATTGAGTTGAAAAGATATTTTATGGACAGACTTATTTCAGTCACAGATTTTAAAGTGACTTCTAATTTTATTCGGGTACCAATTCCAATAAGATATCAGATTTTTGAAGATTTATTGCTGATTCGTTCTAGGAATTGACACTAAATTATCATCTATATTTTTTTCCAGAGATAGAACTTAATAAAGTCAATAATTAAAAATTTCATATTTCAAAGATATTTTTAATGTAAATTAATAACAAAACAATTTATAAAAAAGTGTCTACAATTCTCAAAACTTTCAGACAGAAATTCCTAGGACACCAATGCATGTTCTAGAAATTTAATAGAAGAAACTATTATATAATGATTACAATAATAGTTTTTAGCAATATGAGGTTTAATTTAAATTCACTTTCACAAACATTTTTTTTTAAATAGATAATTACTGTTTTAAATGTCAATCATTTTAAATGTCATTTATACACATTTCAATAGTAATTTCTTTATCCTCAGAGGGATAAGCTAAAGACCAGAATTAATTATCAATTCTTAATTATTTCTAGTTCTACTTTTAGAGGTTTTTATACCTTATCCATGTGCTAACAGTTTAAAATCTACGTAAAATATCTTAAGACACCGAACGTCAAAACTAATCCTAGAAAAAACGAAATAGTTTCCAAGATTTCTATGGAGATTTTAAATAATTCTAATAGTACACAAGTAATTTGTGACAGTCTGTATTTAATGAGGTGCGAATATTGAGATAAATTAAGTAAATGAAATACTTTCTTTTAACTGATAAGCTGGTATATCCATTACTTTCAAATTTCTTAAAATATTTATAATACTTTGAGAACTAAATATCTAAGTCATATAACTGACATTTAATTTCTCGATCATGCCATAAATAATTTACAAGAAAATTAAAAACAAATAGAATAAATTTAGATAATCAAAATGAATCTAAGAAATGATATTTATTTCACAAAACTTGCTCTAT
Source organism: Acanthacorydalis orientalis (assembly GCA_034766995.1). Classification (NCBI taxonomy): domain Eukaryota; kingdom Metazoa; phylum Arthropoda; class Insecta; order Megaloptera; family Corydalidae; genus Acanthacorydalis; species Acanthacorydalis orientalis. The sequence goes on from CM068314.1 coordinate 10,702,451, forward strand.
CGATTTTATTAGGAAACTGTGTTGAGTTTAATTTTTTTTCAACAATCTTATTTTTTTTATATAATTACAAATCTTTAATCTTATGAAATTAAGAAACAAAACTGATTCTATCTAAGATTACAAATAAATTTAATGCATTTTATACACACACTCATATATATATATATATATATATATATATATATATATATATATATATATATACTTATTAAACCGATTCCAAACGATCGAATGAAATAATCGAACTGTGGTATTCGTTGACCGAATGAATTGTAATGTTTCGACAGACAACGATGAAAAATTAGCATATTATGCACCGATAGACGGTGTGCGAGAGTCATGTGCCGTTGGCGAATCGGACGCCGGTGTTGATGCTCTGCACTGGTGATGGTTAAGGTGGTAGATATACAACACAGTATCAATTATGATGTGCAGACCCACTAATTGGATTTACTCCGTTGGCATAAATTAACTCGACATGCCATTTATTGCGAAATTACATCGCCGGTACGAAATCACATTCAAATCACTCCGTACTATTGTATGTATGTGATCTCACATACGGTCATAATTATTAATATATATATATATATATATATATATATATATATATATATATATATATGTATATATATTAAAACTACAAAAATGGTATAAAGTCAGTAGATCAAGAACATACATTCTATTCGAAAAATTAACTTAAAAGTAAAATAAAGACAGACGAAATTGAGCAACAATTTTACAGAAAATAGTAAAAAGATTGATAAATTATAAATCTTTATCTCAAATTAAAATATTTTTATAAATTTAAACAAGTATCATGATTTTTCGTGTTAAGATTTTTACATAATATAAGTAAATATTATAGGGTTTAACTGAAATACAAAAGAAAATATTTAAGTAATCTAAGAGATCGAAATTATATTTAAATTAATATTGAATGATGTATATGTATTATTGTTGATTAATATTGTAACTAAAATGATTTTCAGTATAACCCAACTAAATCTTTATAATGAATATAAAAATTGTAATTCTTATAGTTTTTGTACATAAAAACTCAAATAAAAGAATTATTTTAATGATAAACCTCAAATAAAAAGTGATAATCAAATAAGTAGAACGAAATTAATTCTAGAATATTTTTCTTCTTAGAAATTTAAAAAAAAATAAGAGTAACATTAAATAGTCGTTCTTTATTGATATTATTTCTTACTAGGAACATCTTATTTTAACACTCGACAGTAATATTATTATAAGAATTATTTTCATTCATAGAATTTAATATATTTTACAAATAATTTCAATACTTAAGAAACCCGGATTTTATTAATTTAAAAATGATCAATAATTGATTACTGACAATTTGAATTTTCATTTATGCGCCGTTGGATAGAAATACTTTCATTCTTCGGAAGACAATGTTCTGAAAATTTCAGATTTTGTTTTTAGATCAATCACAGTTTTTATATTTCAGCGCTTTAATAATAATAGCATCATCAATGCAAACCGCATAAACAATAGTTATAAAATTCCAAAAGAAATTCTTGAATATTTTTCATTTAAAAAAATGTAGGCTATAAATCTTTCTAATATAAATAATCTTTCTATATATAAAAAATAATTCCATCTTAAAATTTCGATAAAGCAATTTTTTCGTGTAGACCACCTCCTCGCAGCCCCTCCCTCCCGCTACACTTTACAAGAAGCACGTTAACCATTTCCATTACCGATCACCAATGATTGGTTGACGGATATCACGTGGTCTCTGTTGTGATTAGTTTATATTAGCCCCATATGTGCACCTCTCTCACGGTGTACAACAAAAGAAGTGTATACGATTTCAGTGTAAAACTGATAAGAAATTTATTCAAAATATTCTATTCATTAAAATTTCAGAATAAAAAATTTATTACACATTTTAACATTGTATTTTCTTGTTAATTTTTATAAACTTTTCTAATAAAAATTTTAAGACTCACATTTTACACAGATTATTTTTGCGTATAATTTGTTAATTTCTATTATTTGTTAAAGAAAAGCGAGCGAGAAAACCCCCCTCTGGGGTCGTAACCAGTAGATGTCAGAGCCCCCTGGTTTACAAAAAATAAATTAAATATAATTATGTCAATTTTTTATATATACAAGTAATTAAGGTTCTCATAAAATGTAAAAGTCGTTTTTATGTTAGTTATCTTTGTATTTTTATATTGTCTGGCCTTTTCTTGTACAAAAACGTATGAAGAAAATAGTGTACCAATAACTATTCTTGTCAAAATTTAATAATTTATATATAAATTTAATAGTGTCATATTTATATATATTTCAGCAGTATGGACGTCATAAAATGTAAAAAAACATTTTTCTGTTCTACTTTTTTTATATTGCTTGTTTTTTTTATATGAAATGAAAAATATATAAGATAAAAAATTTAGCGGAGAAATTAATTTTTCATGAAATAGTTGATGTACATAAATAACTTAAGTAAGGTATTATTAGATTTATACAAATCATTACAGACAAAGTTAGTACACTTGAGGATAATTTACTGAAGGTTGTGAATATCTAGAATATACTCGTATTAATTATGAAACAGTTTTTCCAGAAGAGTATAATCAACAGAAAACCTTAAAAAATTTATTACATTGATAAATAATAATTACAATCGCAGAATATTACATTTCTAAATAAATTCGGTTACATTAACAACATCTGCACGATCCAGTTCTGACACTGTGGCTAAATTCACTTTCACAAATGAATTTATTTTTCATTAAACAAACTTAAGATTTTTCTGATCAAAAATGGTCAATAGTTTTTCGATCGTTGCTTATGTGCATTTTGATGATGTTAGAATCATCCTCAGAGCGACAAGATATAGAAAAATCTATTTCTTTGATATGAAATAGATCATATATAAACTTGTTTAACAACATATACATAGAAGAGAACAGAACAGAATAAAAACATATTTTCCTGTTTCTTGATACTCCGAAGATAAAGAGATTTGCATCTAATTGCGCATGAACAAAAATTAATAAATGAATAATAATAATTTATTAAACATTTTCGACCAGAATTTTTGTGGATTATGGAGTGAAAAATGAATTCATTTTAAGAATGATTAAGAATCAGTGTGTTGCAGAAAAAAATGATTATATGAAAATTTGCCTTAATTATATGACAAAGGCAAATTTATTAAAGTATATATATATATATATATATATATATATATATATATAATTGACTTGTACAAAAAAATATTTGAAATAATAAAATCACTGAAAGCAAATATTAGTATTGATTAAAGTCCATTATAAGTGTTCAAATATTCCTGCAAGTAAAAAGAAAGATACGACCCACTTTCAACTGCTTTCGGAAATGCGTCAGCGTTAAATAAGAGGTTAACTGTTTCGTTTCGTGGGAGCTGGCACACACACACGCATTAACATACACATCGATGAGCACTTACACAGTCACACGCACACACGCATAATAACAGTGGCGTAGTATATAACATGAACATGGGATGGCTTGAGGGATGGTGGCATTCGAACGAAGTGATTGATGTACAACAGTCACGTGATGCGGCCATCGTTCGTGTATGGAAGGGTTGAGGTCAAAGTTGACCGCTGGTCATACATCGTGACAGACGTCCTGCAGCGGCAACGGTCACCAATTTATAAACGAGAGTGTTTAAATTCCATTCGGACAGCTGTTGTTGCACGTACAGAGACACGCGTGTACGTACACATACATACACGCGAACACACGTGCACACATGAAAATTTAAACAGAGCCGGAGTACAATGTGTGTAATGAAACCGCTTTATAACATATACATACATGCATATAGGCCACTGGAGTTGGGGGCGTGTGGAAAACTTTATACTACATCAGTAAGTGTACGCATTCGTCTAGAGTGTTTTGTGTATAGGTGGCAATCCTGATGTTTATATTTGACGTACCGGTGAGATGACTTTATTTTAAACTTGCCGTTTCGGTTATTCGCGTGTTTATTTATTAACACTGACCTTCGAGCACTGAACTCGTTCAGCCGTGAAAAATAATTAATTGTTTATTGTAATATATACGAATGTACAGAGTGATCGATAAAAAGGCGTTATGTGCGTTTCGAAACCCGTAACTCGTACAAACATTTCCATTTAAATAGTTTATAAAATATACATATTTTAATAATAAATATACGTGACATAATTTCAACACTGACACAAAAATAAATTAAAATTAGATGTTTATTAAATAGAAAATATCATAGTTTAGAAACAATTAAATTCAACAATTAAATTCATTTCATATTAAAAATAATGTAATATTTCTAAAAATAAAAAAGTGTTTATATGCTTTTCGAATTGAACCTCAATCCTCTTTGAATTTTTTTCTGTTACCTCTCTCCCCATATACAGTGTTTCAATTTCGCACCCTAACATTCTGAAGACTTTTTATAAATTATTTTTCATCCAATCATCCTAACCTATTATCATCCAGCTATAAAATTTCAACAGAATTATATTTTTGTCTTGTATCAATTAAATAAATACAGTATTCAATAATATTTTATTTTTAATCGATTTTAGAAATGTTGTCAATTCTTTAAAACTGGTATAATTTATTAGCATGTTTTGTTATATAAAATTTTCGTTTTGAAAGCATCTATATTTTTACAGTAATTATCAAATATTACCTAGTTATATAGAAAAAATCTGATGAAAGCTATGACTATTGGTTTTTCCGTTCTATAAATAGGAAAATTAAATTTGTTTTCGATTATAAGAATGATATTCATTTATTTACTTACTAAAACATTATATATATATATATACAAGTGGGATAGAAAAATTAAAAATTTTATTGGAAATCAGTGGAAAAAAATATTGATTTTGTGAAAGAAAATTTATCCACAGTATCAGAACTGTATTGTATAAAATTAATTTTATTTCAACCAAAATAAAATACAAAAAAAAAACATCATCTTTGATTTTTAAGTAGTATTTAAATTGAGTAACTTGAAAATAGAACACTATACTTAATTTTTTACAACAACTTGACATATTGAATTCTAATGAGTTTCTTTTCGTAATTAAAACGTTAAACTCTAATGAAAAATGTAAAATATATATTTTTGTAAGGAATTATATGAACATAAGCTAATAACGAAAATATTTTCCTAAAAATAGTAACACTTCATAAACTTCATTCACCTCATTTCTCTAAAATGTATCTTGCAATTTATGTACAATAATATTATTTTAAAAATACAACTAAAATAATTCTATTTATAAACTCTCTACTTTTAAATTTCAAAACTACCTTTAATGCATGCCAATGTACATATTACCTTTAATGTATATATTTAATCTACAAATTGGCTGTAACATGCTTTTACCTCATATTCCGAGACCAAATTGAATTTAAGCAAGACAATGTAGATTCTATTGTCTAATCCCACACTTGTCTCATATATATATATATATATATATATATATATATATATATATATATATATTCAAATAGGTAGTCTGGAATGCATATGTATATTTTATCGTTGTAGTATAAACTATATGTTTTTTCATATGAATCGTAAAAAAATATTGAGGTATGAAATTTAAATTCAAGTCGTATAGAAACAGATACGAGTACGTTACATATTTTTTTCGTAACAAAACATAACAATAATGAAATAAAACGAGAAAACATAAATTCATATAACTACAGTTTGTGGCGAAACGAAATTCTCTCCGTCTGTGCGATGCCACAAAAATACAATAAACAATAAAAGCAGATCACAAAACGCTATATAAAATGGATTCGCAATATAGGACCATATAAAAGTATCTAAGTGAGCTATGAAAGTAAATATACAAGCTGAATAAAACGATTTAGATTACGTTTATGCGTTTCGAATAATCAGCCTGTATCCATAAAAATTTCAACTCGAAATACTAATTTAACTCCAATTCGACAGATCTAATTACATAGTAATTTAAATAATTCGAATACGTTGTCTAAACACATGCGTTTCTAAATTAATTAATAGGTACTTATATATGTATAAATATATATATATATATATATATATATATATATATGAGTAAACAGGTTAAATTTTTAAACAGATATATTTTTCATATCATTTTTTCAACATATCAGTGTTGAATTATTATTAAATTATAATATTGTATTCTTTACACATTTCTGCTGGAATGAAAATAAACTTTAGTGAGTAAACAACCATCATATTTCACAAGAATAATCTTAATCCCATTATATTATTAAAACAAATATATAATTTAAAACAAATTACTAATTCATCAATGCTTTATAATTTAAAAACGAGTGACAATCATCTCAGCATTCGAAAAAAATCCTTACATGAAAAGTTATAAACAAAAAGAAGTACAAATCTTAGAAATTATTGAAGTATAATGGCTGAAATTTAAAAGAATATGCGGGCACTAATGATCTTAGTTGTCGACGCGACCTTAAATCTTAAATAAGGAACTAACTTAAAATAATAATATAATAAATATCAACTTTTTTAATAACTATGTCTGAAATTTCATTAAACATTTTAATGACATCTATTCGGAGACTTTTATTGATCTCTCTTATTTCATAAATAAATTCTTGTTTCATTCCATAAAACAACAAAAAATATTTTCATATCAAAAATGTTCAATAAATCATAACTGATAACTTTTAGTTGTTGTTTAATAATAATTTATTGAATATTTTTGAACCGAAAATGTTTTTGTAGTTTCTGAAATTGAAAATAATTCATTTTTTAAATGGAATTTAGGCACAAAGTTAGATCTGTATTGTGACAGCTCTCAAATATGTTTGTTATTTTTATATACCATTTTTTTATTACAGAAAAACAGATATATATATATATATATATTCATTATAAAATAATTTGAATCCATGAGAGCAAACTATACAATTTTCCAATTTTAAATTTAAGATTTTAGAACAAATGTTTTAACTAGAACCTAAATATTTCGGTTAATTATCCTAGTGGTAATGATTCTGATAAATTACTTAAGTCTTTACTTGCTATGACGACTTTCAATATAATATATATTTAAAAGCTTCAATATAAACTTTTATATAAGCTTCAATCAAATATATATATGAGGAAGAGATAACAAATTATTAACTATAATCTATTAAAATAATATTTAACTAGCAGTTATTAGATTTGAATGTATATGTTTGATTTCTAATTAACAATAATGAAAGTGCTTTATATAATCCATTAAAATGAATCATTTAACATTATATATATATATATATATATATATATATATATATATATATATATTTAAAAACTGAATGTTTAATTTGTAATTAAATAAAGTGGGTAGGTATGACTGCACATTTGCATATAGGATTGAATATAAAATTATTGATCGTTTTATCCTGCTACCTTCAAAGGGATTGAATTTGTAAAGTTTGTAATTAATTTGACACGTCGACGACAGACTGCAATTAACTTTCCGTGATAATGTGACAAATGCAACTCGACATTCGATACTGAAACTTGTCAATTAGTTCGCGAATGCATTGAACTGCATTTCAAATTAGATGATATACAGTATGTACGTGTATATCGATTTAATGGCATACGAAATGAGATTAAATTATTAAGTTGACATTTACTTGCTGATTTTTTAAACTAATTTAAAATCACTTTTTTAATTAATCAGTCTGCTTCTTTTCTCTACTTTCAAAATTTTTTATTGATTTAGTAAAAAATTGTATTGAAATCCAGGAGAACAAGTAATTTAAAATAGAATAAAAATATATATTCTGTACTGTTGAATTTTAAAAAGTATTCTGGATTCCAGTACTATTCTATGTACATAATAGATAGAATAGTATTATATTAACACACTATAAAAAAAAGATAAATTTAAACTGAAGAAATAAGGTATGAATTTTATTCATTTTTAATAAATATCTTTCTTTGAATAATATTTTCAAATGTGAAAATAACTTTTTCATTTTTAATGTATTATCTTCAATATCCTTTTTTAATAACTGTTTATGAAATTAATTTTATTATAAAAGTACCTATAAAAATGAAATTTGCATGTCATCCTTAAAATTAAATATGTGAAAATGAAATATATGCATTTTATATCTCGAATCACTAGTTTTTTTGTTATTAAAAATCTGCAGAATAGTCTAAAATAATATTAATTGAAATAACTCGCTATAATAATAATTATCTCTTTCAAATACTTATCTGAAAATTCAATTAGCAGATAATTCATTTATAATCAAAATAACTACCTAGAACTTATGTCAATTTCAAAATCAATCATCATAAATCAGAACATTTTTCTCTCATTATTCTGTAAAAAAATAATTAAAATTACTCTTTTTTGGAATTTATATTTAAATTTCAACATCCTGTTTATAACAGACATTTAAAAATAATAGTTTTAATATCATAAAAATATTTTAAAGTTATTCAGATAGATTATATAGTCTCGTCAATCTGCCTGAAGATGGCGCACATGCCAGAAATAGTAGATAATAAAGAAACTCGGGTGATTCAAAAGAACAAAAATCATCATCATAACACGATCAAATTTTTTAATCGTGTTTTATTAGAAAAATGAATTTGGCTGAACAATATAGGTTTACTGAATTTAAAATAATTAAATTGGAAAGAAAATCTGCCTGCATTCCGAATATTCTAAGAAAAATATAATTAACATCAACATGAAAGTAAGTAGAATTATTCATAAAAAAGTGAATTACTCATATTTACGGACTGTCCATTTTTATATTTAATTGTCTGACCTAGCCCCAAGCGAGGAATTCAAAACTGAAATCCGATTTGGGTGTAAAAAATTTAAAAGCGATGGAAAGTGATTTTAAAAGTTTCAGTCCATTTTACAGAGAACATTTCTGAATATTTTTAATGGTTTACAGATGTTAATTAAGTACTGCTAAAATGTGTTAAAGTACTGGGGGTGACATTATTGCAAAATGATTGTTTTATTCTCTTACCATTGTGACATTAAATTAAAAACTTTCGAACGTTACTACTTGTATTGAGAAAACACTTCTTTAGTAATATGAATCATTTGATTCAAATAGAAAAAAGTGTAATTTTACAATTGTAAAAATGTAATAAGTGAGACAATAATTTAATAAACGAATCCGAAAAAAAATACAAAAATTTGAGTTGACTTGAACGGATCTTCTTAGCAAAATATTAATGGATGAAATCTAATAAGGGTGAAGTATGTGTGTCACCCTTATTGTTACAGCCGCTGACGACCTCGGTCACGTTTTTCATTCGTTCACTTCACGCATACGTACATACATATACGCTTCTCGTCCGTCGGCTACGACACTTTATTTTCATTCGCACTCACTTTTCCTCTCTCGACTTACACACACATACAGATAAAACATAAGGTCCGTGTACTTCTTGTACGCATCGTCTCATTCTTTCCGCGCCGATCTTCTCTCTTTTTCAGCACGAAAAACGCGTCCGTGCCACCGCAGTGTCATTCGGACCGCCGTAAATTTTCATCTGGCGCGAAGAATTCCTTTCACGCACACAAACTTTATACTTTACAACCAAATATATACACTCTCTGGCTGACTGCTTGGCTCTCTACTGAAATATGCGCGCGCGAGGGGTATTTTTTTCCAACCCTACTATATACCAACCTACTATATTCCTCTACACTCTACTCCGATGAATTTTCTCGAGCGATCCCCAGGTACTAGTCCATATTTAATACGATTCGAGTTTGACTGATGTCTATTAAGTTTGGTTATCATGGTGCGATTCATGTATAGGCGGTTTGATGATTTGATTGATCGTTTCAAGTTTGTTATTATATTAATATATTAATACACTAATACATGCGAAATTATTATATGGCAGGCAATTAATTATTTTGATCGATAATCAAATCATATATATATATATATATATATGACAAAATATGACTAAAAGCTTATTTAAACTACAAAGTTCATTAATAAACATTTCTATGTTATATATTACCCTTCCAATCAATTCACATTTGTAAAGCATCAATCAAATATTTTCTATATAAACATTCGTCAATTTTCTAAATATTTATTTAAATTATTTACAAATTTTGTCAACGTTGAATTTTATTTAAATTTATTATCGAATATTTCGTAACTAAAACATGAATTCTCTTAAAATTCTTTTATCTTAAGAAGAAGCCTCAAAACACTAAAAGCTTCTGTGATTTAAATTATAAAATTTTGAAAATATATGCACGCCGCTGTATTATAATAATATTTGAACAATGTTACTAGTTAAGTGTATGGATATTTAGTAAAATTGATTTGTGATTTTTAATAATCAATTAATAAAAAATCTAATTGAATTTATTAATAATGATTTCCACTTTAATTTTTTCAATGAAAGTGTCATTTTATCGAGTTCGTGTTAATATCATTTTAAAGTGCATTTTTCGGTCTGTATTTTAGTAATTATCGACTTCGTTATTATTACCTTTGCTTCAAATTCAACTTTTGAATTAAAAATGGAAAAGAACCAAATGAGAGCAATTTATTGTAAGAGTTCAAAACGGACGGTAAAAGCAGCAGAAACTGATCATCAACTGAACGATGCTTTTGGTATGGGTACTGTGAAGGAACGTACAGTACAATGGTGGTTGCAAAAATTTCGTGCTGGGGACGAGAGCCTGAAGATGAAGAAGGTCGCATGCATTCTTATTCTGTTCATAATGACCAGTTAAAAGCGTTAGTTTAATCAGAATCACCCACAATAATTCTAGAGCTTGCACAAAAGTTAGGCATTAGTCATCGAACAGTTCTGGACCACTTAAAACAACCAGAAAAATCAAAAAAGGGAAAACGTATATGAATTTGAAGATCATAAATCGCAATTATTTCACTACCAACCTAATAGAATATATATATATATATATATATATATATAAAGATACATTTTAATATAAATGCCATAAGAAATCAATGCACTGCCATATAAGTTGAAAATCATCGAAACAAGCTTAATCTAAAACACGGAACACAATAAAACAAAGACTGATTAGACCCAGTATGTTGAAATCTTGCCGTAATAAACCAATAAGCACATGCGGTTCAGTTCTCTAGCGACATGCCGACAGTAATTTCAATTCGAATTGCATACCAATGTAAAAGGCAATGGAGCACTAGGAAAGAAAGAGAGGGAATAAATCGATGATGAGATTAAGGTAGTATATAAGAAATTCGAGAATAGCACGACAAACGAAAATAGAAAACAGTCGGAAGGTCTCTAATCATCTACAACGCTATCGTTCTTTCACTTACAGAATTATCACGGCGAATAGTTTAATGCGATGCAAACTCAAAATGAATGAAATTGCAATCTGAGTGCATGAAAACTTAGACACAAAGGAACAAAGCTATACATATATATGTGTGTGTGTTTGTTTGTGTGCATATATATATATATATATATATATATATATATATATATATACTTTTATTACTTTATTTATAAAAAACACAGTATATTGCAGAATTTAAGCAAATAAAATAAAAATTAATACAATTACTTAAACAAACAGTAAAAAAATGTAAACTGTAAAAAAGAATAGAATAGCAAATGAACTTCATTTCAATAGAAATAAAACTAAATAAAAAATGTATAGATAAACTACAATTGCAAGTCAAGATCGAGAAAAATACACAGTTCTATTGTTACGAAGATAGATTTATTCGTCTTTAGAGTTTAAGAAAACGGTCCAGAACAACAACAGATTTAAAAAAAAAACTTTAGAATCATTCAATAAGAATAAAATCTTTAAATTCGGAAGAAAAGAATTTATTAGAACACAGAACTCGTAGTTGTTCTTTAAGAAAATTTGTTTTTAAAAAGAAATACAATGAGAATTTCTTTCTTTCAATTAACTCGAGATTATTTACACTGATTTGATAAGATTTTATTTAATTTTCTTGATTAATAGATTTTTATACCATTTTGATAAACGATATGCAATTAGAATAAATATGAAAGAAATAAAAGGAAGAATTAACCATAAAAATTAATTCTGAAAAGTAAAAAAAATGTTGAAAATAACAAATATCTTAAATAATGCATAAAAAATATTGACACTTTGGGAAGTGTTAAAAAAAATCAACGTTTGTGTAAAATATTGTAAAAATTACCTTAAACAAAATGTGCAGATAATAAATCTACATTTGAAAATTTATTTAAGAAAACAGTTAAAAAATTTATATATTTGTTATATGTTCTTCAGATTTGATTTTTTTAAATATATTTACAAATGGATTTCTTGAAATTCAAAAAAACTTAGAAGCTATATGCAATTAATCACCAGTCAATTTTTGGAAAAGAAAATTTAAAATATCGGACTGGGTTCCTAATCAAATGTTAAAATAGACGAATCAAAAACTAGTTTCTCATTTTTTTAATCCGATTGAAAAAGAAAACTTCCATTATTTACACTAGAAAAATTTCACCGATTTATAATATTTTTACAGAATAAATCAATTATCGCCCTAAACTATACTCGAAATTTTAAAACTCGTTTTTCTTGAAACATCATTTTTCAACTTAGTTGATACAATATTTTAAAGACTCACACTTCAATCAACAAGAAAATTATTTTACATAGGAAGGAAAAATTGATTCTTCCTATAAATTACAAAAATTATAATATTAATCATATTTTTCTACTTGTAAAAAATTTAACTAATTTTGATCCAAAAATCGATATTTTTAAACAGCGTTAGATTTTCATTTTAGTCTTATTAAATTGTAATTTATACAAAAGTAAAATTTATATTACCTATAAAAAATCAATTTGATTTTTTATTTAAATGAATACAAATTGAGATTTTCTGGTTCAGTTATTAATCACATTTAACAACAAGCCTTACATAATATTACATTTCTTTTACGTACAAATAAAAGCATCTGTAAATTTAAAAATTAATACACTCGCTAGTTTTTTTTTAAAAAAAATAGCTTTTTAGATTTAAAAAAAAACATAACTTGTAGAGAAAAGAGAAAATATTTGTCAATATTTATTAAAAAAGTTATAATAGTTATTAAATCACACTACTGAGAATTATATATTTTCATAAAAATGAAAATAAATCGATTTTATGAAATTCATACCTACATAAATATATAAAAATATGACATTAATTCTTATAAACCTAACTGGAATCATTCTTTATATATATATATATATATATATATATATATATATATATAAATAAATAAATGAGTTTATATGTTCAATTTTATAAACTATTATTTTCTGTCAGTTTCCAATGCAAATTTTACTCATATATATATATATATATATATATATATATATATATATATATATATATATATATATATATATTTGTGTAAATTATAAATTCATGTCAAGTGTTGCGTGCACCACTTTATATTGAAGACTTCGAGGACACAGCAAGTTGTACCATCCTACTGTTACATCGCAACACGAACCTCACAGAACAGAAACAACCACCTCTCTACACAGAGCGACGACCATTGACGACCACCACCCCGTCATTGCCGCCGTGTTAGCAAGCCTACTACTACACTTCCTACCAGCCGTTCGTTTGCCCGCTCTACCAAAGAAAATGAATTATGACGCGTTAAAGTCTCTGGTCACGTGCCATTTCTATCGGCTGCAATCTTCATCAGCTAATAAAGTGGGCCCGTGCAAATGTTTTCCATTGTTTGGACGACGGCGGTACCCTGTAAAGAGCTCGCCGTTACGCTTTGAAGTATTATCCAGGCGGCGTATTATCGCTTTGGTCGACTCGACCGTCGACCATCGACCGTCACCCACCCACCACACCACAACCGTCTCCGTGACGGTGTGGCCTAATAAGTACGTATCGTTTGTTATTTAATTGAACGGCATCGATACCGGTCTATGTTCTTTAGCTTTATGTTGATTTAGATAGTATAACTCTTGTTGTTCGATCGTGTTTGTCGTTAAGATTGTATTGATTGATTGTTATGACTCGAATAAGTATCTAATTGTATAATATTATGTAAATCAGATTCGTATCAGGTTTGTGTATGTATATGTACAACGGATAAATTACACTTGACTATGCCTATAATTTTATATTCTTGTTCAGTAAGCAACGTTATATTTCTTTCAACCCTTCTTAAAATTGATTTATGAAATATATAATTAAATAAAAAATTATATTAAATTGATTTTTTAAATAATGTAATAAAAATAGTCTTTCACTTTAATACTCACAAATTCTATAAAGATTTAAATTCACCAAGTATGTTATAATAGACAAGACTCCTTAATAAAATATAAAACATAAAAATGGAAACATAATTTCTATCCAACAAATTATTTAAAATAAAGACAAAAGGCATATTTTATTTATCTCTATTATAATTTGTAATATTTTGGAAAAAAATCTTTTTTTTTGATTCTAAATTAATTTTTATCTTGAAATTATACATAAATTTATATATTTAATAAATAAGAGGGCTCCACGCCCTGCTCGCTTTGCTCTACGACCAACCGCTCGTTATCGCTCACTCCGTCCCATAAGAAATATAAACTGATAAAGAGATACGCGTTTTTTTCTTCGCGAAATTTAATGGTACTAAATGTGTTAATTGACAACATTTTAATCTCTAAATGTGTTAATTGCTAAGTGGTAACAATGAACAATGATCACAATAAACGATAAATCACGCCAGCGCTTCTCTGAAAACTATGTGTTTAATCGATTTGTGTTCATCACATCATCCTTGTAAAATATGTAATATAAATTACACATATATATATATATATATATATATATATATTATATATATTAGGTTGGTAAAAAAATATTGCAGTTTATGACCTTCAAATTCATATACATATTTCTCTTTTCTGATTTTCTTAGCTGTTTTAAGTGGCCCACAATTTTTGAATGACTAACGACTAAGATTTGTACAAGCTCTCTAATTGTTGTGTGTAGTTCTGATTCATCTTAGACCTTCAGTTGGTCGTTGTGAACTGAAGGACGCATTCGACCTTCTACATCTTCAATGCTCTCGTCCTCAGGAAGAAACTTTGTTCCTCTTATTTACTTCTTTTCCATCTTTAATTCAATAGTACAATTGGAAGTAAAAAAATAATAAAATTAAAGTCAATTTTACCAAACATAGGTCGAAAAAGAGATTAAACATCAAACAATTCTGAACCACTTAAAACAGCTATGAAAATAGAAAAGTTCGACATGTAAATAAATTTATAGGTCATAAACCGCAATTATTTTCCTACCAACCTAATATTCGTTCGAAATAGAAATATCCATTCTGTTTGAATGTAATATTGTACAAATACATGTATATAAAATAAACATCACATGATTATTTATTGATTGAGTTCCATGTGATTGGAAAAACACATATTATTCTCTTTGTATGTTATCAATACGACATTCATAAATAAGTTTGTGTAAAATATGTCAATCTCTTCTGACGTATATATCAGGTGAATTCGATCAATTCGTAATATATTAATAACACGAGTAAAAAATATATTATTTATACAAACATAAATACATAAGTGAGCGTGTGTATTCCTGAATAATTATTTTTCCTGTTGATTTGAATGTCGAAAGCCCGTTTAATAATATATTATTATCATACTAAAACCACGAACGCATTACTGTATGTTTAATCTGTTTCGGAATTCAACCTGTATGCATCTCAATAAATATTATTTGAATATAATGAAGAACTGAACATTGTTTTACAACACATAAATATATAGAAATGCATAGGAATTATAATAACAAGTGTGTAATAATGATGATGATGATAATGATGATGATAATGACAGGAGCGGAACATCCTATACGCGTATCAGGCTGCCTGTATTGGGGCATTGGTAATGCGATTACGTTTGGGCGAATAATAAATTCTAGATTAGTTTGACGCAAACACGTGATTCGCCTGCCTTTCGCTGCGTCATTTGCATATGCATGCCGCGCACTCATATCCCGCTCGTCTACCTGTGCGTAATAGCTTCGCTAGCTACCTATGCCAATACAAAACATGTTTACGTGACGTCCATCTGCACTATCTAACTACATATACAATCGTCATTCATGTGCATATTACATAAAAATAATCATTACATGTACACATGAATGTCAGTGTATGAAATAGAGGAGTATTAAAGTCTTTGTTCGATGTTACATTAGTAAATTACTAGGAAAATTCTATTCAATTAGCATGTTTTTTCAGTTAAATCAATATAGTTTTCGAATACATAATCCTTTTGAATTAAAAAAAAGTAAACAATGCATCAAACAAATACACTACAATAAATAAAACGAGTAATAGTTGCTTTTATTTTAAATAGATGGTTTTAATTAAAGAAAAAAAGTGATCATCGACCATATTTTTTTATCTCTCAAACAGAACTTTTTTTTGAATCAAAAGTAATTTCAATATAAACCGAATAATACATTAAATACTACATATATTTGTACAAAAACAACTTGTATAAAAAATTAATTGAATTATGATAAAACAATTAAAAAGTTCAATATCATAAAAATACCTCTTAAAAATAATATAAGCTTACTTGAAATTCATATTTTATGAAACGTGATATTGGAGAACTGTAAAGAAAATCCGATGGATTTGTATTAAATAGATTTTGATAGTCTCATAAATTTGATAGTCTTCTTTAAAGTCGAAGACATTTTCAAGACGAATAAACACTAAAAACTCACAAATTTATATATAATACTGATACGGTGTGGATAGATGAACCCATAAATGAATATAAAATACATTTATTGCATTCAATATTATTTTGGATTTAAATATATAATTTTCTCTTCTGTGAAATGGAAGGAAAAAGATTACAGATTGATATTAAATTGATATTATTCCACTTCTTGACCTTTGATTCCACAATATCAATTCCTCCTTTTATATACATAGGGCTTCTCGCTATTTTAATGTAGAAATACGTCTTTATTTTATTATATGTAAGTATATGATCAATATTCAATTTTATGAACTGAATTCTGGTCATTTTCTTCCATTTATAAAAAGTATAGAGACAGAAGCTTATCTACATTTTAAAGGAAATAAAATGGTAATTAATTTTGTTATTAAAAATATTTTCTCTTCTTGATCATAATGATATATTATTATTATTATGAGTAATCATCATTATGTATCATGATTCTCTATCGTGATATATTTTTTTGAAGATAAAAAATTATAAAAGACAAAAAAGTCGTTGTAGAATTTCTTAAAAAGAATATTTTTTAATATAGATCTAACATTATTTCAAAATAGAAGATATGTAAAATAATATATATATATATATATATATATATATATATATATATATATATATATATCAGCAGCAGCAACTTCTGTCAATCCACTGCTGTATAAAGGCCTCGTCCATGATTTTCCATTTTGTTCGATTCAATGTCTTTCTTTACACTGGTTTCCTATAAAATTTTTAATTTTATATTCATCATATTTTTAATTATTCATTTGTCTCTTTCTTAGTCTTTTTATATTTCTCGGTTCTCAGTTAATAATTTCTGTTGTCCATCGGTTGTTTTCTCTTCGTACAACATACCCCATCCATCTCCATTTCAGACTCTTTACACTTATTACATCTGTGACTCCTGTTTGTCTTCGTATCCATTCTATTCTTTTCCTGTCTCTTCTTATTGTTCCTAGCATACATCTTTTCATACTTCTCTGTGTTGTTTGGAATCTCTGAATAATTTCGACATTAAGCACCCATGTTTCGCTGTTATAGGTAAGGACTGATAGTATAGAATTATCAAACACTTTTTTCCTCAAACAGAGTGGAATTTTTAATTAAAATATCGAGGCGTTTTATCCAAATGTGTGCTCCATCCCATTTTTATTCTCCTGTTTACATCTCCAATAAATGATCAATCTTTTTTAATAAGTTGACCTAGATAGACATACTTTGTAACTTCAACTAATTCTCTTCTTTTAATTTCAATTTTCTTCGGGCAGACAAATCCATTGAATAAAACTTTTATTTTGGCGTGGTTCATGTTTATGCCAATTTTTAGACTGGAATCATCTAATTTTTCTATTATTTATTCGGAGATGACTTCATCGTTCACCTTTTATTTAGACTAATATATATATATATATATATATAATAATAATAATAAAATATATATGAAGAATATGATTAACTATTGTTCATCTAAACGTTTGATACATAAATCAATAATCTTAAAAGATTGAATATCAAATAAATAATTTTGTAATACTTTAGGCATGTAATATATTCTCTGTCAACTAAATTGGATTAAATTGTAAAAATAAGTTTCATCGGCAGACCACGAAAAATTGCTACACAATTATTCCTAATGGCCGAAAAAACAAGCAATATTAGTGGCACAAGTCAGAATCCCTAGTACTCAATACTCATACACAAAGATTAAGATAATGTCAACCGTTTGCATAAGACTTGTATTTCTTATATAAACAGAAATATCTGAAAAATTACTATCTTTTTTAAAATTTTTAGGACTTTTAAACAAAATGAGATTTTAAAATAGTAGCTCTTAATAAATTTTCGTAAAATAACCCATATTTTTTAGAAGAAAACATAAGAAAAACGTTAAATATTATTAATATAATTTGTAAATTACCCTCAAACCATATTGAAATCTACCAATATTATATGTATAGAATATATATTATACTCTATAACGCATATTTCCTAGTTTACCAGTTTTGAGGGTGTCAAACTGAATATTGAAACGTTGAAAACAATTTAATTAACAGTCCACACTAAACAGTATATATTATAATATTAAATA
This sequence comes from Acanthacorydalis orientalis, assembly GCA_034766995.1. Taxonomy (NCBI): domain Eukaryota; kingdom Metazoa; phylum Arthropoda; class Insecta; order Megaloptera; family Corydalidae; genus Acanthacorydalis; species Acanthacorydalis orientalis. The sequence goes on from CM068314.1 coordinate 10,721,375, forward strand.
AATACCCTATACATACACACTTATTTATATACGAGTATATATATATATATATATATATATATATATATATATATATATATATATATATATATAATCGATATCTATAAAGCATATCATTAATTTAAACTTAATTAACAATTTTGACAAAGATTTAAAAGTATCTCCTAAGTTTGTAGAGTAGACTTTATGTTTATGCTGTAAACTTCAGATTGTGAAAAATAAACTTTAATACAAGTAATTATATTTGAAACATCGAAAGTTTCTAGAATATAGAATATTTTTTTGAAAAAAAAAATACTATTTGAGAAATAATTTATTATATATATATATATATATATATATATATATATATATATATTATATATATATATAATATGTGTATAATAATTTATTATATATATATATATATTTTGTGATGCTTCAAATTATTTTTGATTTTATTATTAATAAAGGAAGTCCAACATGTTATCAGTATTGTGTAAAAATATAATAAACTTTAACTCAAAATTGACAGAAATATAATTTTATTTCTATAACTATGCATTTTTGGTTTAAATTGTCTGGCATTTTCCGTAAATTTATGAAAATTTCTGGCGCTAGCACTCAAAGAGTTAATAGCTTTCTTAATTTTAAAATTGTGTACTTTGTAAAGAAATATATCAATTAGTTGACATTCTTCTATTTTATAAACCCTTTTATGATATGTGTTTGCGAATGCATTTATTAATGATTACATTGACTGCAATGAAATAGTATTAAATAACAAAACATTTGCTTAAAACAAACCTTAGAGCATTAGTCAAATTCAAATTATAATGTATTCCAGTGTATATTGTGTCTGAGACTGGTTTGTTTTAACATGTATGCGAAAACGAGCACAGAGCATGTTTACATCTGTCTCTGTGGAAGCAAATAGCAGTAGTTGTTGCCGTCGTAATATCCGTCTAGTAGAGTACACGACGTTTATTCATGTTTCAAGTGCATCCGTAATGCATGGCGCCTGCAGTGGCGTCTTTCTTCGATCGAGACGACGAACGAACACCGCCATCGGACTACACGACGCCACCGTCAACACAACCACAGTCGACCGCACGCTACGAAATTACTTCCGCCCAATTTCCCGACCGTCGCGGTGAAAGGATTATTCCATGCTACGGATATTTCTCGATGTGCGAAAGCTTTGACGCTCGTTAGGCCGCCGGAATAAAGACGCAAGAATCCCTCCTGATCGTGTAACATTTTACGGCCACGCTCTGTGACAAAGATACGACCGATACGGGCCATTGAGTATGTGAACACCGACGTATTTATTGTACACACAACGACCGACACCATTCAACAGCGATAATCGCGGTAATGCTTAAATCTAAAATCATTACGATGTCCGGTACACGCATGCATGACTACACCAGGCTTACATACGCATACGTGTAGGAAGAGTGAGAAAGATGTAAACAAATAATTTGGAAGAAATAAAGTAGACGGTTTTTATCAAATTTAAAAAATCGGAAAAAATTAGATCTACTTCTACAAGAATAAATCAGAACCATAATTGAATAAAAATATTACACATCAGAAAGTTTAGTATTGCTGGTTTAATAATAAAAGTGGATATCTTTTTTTTTGAAAATTAATATTGCATCGAATTAAGTTACGAGGCAGACAAAAAAATCACTATTTTTTAACACGAACCAGATTAAATTTATTGTTGAATAAAATAACCAAGCTTCAATCGCTTTTTTGAAATAAAAACTAACGTGGTAAATTATTTTCATTAATTTTATTATACAATTTAGCAGTTAAATTGCCCTTCTGATATTTTTTTCTGGTAAAAACTATTCATATTGAAATTGTGTTCCATGATATTATTCAATTACATCTACGAGGGTCGTTTGATAAGTTTGGTAAATTTATATGATATGAAGCCACCATTCATTTGGTAACGTTACGGCTAGCAAGTGTCACTTTTCAAACTAGCATAGGCAAAATTTCAGTCAGAAGCGACGCGTTGTCCATATGTTTGGAGCAAGCACTGTAGCAGTTTCAGTAAAAATGAAAAAAAAATAACTGGCCTTTTTTCGTCGATTTCAAAGCAGTAGAGAACGATTGGTAAAAGTGCGCCGAAGTAGGCTAAGACCATTTTGTCGGCTGTGAAGGTGACAAAATGGCCACTGTTTTTTTGGTTTCCCAAGGAATCATCCAGATCGACTACCTTACGAAGGGAAAACTGATAACAGGAGTCTATTGTGCAACATTATTGAACCGTTTGAAAGCTGAAACGAAAACAACCACGATTGGCTCACAAAAAAGTGATTCTTCACCAGAACAACGTGCTGTTCCTCAAATCGACCGTCGCATTAGCAAAACTTTGCCGGGTGGGAAGATGATGGCCACTGTTTTTTGGGATACCCAAGAAACCATACTGATTGACACTTAACGAAGGAAAAAACGATAACAAGACCCTATTATCCAACATTATAAAACCGTTTAAAAGAAAAGATGAAACAAAAACGGCCAAGATTACCGCACAATAAAGTGTTTTTCATCAGGAAAACGCGTCGTCTCAAAAATCTAACGTCACAATGGAAAAATTGCACGAATTAGGCACTTAATTGATTCCTCATCCACCATACTCTCCGAATTTGGTCCCGTGCTACTTTTTCCTCTTCCTAAACTTGAAAATTTGGCTCGGTGAGAAGAAATTCTCGTCGAATGTAGATATCATCGCAACCATCAGTGCGAATTTTGCAGACTCGCTGGACAAAGTGTATAACCCTCAATGAAGACTACTTAAAAAAATAAAATAGATTTTTTCAAAAAAAAAAAAAAAAAAAAAACAGTGTTTAACTTGCTTTTTTACCATGCTTATCAAACGACCCACATGTGTTTCGATGAACACAGTATAACATTTTAACGAAAATATAAAAAAAAATAGCATGTCAAAATATTTTCATAAAATTTGTTTATAAAATGAAATAAAATATACACACTTTTATAATTACTCATATCCAAACAATCAATTCACGGTACATTTCATTATAATATAACGAGTGAATAAATTCAGTCATCTCGTAAAAGTGTGCATCAAAATTTGATTAGTACATATAATAGTTATAAAAAGAGAACATCTTCCGTTATCATTTTTTTTATATATCGAAATACATTATTTCACAATACATAAAAAAAAAACAGTGTTTAAAAAAAGTCCCGTGAATAGACATTTGTCACGCTTTTCACGCTATAAACTTGTCACATTTGAATTGCCACTTTCTGAAGATGTCAGAAAAGCGGATGTTTGATAGCCTATTCAAAACACCTATTGCCGCGTTGTTCGGCTCGTCATTATGTCAAAATGATATAGCCGGCGTAGATCTTTTCTCACTTCCCGAAATAGAAAAAGTCACGCGGACCGAAATCTGACGAATAACATCGGTGACATATGTTTTCGATGCCTATATCCACAATTGTTCGTTGACTGATGCGATAACGATTCAACCGCATCGTCATAAAGTCATGTCTATTCGCGCATTATCTTCTAATAAAACAGTGGAGCGTTTCTTCACAAATTAACACGTTGAATGCCATGGGGGTCACCGGTGACCGGCACTAAGGATGTCGTAGCGCTGCGAGGTCACCAGTGACCGGCGAAGCCAGGATTACTAGAAGCACATAATTCGAGTAAATTTCAATGCTTTTAGATTTTTCAATATTATCATCATTACTACAATGGTGTGAAGAAATTAATGCTATGTAGAACATATAAAAATATATTTTATATATATATATATATATATATATATATATATTTATATATATATATATATATATAACATGTATGCTTAAATATTATGCGCTCATATTGCGATGTGCCATATTAAAACACTCCAAACAGAGAAAAGGTGAACAAGTACAGTCTCCACAATTTGTCAGAACTTTTTTGGTACAGTTTTTTGCCTTTGTCTTACCTAGATTTTTTGAATATTTTTCATAATATATTTTACAAAATCGTCGCGTGGTCTTAACTTTTCCCGGATTATTTTTATTTCATGGTAATGTTTTCTCGGTAGATAACAAACTATTGCAAAAAAAAAAAAAATCGTGCGAAAACAAATAAATGCATTTTAACGCCGCATAGGTCACCGGGGACCCCAGTAAGATAAATGCATGACATGATTACACACTTTAACTTATCTGTTTTAAATAATATTTCAACATAATATGTAACACATAATAACAAATCTACCTGGCTCCACGGGCAAGTCATATAAAATTACCGTTGCATTCAACGTGTTAAGAATACTACATTTTATAATCGAATATCTTGTCAATGATGAATAAAACAAAACATCTGGTTACATATTCAGACACAACACTTTTAAGGCGGACGTTTCAGGTGCCGGACTTTCTTTATCTCCGGGATACATTCTGCAGTTACTCAGTCGGCAGTAACCGATCTAAAACGCATTAATGATAATTGATCCATAAGGAATTTGAGCATGAATGACAATTAACAGTGCATTCTACGTTTAAGTGATGGAGATATTGCATCGCATTTCTCGAGTTCAACTGTAATTTCGAGAAGATTTGGTTCTTGTTGCATGACAATCCATCTAACCATTCTGCACTGGCTGTGAAGTAATTTCTTATAAACTACGGCGTTGTTAAGATCAATCACCCGCCCTATACAGCTGACTTCGCACCAATAGACTTTCTTCTTTTTCCTAAAGTGTAAAGTGCTCTCAAAAGGAAACGATTTCAAGAGATAGAAGATATTAAGAAAAATGTAACCACTGAATTAAAAGCATTTTTTCGGACACCTTTGTAGACTGTTTTCAGAAATTTTTCTAATTGTAAAGAAACGTTTTGAAAGAAATGGCGATTGGTTTGAATAAATATCAAATATTTTTCATGTTTCTTTTCATTGTGCCAATACTGCCAAACCTCTTATATATGCGACAATCAAAAATAATAGACATTAATTTATTGAACATTTTTGATCAGAAAAATGTTACCGTTTGTGGATATATAAAAGAATTCATTAGTGAATGTGAGTTTAACCACAACGTCATAACTCTATTTTAACGTTTCCGTTCTCACTAACCAAACATATTTTATATAAATACACAAAATGTTTGAATGTAAGCTGAAAACTTTCAATAATCGGCCAATCGAATTAAAATCTACAAATTCGATAAGAAAATGAATGAATAACCATAACAAAACAATAAACATCAAACAGAATGTAAATTGTGATTGTAACAATATGAAATGGTATTTAATCGAAAAATACACAAAACAATATTTCATCGAAAAATCAGTCGTTATAAATATTTTGCAGGCATGTGAATATACACGTTTACGTGCATTATATACCTTGGCAAATACACACACACGCATATTTATTAATGAATCGGTACGAATTATATTTGTTTCGTTTATATATTCGAGCAATACAAATTATCTCTATGCATTTGTAATATCTATATAACATACCGTCAGCAATTTCACAAATCCCGTTTCATGTTTTAGATTATTGACTTTTTGTTGATACGCGTTATTGCAATTTTTGATACTTGGAACGTTTTATTCAATTGGAATCGGTGTGTAGTTCCAGTACGGAAAATATATGTTTTTTGGGGTTTTAGGTCTTTCCGACAGCTAAGGTCATTAGCGTCCGATACACAGAAAATAGACAATGAGAGATTAAGTCAATAAATATAAATTTAGTTTTCAACAAGTGACTGTAATATTTGATGTGTACATTTTTTTAAACTTATTTACAATATTTTGTTATTCATTGAAAATGAAAAATTTAAAGTAAATCGTAAAAAAATTTTTAACAGTGTCGCATAAAAGTAATAAATTTTTCTATCTATAGTACACACACACACACACACATATATATATATATATATATATATATATATATATATATATATATATATTATAAACTGATAATACCAAACTTCAGATTATATATTATTTCTCAAAATAGAAAATCGAGTAAGAGCAAAATATAATTTAAGTATTGTCTATTTCATTTCGATAATATAAAAGTATTTCAATACATATTTATATATATATAGATATATAAATGAGTAATTGTAAAGAATAGTTTAATGCCTTTCCTTTATTAAATATTGTTTTATCTTTTTCTAACATAAGAAGTTAGTAAATATCTTCATCGTCAATAAAAATTAAATAATGCAGTGTTCAAGATACAAATTGTTTACTTTAGACAGTAATGGAAATTACACTTACAAAGAAATGTCATATCTCCATCTCACTTGTGAACAAAAACTGTATTCTTTTCATTGATATCGTATTTTGTAACTGCAGTAACACATTAAAGAAATTTATTTTTTTATATAACATATACCAACTAATATGTGCAACAGACTTTTAATAAAAATAGTTAATTATTCATAAATATTACATTTCGTATTACCATCTTTGTTGCACTTGTTAGCATAGTAAATGCGATAGATCTATCAGAAAAACTGTCTGAATTTTTTGTAATTTCTATTAGAATTTTTTAAAGTGACATCAGACTATTTTTATTATATCTATGTTATATATATATATATATATATATATATATATATATATATATATATATATATATAAATTCATTACATTTCAAGCAATTCAAACACAGCAATAATATTTTGTTCTAAACAGCAAGTGCACGTCGATATAAATATTAATATAAAAAATGAAAATAGAGAAAGATGAAGTGATTAAAGATGAGATAAAGAAAAATATCTTTATATAAAAATTAGAGACATTAAAAAGGATGCAATTTTATAAAAATAGATTCTTCTGTTTGTTAATGATCTGATTATTACAAAATCACTATCAAAATGCACATAAAAAACAATGAAAAATGAACAATAATTTATATTTTACAATTTATTGAACATTTTTGATCAGAAAAATATTTTGTAGTAGTAGAGAAAGTAAAAAATACATGTCTACTACTATATTATCTTCTTAATCATATAAAAATACACCAAACAAATTTGAAAGAAAAACGATATACTTTAAATCTTGATTGTTAATTAATGATCATAAAATATATTTGTGAACTATTAAAGTAATTGAACAAATCGACTCACCTATGTGGCCATATGATTTATAAAGAGGACTAGCACTACCATCTAGTAGTCAGTAAGTTAAATAAAAATGAACACTTATAGCAAACTACTTATTTCGGCTTATATATTGAATAAATATATAATCACTATTCAAAATATTATTTTACATATATTAACCTTTAAAATAATTATTTACTTTAAAATTTCGACACAAAAAAGAAACTGTGTATAAAATTATATAGATATCTTTTAAAAAATGGTTTGTCGATAAGATAAAATAAAAGAGAATTTATTTTAAAAAAATAGGTTGCTATAAAGAAATAAATATGGACATATTTTAAAATATTTACAAGATGGGTGAAGATTGTGTGTTTTATCGAAATATGACAATGAAATCGCATAACCTAATTATCGAAATTCAAACTGAGCTCAGAAATATCATTTAAATTAATAAAATCATTTAAATAGTTAAAATTTAAACATGTAACCATTATCCAAGAAAAATAATAACGAATAAATACTGGACCGCAATTTTATACAAAATACCAAGAAAACAAGTTAAGAGGAGTTTAATAATTGAATCATTCATTATATAACGTCATGATCTAACATAAACACAGTACTACAATTTTCTATGACTGAAATAACACATAAAAGAACCTTCATTGGGCTATATATGTATGTATATATATATATATATATATATATATATATATATATATATATATCATTTTTGAGACACACTCCCCTGCCTGCATTTTTAATAACTTCTAAAACAAATTTCTAAGCTTATCAAAATAATACAAGAGGGAACGGAATTATTTCCCTGAAAACAGAATATATGTTCAATGTATTCATCATTATTTAAATTTGAACAGATTATTGAAGAAAAATAAATAATAAAAGATTAAAAAGTGTACTTATTTGAACAAACTTGCTGAGAAATATAGATAACTATTTGTTAAATACAGGACAGTGAAAATGTAAAGTTTTTCTAACCAAAAGAAATAAAGAAATGTGAAGTAGTAGTTAATCTTAATTGGAAGAATTTTAAAAAGTACTTTCTTCAATAGAGGATTATCAAGTGTGTGACATATTAGACTAAATATCAGTTAAATTGGTTTTTCTATATTAATATTCTTTAAAATATTTCTATTCGTCTCTCAAATATAAAGAAAATATTTTTTTATTTCATTAAATTACTATTCTTTTAAAGTTATCCCATCTATTGCATTGCAAAGTAAAAGTATAATGAAAATAATAATACAAACATGTAAATACTAAAATAAAAACATTTCGATTTTGGAATTAAGTCGTATGTTTTTAAGGCAATAATATTTAAAAAAAGAACATGTAATTTTCACAAATGAACTCTTCTTTCCTCCACAAACCACAAATAAATATAGTAATCAAAACTTTTCAATAAATCATTATTAATCATTGTTTGTGAGCATTTCTAAGACAATGTCACTATTTTCAGAGCATTAATAAGCAGAACATTTTTGAAATGTTCTCTACTTCGACGCTCCGACCTTAAAAGCATGCTTCTCTCTTGACTAAATAAAAAAACTGTGGTTTGTGGAGTGAAAAATGAACTTATTTGCGAAAATAACTATCTATAGGTTGAGAACTGTACTGTGAAGAAATAATTTCTTCCAAAATCAATCGATAGTATTTTTTATATAAAAATTAAAAAATAATTTCTTTAAAAATGATTAAAAAGTACACTAGAAAAATAAATCTAGATTAAATACAACATTAAATAATTCAAGTTAACGTTAATATTTCTTTAAACAAAGTTCTTAACAGGGCAGCAAAACATTTTAATTTAGATAATACATGACTAATTATCTAATATTCATTTCTTTTGCATAAATCATATTAATAAATAAGAGAAAGAAATCTCGGTTTATTTCAGTTTGTAAATTTTAATTATATAGAAAAATCTGTATTTAATTATAAATATATTAATAAATGAAATTAAAACGAATATCCTAAAGACTCATCAAGTACTATTTCATAAATTTCCATGAAATGAGAAAAAAATGTACGATAATTTCAGGTCATATTAAAATAAAATAAAATTATTTTCTTACCACAATGGTGTAAAATAATACAGGACTACACAATATAAAGATTCACTAACAACTACATATGATAAAAGTAAATCCAATGCGTTTATTGTAAACTGTATATATTATATAAAATAATTATATACTTCATTGTATAGGAAAAATATACCTGGTTTCTTATTTTACTGTAATTCAAATTATGTAACTTATACTGTTTTGCTGTTGGTTGAAATATATTTGTATCGACAATTGACATAGTATACCTATCTCTGTTTTTCAAAGGAATACTGAACGTTCTAACTCACTTCATTAAAATCAGAGCATATTCTTGTATTTTTATACATTTATGAAGTTTTCGAATATTTAAATATAATTAAATTATTGTTTATAAACTAAAGAATAGTCAGTTTGTTAAATATTTTGTAATTTAATAAAAATATCTTATTATTATGAAAAAAATATTTTGTATTTAAACTTGTTTGACCGTACACAATTTTAACTCATGTATTGACAGTACAACAGCCAGGCCCATTAGCTCAGTTGGTTAGAGCGTCGTGCTAATAACGCGAAGGTCGCGGGTTCGATCCCCCCATGGGCCAAATAAGTTTTTGTTTTTAAAATTAATCTTTGTAATACTTATATTTTTAATATATTTTTCCTTACATAAATATTCAAATAACTTTCATTCGTTTAATAAATTAATGCTCTTTTAATGCAGTATACAAACGAAAATTAAAATAGATTTACCTGTAATTTTAAATGTTATTCTCTTCCTCAGTTTGCAATACATGACTGAACATTAGTTAATAATGATGAATTATTATGAACAATTTTCATAGGTGAATCTTGGTGAGTCTATAAAAAATGTGTCTACATTAATTGTACTGTTTTTAAATCAGGATGAATGAAATAAATATTTTTAAAATTATGAATATGTTTGTAAAATAAATAAAGGGATTTAAAATAATAAGACATGTATAAAAAAAATAATATTTAATAACTTTTGTTTATAGATCACAGATGTTTCAACTGGCACTTTACAACTCAGTCTTAAATGCGTTTTTATGTATAAAAAGTACACATAAATATTGTTATATAAATAAATACCTGAACAGCAGATATATAACAATAATGTACATTCTTTTATCAACAACTTCGATAAAAAGAAAACACTTAAACTTAATCCGTTTCAGTCGACTTCTTCTATTATCGGACCTTGGTGTCTATCATCCTGTTGACTATATCTTCTAGGCATTCCTCCATTCGCAGATTCCCCATGTAATTTAGTCATAATTGGACTACATTTCTTCATTAATTCTTTCATTCGGTGTTCAAATTCTTCTTTCTCCGCTAATGTGTTATTATCAATCCAGTACAACGCTCGATCAGACTCACTTTTAAGAAAACTCTTGTCATCTGGACTCAAATGATCTCCAGCATTTTCGATAGCTTGTTTCAAGCTAAACACGTACGCCTCGAACTGATTTTTTGCATAAATTCGTTCCCGCTGTTTCTCATCTTCTACTCGGTATCTTTCCGCTTCATTAAGCATTCGATCGATATCCTTCTGTGATAGACGACCTTTATCATTCTTTATCGTGATTTTTCGAGAATTGCCACTGCTAATGTCTTTGGCTGCTACGTTAAGTATGCCATTCGCATCTAGATCAAAAGTGACTTCTATTTTAGGTACACCACGAGGTGCTGGAGGAATTCCAGTCAGATCGAATGTACCGAGTAGATTATTGTCCTTTGTCATAACTCGTTCTCCTTCAAAAACTTGAATCGTAACTGCCGGTTGGTTATCTGAGTATGTCGTGAATGTCTGCATTTGTTTGCATGGAATTCTTGCATTACGATCGATGATTTTCGTCATTATTCCACCAGCTGTTTCAATACCGAGTGATAATGGAGTCACGTCGACGAGTAACAAGTCTTGGATCTTTGAATCGCTTTCACCAGTTAAAATTGCTGCTTGAACAGCCGCACCGTACGCAACAGCCTCGTCAGGATTAATTGATAGATTTAATTGTTTTCCACAGAAGTAGTTTTGTAACAATGATTGAATTTTAGGAATACGAGTAGATCCGCCGACAAGAAGAACATCATGAATGGAACCTTTATCTAATTTCGAGTCGGATAATGCTTTTTCTACTGGTTGCAGAGTACTTCTAAACAGATCTGAACATAATTCTTCGAAACGTGCTCGATATATCTTTGTGTAGAAATCGATACCATCAAATAATGCATCAATTTCAATAGTAGCTTCAGTGCTGGATGACAAAGTACGTTTTGCGCGTTCGGCTGCAGTTCTTAAACGCCGTAATGAACGTGGATTGCCACGTAGATCTTTTTTGAATTTCCGTTTGAATTCTTCAACGAAATGATTGACAAGTCGATTATCGAAATCTTCACCACCGAGATGTGTATCTCCGGCAGTTGAACGTACTTCAAACAACGAGCCTTCGTTAATCGTTAGTACTGAAACATCGAACGTGCCACCTCCGAGATCAAAAACCAACACGTTCCGTTCGCCTTTCAAGTTCTTATCGAGACCATAAGCAAGTGCTGCCGCTGTCGGTTCATTGATTATCCTTAAAACGTTCAAACCGGCAATGGCGCCAGCATCTTTCGTGGCTTGTCGTTGTGAATCGTTGAAATATGCTGGAACAGTGATCACTGCACCTTTCACTGTACCACCAAGGTATGCTTCAGCAGTCTGTTTCATTTTTATCAACACCATCGAACTGATCTCTTCCGGTGCGAATCGTTTTCTTTCTCCTTTGTATTCAATTTCGATTTTTGGTTTACCGCAATCGTTGGTGACTTTAAACGGCCAATGTTTCATATCAGTTTGGATCTTCGGATCGTTGAATTTTCGACCGATCAAACGTTTCGCATCGAACACAGTGTTTTGAGGATTCATGGCCACTTGGTTTTTAGCCGCGTCGCCGATGAGTCTCTCTGAGTCCGTGAATGCCACATAACTGGGTGTTGTTCTGTTTCCTTGATCATTTGCGATAATTTCAACTTTTCCTTGTTGCCACACTCCGACGCAAGAATAAGTTGTTCCTAAATCGATTCCGATTGCTGATGACCGCATTTTGAATATTATTGTATCTCTTCTCTGTTCGAACACACTTATGTTTTCACTCGTAGTGCTTTGTATCAATTAATGCGGCTTGATGCCAGCACAACGTATAAATACAAACGACGATTGTTCTCGAAACTTCTCTCTTATTCCATTCATGACAAGAATTCTCGATAAGTGCCAAAACTATTTATCTCATTCTATTCCAATTCAAAGTTTATTTAGTATCTCATTTTCTCGTTACACGAATTTTCTATCTCATTCTAAATTTAATATGTGATTAGTCTGAACAAGACTGTTGCCAAAATTATTTATATTTTTTATTTCGAATTTTCTTTACGTATTTTCGATTTATCAGCGAGTAAAAATAAACTTACATAAAAATAAAATTCACATTTTATTTTTATGTCATCAGAATGTATATATGATTATTCATCAAATAGCATTATGTATGTACATTAATAATCAATTAGAAGCACCAAGATTAATACTCCAATTTTGTTATTTAGTAAAAAAAAATAATATATATGAAAAATAAATAAAAATATTTTGATAACCATGTAATTCTTTTAATACATATATATATATATATATATATATATATATATATATATATATATATATATATATTTCTATAACTATATTTAAGTACATTGTACAAACATATGATTAATAACAAAATATTGACTACTTACGTTATTGGATATGACGTTCTGATACAGCTGATTCTGAAAGAATAACTTGTCTGTTTTCATTTTTTATCCAGTTAGTTCATTTATCAAAATTGACTTCATTTCTCAATCTTTATTTAAATCGAATTATTGAATTTCGAATGATTTAAATCAATGTATTTTCAATATCTATCAATGATTAATTTTTCTTAATTTTTCAGAAAGAATCGAGTCGTTAATAAACGATTTTCTTTGTTAAAGACACGTTCTCTTTTCCACCAAAAAACTGAAACATGAGTTTTAAAATATTTTATAAAATATATGTCGAAAATATATAAAAATATTTTGAAATTATTGTAAATCATTTTTATACATTTTAATTCAATGTTTAAATTGCAACAATGAGGCATCGAATATTCTGCATCAAAAGATGCTTCAATGTTCTATATTATTTTACGATACAAAATTTTCAATTAATCACTTTTATATTTATCTTCATTTTTCAGTTTTTTTTAAAAAAATACTGAGAAATTTAAAAAATATATAAAATAAAATCGATTTCATATATTTAGAATGTATTTCTAAAAAATTATATTTTTAATCTATTTTGAAGTCCAAGTTTTTTTGTTAAAAATATTTACTGTTTTATTTGATGTAGATAATTAGACAAAATGCATATAAGTGACTTTATATAAGGCGATTGAAAAGTTTTGTACACGAACTCATATTGTTTGAAAGAGGGCATATTTAGATTTACAAAAACAATTTGTATATTTTGAGTCATCACATACAAGTCTACTTAACTGTTTCTGTCTACTTGTAATGAATGCAATTCAGTAAGAACAAATATGACGTTATATACCGACATAATATCAATGCAATTAAATCAATATCCCATCATTTAATTTCTTACAACTGAAAACATTTCAACCAGACATTTATCGGCGAGTTAAAAATGTTTAAGATGATATCTAAGTGGAAAAAGTTAGTGTAAATCTTTAGACAAGAATTTAAGAATTTGAATCTTGACAACATCCGTTTGAAGGATTAATTTCTTCAGACAAATATTTCAAAACAAATAATCAAATTTCTAAAGAAAGAGTAGACCATATTATACGCATTTTAAGCTACACACACACACACACACATATATATATATATATATATATATATATAAATTATATGTATATATATATATATATATATATATATATATATATATATCTGTACTTGTTAAGTATCCATGCTCTCTTATAGCTCAGATCTAACAATCTGACTCACTTTTTTCCAGCATTAAACTATGATCTCAAAGAAATATTGATCCTGATGAACAAGTAAAGGGTGTTGTGAAATACTGGACGAATAAACATCCTATTTATTCACAATATAATGCTTGTTCTGATACTGTAAATAAATTCACTTTCAGAAATGAATTTTTCTCTAGCTCAACAAATCACAAACATTTTTCTGATCAAAAATGTACCATAAATTAATTATGGTTCGTTGTGTGAGAAAAAATTTCATTTGTGAAACCAGATTTATTCATAGACGTGATAAAGCATCTAATTATAGATTGACAGAAATATATTGATGGCGATTAGAGAGATAGAAGCTCCTGTACAAAATTTTTCAACGACTCATAATGATATGAAAATATTGTTTTATAATTGAATAATTTAGAAATAAAATATATTTCGTTACAAATATTTCACTTAAAAATTTAAAAGTCATTTCATCAATTTTTCTATTCATTTTTAATACATTTCATGAATTGGTTTCGTTGTAAAAATATGAAAACATTTGAAAATAAAATATCATTGGATAGGATTTCTCGATTTCAGTAAAAAAGTCTCTAAAAAAAATTAAAACAAATCCATATTCAAGGTTGACAACATTAACATATATTTATAGTATATAATTGATCACAAAATATATTTACTGACATCTTTGGTAGAGTAGCGAGGGCACATAATGGGAGGCTGGATGCATTATGGGCCCCCACTACACCTAACGTTGAGACGAGTACAAAATAAAATTATATTCATCTGGCCATCATCATCATTATAGTATTTATTATATTTAGGAAATGCTTAAAGTAACATCGATTTTTTTTCATTTTTTCTTTTGCTTATGTGATTGCTGTTCAGAGTAATCAAACACAGATTATTTATGTATATACATATATCATATGTTGTTAGTCTATATATGTATATATATATATATATATATATATATATATATATATATATATATATATATATATATATATATATAAGGAATATACACAAAAGAAAATATTAGAATAATTGACTAGAAAAAACAGGTAGATGTACTGATTGTTACACTGTTATATTAGAAAAGTAACTGTTAAAACTTGTGTATATATATTTTTTTTAAAATAAAACGATAAATTCGAAGATTCAAGTTTAAGCGAAAAATCTATTTCTTTTTAAAATGTTCATATTAAACTTTTCCTGGCATCAACGATGCTAACTTAAAACAGTATAAGAAAATAAATAAAAAGAAGAATGCAATTCAAAATAATCTAAACTTTAAAATCCACTAATTACATACATTTATAAGTTTTTTATAAATAAAAAGGTTATTTCGAATTGTATTCTTCACTATTTTTTATACACAGGAAAGAATTTATAAAATCGTTGACGCTGAAGAAAAGTTTAATTATTTTTTAACCTACTTATGCATTTGTTTGTTGATGAAATATTTTGTATCTACCTGAAAAAACTACCTATTATGATATAAGCAATATAGGAAATGTATCATTTAGGAATAATAGTACTATTTAATAGTAAAAAGTTGTTATATATAAACAGGACATTAAAGTATTAATTAATCGTATAGTTGAGTATACAATAGGTCAGAAATTAAAGTCCACTGCTTAGTAAATATTTTTCCATACGTGGAATTTAATCTAGAAAAATTCAAAAATTAAACTCATATTTCATACAATTTATTATTCATAACTCAATTGTTTATGAAAATGAAATCTAATTGATATTCTTTTGATTAATAATTGAATTAGAAAATGCTAATAAAACAGTTAAAAGGAGAGAATTTTTCATTTATGGAATATTTTATAATGAAAATTTATAGAATCCATCGCGGAAGACGATGTATATGCAGGTACGTACTCTAAACGATTTCTTAACATTAAAATCAATTTTTTAACGATTTTATTCATCAATAAACACTTCTTTTCAAAATCTGATAGATAAATTCTATAGTATTTCTAATATCCTATTGTTTTTTTTTTCATTTTTATTTCTTATTCTTTTAACGGACACGTACTAATAGAAAATAAAACATTTCAAAAGATAGGCACAAATGCATAAGTAGATTAAAATTTGAAATTTTGCAATAATACGGTCTTTATAAAAAAATAGATTTATATATCGTGGTAAATAGTATAAATAATTTTTGTTCATAAATATTTGTTTTGTAGACATAAAATATATAATAATTTATTTATTTAATCTTATACTAACTCTAAAATATTTTCATATATTTAAATGTAAATAGAATTTACAATAATTTTTAAACAGATTTAAAATTAAACTCTAATAAATATATCGTTTTCTTCTCCTTCCAGACATTGATTTATATAAAATTACAGTTTAAAAATGTACTATCAAATTAGTATCTTTAAATATGACCATACATTTACCGAACGAAAGAAGAATAAATATATTTACAAATATCTATAAAATCGATGTTTAATATTATTTTCTATATGAATAAAAATTCCCATTTTAATTTTTTTTTTGTATTAAACATCGTTTCGTGATAAATATAAGTAAATATTTATATATAAACAGACCTGTAATTTTATATAAATATTCGTGATGATTTCAATCTGAGCGAAATATATTTTCTAAATAAAAAAATAAATTTCAGCGAACATGTATCAAAAAGTTGAAACCGAAATATTTACTTAAATTCTTTACCGAAGTTTAATTGACTAATTTTTAAATAATAAGATTTGTTTTCGTCCCATCCCCTTTTTATAAAATGGCCGTCTATATTCCACCGAAATCGTATATTGGGACTACAACCTCTTTTTTATAATAGTACACGCATGGGCTGGACATGTTTGCACTATTAAAAAAAAGAAAATCCTTTTCAAAAATAGATTATTAGTCAATAATATTATATAATATTATATCAAAATAATTTTAAATTTTAATATATTATTATAATTGTTATTATATATTCATAGTATGTTTCTCAAACATTTTTGCTTGAATGCTTAAATTGCATTGAAGCAGTTAATTCAGTTATATTGTTTAATTCAATATCTAAAAACTACATTTGATTTAATTAAAATGTTTGAAATATTTAATTTAAAACACGTATGATTTTCAAATACATAAACAAATACTGACACTAGTAATTTCCAATCGAGTTCTTGCCCAGTTAATAAAAGGAATCTTCTTCTAATCAATTTTTAATTATATTCTCTCCTTAATCATTTATAAAAACCTTTGATAATTGGTTCAAATGATCTTGTATACGTCTTGTGAAGGCGTAAGTTATTCTTTTTAATATTCAATTATATATATATATATATATATATATATATATATATATATATATATATAAGAGACACATATATATTATAAGTGTTTGTATAAAACAGTACAAATAATACAAGTGAAAGATGTTCAACCTGGAAAATCAATTAATTTCTCTTATTGATTGTAGAAAGTGTAAAATTTAATACTTGTTTAAAGTAGTATTTTTCAAAAATCTAATCAAAATCTTAAGAAAATACAAATCAAATTTAAATTGTCGACGAATTAAAAAAAATTGACATTTTTTATATCAAATTTTTTTCTTAAATTAAAAGTAAAAAAATCCACATTCAGTAAAAATACTGTTAAAATCGTTTATCTCCCTATACTTTTTGATAAATTTTTCATTGTAGGGATGTATATATAAGGTATATTTGTGGAAAATTCACTAATTATTTATCTAAATGTCGATAAAAATACTTATTATCGAAAACATGGCATTAAGATTTTAATAACAAAGCATTTCTGTGCAGTGCAAATAAAGATTTTTACAACAAACTAATTGAAATATTTCAATATATTAAAAAATAAATACTGATTGATTACTAATCTCTCAACATAGTTTAAAAATTCAACTATAATCATTTTATTTATACAATTTGATGGCTAACTTGCATATAAAATGATTTTAATACAGTTTGCATATGTCTTTATAGACATCATATATATATATATATATATATATATATATATATATATATATATATATATATATAAATGTATTCCAATATAATTAATAATAATATCTATAATTGAAATTGTGTAGTTTTCACATTGATAAAGATTATAAACTACTGATTAACGCAAAAGAAAAACATACATTTAACACATATATCCATTAACTCTGCAAAATATTTTATTCTTATATATATATATATATATATATATATATATATATGTATATATATATATATATATATATATATATATATAAGCATGTAAGACTTAAGGGAAGAATAATTATTAATATCATAATATAAAACGATAATTGTTAAATCTAGGTACTGATGTTTCAAACTATTTGTTTGAAGTTAGCTAAATGATTGTGTTTGTATATTAAATTTAATCTATTTATTAAATCTGTCAAATAAACTCTAAAAGAAATTGATTATTGTAAAATGATTGACATATATTATTTATAAATATTGCGGTGAAATATAAAAATATAAAATATATGTATATAGTTGAACTAAAACAATTAATTGAATAAATTCAGAAAAAAATCTGTGAAAAATATATACATTATAAATTATTGTTAAGATATCTCGGACTTCCTGACAGAAAATAAAAAGATGTATTGTTAATCGCACAAGATTCAACAATTTTTGAACATTTTCTAGCCTAGTTTTAAACTATATACCGGTTTTCAGTCTAATTTTAATCATGTTTTTATTTCTGAATCTATGTATTATTTTAAACACAGCAATTTTCAGAAAGTGCGACATATAGAAACATTTATTGATTCAATACATACATACATATATATATGTATGTATGTATATATGTATATAAATTGTTGAGATCTCTCGATATAAAAATTAGGCCAGAAGCTAGAAATGTGCGTAAATCCATTCTATTCAAATAAAAAAATAGATCTGTATAAAAATAAATTGTAAAAAAATAATAGTAAATTTACGTGCAAAAGTTTCCAATCAGCATGTTGTTTAGCATGTATAGCGTTTCGTTTAAAGCTTTTCTGCAGTTGTTGATGTAGCTGTCGACGGAGGTGTAGGCCCTGGAGGTAACGCTTTAAGAATAGCGTGTACTTCTTCAGCGACTGCTGTCAGTACGAATTCAAACTGTTGTCGTGTCGCGACCATGACTGGACGCTGATCACGTATATGCTCCAATGTTGCAGCGATGTCGATCTCTTTAGCACCCTTAGCCATACGGTTTAAGACCATATCGATCAAAGTATAAGTACCGGTACGACCTGCTCCATCGCTAGATAGGAAAATAAAATCGTGTCGTTTATTTGAAAAGATTGAAACAAGAACATGTTAAATGGTGTTATCATGCATTAGACGATGAATTTCATGTGAAAATCAATTGTGTGAGTATATTAAGACTTTTACGGTCAGATTCAAAAAAATATTTTAAGATCAATAAAGCGAGAATCCAATTTTTATCACAATGTCTAAATTTACTTTCATAATTTATTTTTTCACTCACTCCACAAATCACAAAAGAATTTTTTGATCAAAAATTCATATGCGCATGTGTGTGTTATTTTTATCACTTTTAATCCATTGAATTTTCACAAAATTTTATGTTTGAGGCCATTAAATGAAATTTATAACTTTAGCTAGCAATGTTAACCGCCCAGACTATCTCAATTACATTAATCTTTTACACTCCAGCCATTGGTATAATATGAAATATAATACCAATGGTACAACCATATATCATGATTATCTTTGAAAAATGAGAGTACATATTTAAATGTTCGACAGCGAAGTTTATATATAAAAATCTACATCTGTGAATCCTGTACATCGCACGTCTTTGTCTTAGACCATGTGATATACAGAACGTGTTTTATTAAAATTATTGGCAAAGATTTTTCTGTATCTCAGCTCTCTAGGAATGACAGCGGCACCATTGAAATATGAAAAAAAGAACAATCAAAAATGATAAACAATCAATTACTGAATATGTTTGATTATAAACATTTTATTGGATTGTAAAGCGAGTAAATAATTATTTTTTTATTGGCCGTATTTTTCAAATGGGATGATTAATGTTTTTTCCGAATATCTCTTTGCTCACAAAATCGAAAGTAGTATTTATAGAGTTAGGTTTAGACAGACCAAATGATATAGGAATGTATGATGAACAGACAGGCAGAAAAACAGTCAGACACATGGAGAGACAGAGAGAGAAATAATAACGCATTTACCTGCAGTGAACAACGATAGGACAGGACCGACCTCTGTATGACTTGTTTACTTTCCTGGAAAACAAAACGATTATTTTAAACATCGAAACATACCTTCCACTTTCTATATATATTTACAAACCTTCGGAATTCAAGAAGTGCTTTCGTTGATGATGGTACTCCCATATCGGGCCATGACAAGAAATGGAATTGTGTAACTGTACGAGTTTCACCCGTTTTAATATTCTTCAAATAGAAACTGCGTACAAGGTAATCGTCACACCATATGTGTTCGCTAACTAGATGAACTTCGTAAATATGATAGAGTTCAGAACCTTCTTCAGGCCAGTATCGATGACACATCGCAACACCGCCTTCTGTTAAACGTGTAAGCATTACCATTACAACAGAACCCTGTTCCCAAATCATTTGCCAGAAATCAGCGGCCGTATTAGGTAGAGGACCTTGTGTTGATATATATGCAGGATTGCGTGGATCATGATCGGTCTGTTAATGAAATATATATTTCAACATTTCCTTTATTAACAATTTCAAAACATATCTTGTTGTATTATACTTACAATAGTAGATGCATTGATATAATCACTACCAGCGGCGTTAGCGAGCTGACCTAAAACGACTCTGGAGTGATCATACGGTAAAACATGAGGGTTCCTGTTTTTATCGACATTCTCTGGCCGAGTCGCCTCGGTTGTTGCACATGGTTCAGCTTCATACGCACAAAGTGCAACCCATTCTTGTTCAAGACGATCTTTATTTTTAAGATGATCTTCCATATATGACTATAAAATCATATTTAAATAAATTTAAATATGAATACAGTACTAATTTAGAAAACGCAGTGAAATAAAAAAAAAAGAAAAAAGAAACTCACCAGAACCATGTGACCGGTTGAAATATCCATATTAGATAAAGCAGGTTCCTCACTCCTAAATAAAATGAACTCGAATAAGTATATGTATGTCAAGAAAAAAAATATTTTTATTATATTTTATACTATACGTCTTTGTAAGCAAACAATATACGTATTTTATTAAAATTTCTTACCAAGAAGATGTGCTGGATCTGCTCGATGGACTATGTTGTGAACCACCTTCGGATTCTCGTGACAATGACGTTATCCGACCGTGGACGCTTTCTGGTTTCTCTCCAGGAACACCTGAAGGTGCTGGCTGAGTACCCTTACTTGCCATACGTGATCTACATAGATCCTTTAAAATATATTTATGATATTAGAACTGAAACGACCATATATATATATATATATATATATATATATATATATATATATATATTATTTAATTATCAAATATTGTTTTGAATTCAATATTATTTAATAAGAATATTACAATCTTAAGCTAAAACCAAACGAGAACAAACGTTATAATAAACAAATTACAATAAAATACAACAATGTTAAATATTAGTTGCAAAAAATAATTTGATGCCTTTAAAATGATTCAATTATAACTGTTTTAAGTTAAAAAAAATGTCATCGTTTTAGGATTTTGAAGTGCCAACCATAACATTTAACTTGTTAGCTGTGTCGCTCTATTTTAAAAGTGTGTATCTACATTGTGTCGCAAAAATGAAGGGATGACAAGAATACTCGTCAAACAGAGAGTATATGTAGCTGCTGTAAAATTTAATTAAATTGTAACGAAATGGCATTTGATTTTTTTTGAAAAATCAATAATTTTATTGCTCAAAGTCATCTTCATAACGAGCATACTCGTCATACACAGCTAACAGGTATAAAATACTATAAATGTTGGCCAAGCAGTTGGCATAACCTCACAAAATAGCATTGAATACAATGGCGTCTGAAAAGCAGCATATTAGGCGTTACATACTTTTCGTATTTAAATTGAAAAAAAATAAACCGATGCCGCAGGAATGATTTGTTAAGCTTTGGAGGAAGGTGTAACTCATTAAACATGGAATAAACGCCAAAACAGTGGAAGAAGTCCGAAAATGCATTACAATTTTATCGACTTAAATCTCCTATCTTTTTTTCGACAAGGGATTCGTCAATTACCCGACAGATGGAACAATGTTCTACAAAATAACCGAAGGCATTTTAGGATTGAAATGTATTCCATTTTTCCATAAAAACAATCATTTTCTATAAAAAAAACACCGAATTAATTTGTACACCTAATCAATAGACTATAATATCAATATTTCCTAAAGAAAAAATATTAACTGTCGCTACAAAAAAAAATACTTAAATAGATATCGAAAAAAATAGAAATATATCACCTATTACCAGAAAGCTTACGGCGAGATTTGGTACCTAATCTTCCATTACTAGTATTTTATGAATTTAAATGGATTAATTCATTGTTTGTGTTCCTTTTTTTTAATGGATAGTCTTCTAAAAAACTTTATTTGAACTTGCATTAATTGAAAAAACAAATAAATTGTTATTTGATTTCTCAACTAACTATTCATTATTTTATATTTTAACGTAATTTAAATTTTATTTTCTTTATATATAAATGAAATTTGTTCAATTTATATTTAAAAAAAAGAATGATTGTAATATTCAATTCTCTCGGAAAAAAAACAATAATGATAATTTTTCATGATAAATTGACTTGATTAGCATAATTGACACTTCATTTTTTTTTATTTACCTGATAATCCCTACTTGCTTCAGTATCATGACCCGAAACATCACCCGCTGCTAAATCTTGTAATTTACGTCGAGACGCTGCATGACGTCTTAGTAAAGCCAGAGTGCCGCCCGCTAATACAACAGCTGCTAAAAGACAACCCGCTAATAAAACACGCCCTTCGCTGAAGACCCAGGCATCGCCAGTTGGTGTAATTGTGGCCCAACGTACCACAGGTAGTTTCGTCTAAACATAATTATTTGAGCTATAAACGTCGATTTATTTTAAAGTGCATCTTATAAATTTAAAAGAAAAATAATTATTTATAATTAGCGATAAGAAATAATTAACGTTTTACATACAATATTGTTTAAAACAATTTTTTTGAGAGAAAAATCGGTAAACATCTATTAATTTATTTTAAATAGAAAAAGGCAATTCAATAAGTTTACAAAACTGACCTTATCACCTATTCCTGCAGAAGTAACTTCAACACCAGTTCGTTCCTTTAATGCGTCCTTTAATTCATCTGAAATTTATCATATATTTATTCATAAAATATATATTTTTAATATTATACACTCATTTATGAAAAATGTATTAATCACTAAACTAAAAAACACTATATAGTGATTCAACTTAGGCTTCCACACAAAAGTATTAAAAAAACGCAAAAATATATAAAAAAAAACATATTATTCTCAATTTAGTATTTTAGTTCAATTGTATTTTAATATTGAATTGAACTAAAATACTAAATAAAAAATAACATGGCTTTTCTTAACCCCTGCGCCCTCTTTTAATATTTCCATGTGGAAGCCTAAATTGAATCATTTATATAATTTTAATAGAAAAATCAAAAATCAAACAATAAAGTGTTAAAACTCTATTTTCTGTTACTTGTCTTTATAAAAAATAAATATATTTTAATTAAAGAAAATAGTTACCTATTTTCAATGCTACAGTTGATGCATTTAATCCTAAGTCATTAGGTTCTACTTTAAACGTGACCTCGTTCCTTTCGATTCTAGAAAATAATTTAATCGTAAAAATATTTTTATTCGCGAAATAAATACCAAGTTTATTGAAATATACCTACCTAGTATGAGAAAAACTGTCGTATTTTAAATGAAGTAGTTCGGCAAGAACGTTAACTATATGGTTTCCTTCTCTCCATGTTCTGAGACTAAAAATTTGGGATTATAAATGCTATTATATAGTTTAACAGGGAACAGTTAATGAAAATCATTACATATTTTCCATTCACAAATGAATTTTGCACGAAGCCCAAAAACCACAAAAAGATCTAATTAATATTCAACAAATGATTATTGATCTTTTATGATTGTGCTTTATACGCATTTCGATGGTGGTGCCGTTATAGTCAAAGTGCCAAGGAAAAAGTGAAAAATCTTTTTAGTGATTCGTGGGATGAGAAAAATTCGTTTGTGGAAGGAATTGTAACCAATATCAGAACGATATTATTGTCAATTAATTAGTGTTATAAACTGTTTTATAATACAGATGTTAAGCAACTGATTAATACCGTTGTTAATTGACAGCGTTGGTGTTATTCCCATTTATTTATTCCCATTCATCATTCATACATGTCGTTTTTCAATATTAATTTTTTATATTAAAAATCGACACTGTCAAAATTAACACAAATACAAAAGTGAAATAGAAATATTCGATT
This sequence comes from Acanthacorydalis orientalis, assembly GCA_034766995.1. Taxonomy (NCBI): domain Eukaryota; kingdom Metazoa; phylum Arthropoda; class Insecta; order Megaloptera; family Corydalidae; genus Acanthacorydalis; species Acanthacorydalis orientalis. The sequence continues at coordinate 10,746,111 of CM068314.1, forward strand.
TATATATATATATATATATATATATATATATATATATATAAGAATAAGAAAATGAGTAAGTGAGAGGAAGACTATTGTATAAGAAGTATTAAACTTCATAAGACACACCTCAATATTCAATGAATATTTGATTCCTTACAGAAGATTCTGTTATTCATATTATTGTAAAAGATATCTTGTGATGTTTATTCATGAAACTTTGGATATTAATAAAGTTTTTTAATTATAAATATTATTTCTTTGTTTTGATATAATAATAAGTTTTTTCCATATTGTATTTTAATTTTGTAAACATGAATTCAATGCTTCCATCCATTTTCAGTTTTAAATTATGTATATATATATATATATATATATATATATATATATATATATATATATATATATATATTCATATACATACATATATTTCTTTAATTTACCTGTCTTTGAAATCCATATAAGCATAAGATGTATCCACATCGTATTGATCATGCGAATTCATTTCAGTAATCGCATCCAGTTCATTTTCATGACTTAATTCCTTTTTTACTTTTTTATCCGATATATCATTTGATTTAATCTCTGAAAATTACATATTCAAATAACAAGTAAACAAATATACAAAAGCCCGTTCATTATTTATTTTATATAAAACAGTAAGTCTTCATCAAATAGTCATTCATATATATCAGTGGAATGGTGTCTATAATAATAACGGGTACGCCAGTGGAGCGGGAAATTTTAAAAGCAGGCTAATTCACTTACCCTTGGAGTAAGAGGGTAAAATTAAGTTATACATTGTTAGTTATTCGTAGCCATTTAGTAAGCATTCAGTAGTGGTCCGATGCACATAGAGCTTTCGCTGTGAAATCATTTTACATAAATGGCGAGTTTATTACAACTGTACAACGGCTAATTCGCAATAATTATAACATTCCGCGTCGTAGGCAAGTATCGACCAGACACGCCAACAACTTGTTGGTTCAGAAGTTTAAGGAAACTATTTCATATTATATATGAAACATCAAGGGTCCAGAAGAACAGTAAGAACTCCAGGAGACATTGATCGTGTTAGAATTGCTATACCGCATAGCCCACAATGTGATTACAACAATTCTGATACAAAAATTAATTCTGTTTCCACACATTAAATGGTTCCAGAAAGATAGGCCAACAAGTTATACCGCTAGAGTATCCATGGCTGCTGTAAGAGCGCTCTTTCTGAACCATATGATTTCCAAAAATGGAGATGTTATTTGGCCAGCAAGATACCCAGATTTGAGGGCGTGTGATTATTTTCTTTGGGGTTATGTAAAGAGCAGAATATATATTGATCGTTCACACATTATTCCTAAACTTAAATTAAAAATCCAAGAAACAATTGCGATAATTCCACAGACATGTTAAGACGCGCAATGGAAAATTCCCGAATAAAATAACTGGAATGCGTGCACCAAAATGGTGGTTATCTATCAAGCATTATTAGAAAAAATAAAATGGCCCGACATACCTAATAAGAATATGTTAACAAAATTATATAAAAGTGAAAATTTATTTAATTATTGCGTTTTGAAATTTTCCCGTTCCTCTAACGCACTTTATACAACATCCTACTTCTATTAGTTGTTTTCTACTTTATTATCTGCCATTATTATAATATACCAAAACAGAACGGACGAATTAATGCAGAAAATATGATACTTTGAAATTTAATAATAATATTTGATACAAATTAACACATTTGTACAAATGACGTCTAAAGTCATCAGTTAAATCAAAAATTCATATTGCTTGTTTATTTGAATATAAATGTTTATACAGCGCATTTTCTAAAATGATGGTCTAAAAAGATTTAGTGACCTTTACTGTTTTGAAATTGATACTGAAATTAGATCCAAAATATAAACACTAATGATTAATTTATAGTGGGGAATTTTTTAAGAAGAATTGAGACAATTATAGTACGCACGATCCTGTTAAATTAGTTTGAAACAATTAATAGAATTAACTTTCTATAAATAGTAGTACTAAAATAATATTTGCTGATTTAATGAATTATTAAAGTGCTCAATTTTAATATAAAACTTAAATTATCAAAATAAAAATTTTTGATATTGCCTCACCGTTATTTGTATTGATATGTTCGGGTTGAGGATTAAGTTTTGTGTTAAAAGGAGGACCTGGTTTTTTCACATCAAGGCGTTCTCGTCTTTTAAACCCCCATTCATCGTTGTCTAGTTCACTCATTATCTCCTCATTAAGAGCTTCGTTGTTCTGTGCTAAATTGCCTGAAAAAAAGAATATATATAATACAAAATATAAATGTTATTATTTAATTAATGACTCATTTTATAAACACAAGCATCTAAAATCCGAAGAGAAAATAATTCAATTTACATAAGTACCTGTTCCTGGCGTTTCCGGTACAAAAACTATTCCGCCTTCGGTATATACTCCAGCTTTGAGATTCTCTTCCGGATTTCTCTCTTGAAACTTGTTCCCGATCTGAAGAATGTCTTTAGACTCATGTTCAGGGTACATGCGTGATTGTTCTTTATGTTTCAGTTCTCTAAAAATCTCCTTATCGTTGTAGTTTTCATTCACATTTTGTATATTGTGCATTTCACGAAAAGGTGATTGATTATTCTCTTCTTTCTGACTTATACTAACAGGTAGTTCATCAACAGTACGAAAGAATTCCGGTTCTTGCATTGTCGATCCAGTGTCTTCGTAATTCTCATCGTCCTCATAATAAATCCTTGGTTCAGAAGCTTCGCTCGCATAATCTAACATGTGCTGTGCGTCGTTAGCTTTTTCAAAAATACCACGCGAATTCATTCTGTTGTATGCTCTTATTTGTGCTAATTTATTTCTTAAACGTTGTGCTTCTTCACTATCAAGCCATGTTTGAATCAAAGCATCATCTGGGATGGTATTGAAATTTTTTTGAAAACTTCCATCATTTTCTTCGAAATCATCAGGTAAAATAGATCTCAAAATATCGACATTTTCAGGCTTAAGTAAATATTCCATATCATCAGGTCTCAAGTGTAATTTATTTAAATATTCAATAACTGGTAAAAATTCTTCAGGATCTTGTTCCGAATCATCAGGAATAACTACGTCGTCATCAGATTCTGTATACCTCGTATCAAAATTCATGGTGTTCGGATCGGTTTCTGCTAGAGGTTGTGTCATAAATCTATCGGTTCCATCAAAATTATCTGAATAACCGATAACGGATTGACCAGGAGGATACATCTGATTAGCTTGAGCTGTTAAGAATGTCTCTGGATCGATATTAAACGACAGTCCTGAAAGTTCGCTATTTTCAGCTAGATAGGGGGATTTGTTATTAGGGAATTGAGGTAGAACATTGATGAGGTCGCGTGTTTCTTGTCCGAGTCGAAAATCTTGCGGAGTGTTATATTCACGGGAAAATATTGCGCCGCGGCTTGATCTACGATGCATTGCTGGAATGAAAGCCAATTCTTCCAACTCGTGCGTAGATTTTTTTGTTATTTCTGGATGTGGCATATTATCATATAACTGTTGTGGACTATACACATCCGAATCGTCGATTTCTCCAATTACTAATAACATAAAATAAATAATTTATTTTTTCTTAAATCTCAAAAAAGATTAAACTCTAATAAAATTTTACAGTTTATTACCTTCAGCAAGTAGTTGATTTGTAGGTACATTAGAAACTCTAGTTTCAATAAAATTTTCGTCAATAGGTTCTACAGCAAGTACCTCATCTTCGGGAGAAGGATAATAAATTTCGTCAGCAAAATCTGCATGAGGATCAACAACACTAGGAGTGAATCGAACAAAAGCAACTGGTTCATCCATTTCTTCGTCCGTTTCTACTTCATCGAACGGAACATCTTCTAGTTTTCGATCGATCAAATGTATACATTGTTCTGGCTCAAAATCAAGCCTACAATTAAAATTAGAAAATAAGAAGACTCGATTTATTATATTAATTTCGCAAAAAATTGTTCATGGTTTGACAATAAATACGTTCATTATGATAAAGAAATATTTTAGTCATTTATTTCATTTATATATGTTTAAATATTAACAAGAGACATTTTTTTATTCATCGATACAAAAATAATATATCGTCTACGATCTGTTTTATTTCAAAATAACTGCAGTTTCCTCTCAATTACAAACATATATTTATCTTGGATAATGTGTGAGAATATATGCAGAGCATGTAGAACATACCGCGTATATATAAATTGCACACCACTGGCGATAATGAATATTTACGTACCCGTGATGGAGGGCGTATAACATTCCTTGTAAACGACATTGAGTATGTGGGTGATTCCAACGATATCCGAGCGCCAGTAATCGATGTAACTCATGCTTCAATTCGTGTAGTTGACTATGCGTCAAAGATGAGAAACGATGCAAGTCTTCTTCATCTGCATTCCGCTGCACGCACCGCCCGAACGCAAGGTCTTTAAAAATAATGGAATCAAATATATTTCTGAAGAAATATATTTGAAAATATTCGCAGACATATATTTCATTGAAAGATTTATGAAAGTCTAAGAATTTAACATTTGAAATATAGTGTATTTTATGAAATTATATACATATTTATATATATATATATACAATTTTTTATAGTTTTTTAGCTCTATTGAAATACACAAAACGACTAAATTATAGATAGTGTAATCAGTTTAATTGCATTTGTAACATCATTACTGCATATCTTTTTTAATTTTAGCCTAAGAAGCAGAGAAGTTGATTTTTTATTTTTTTTTACTTATGTCAAATACTTTACATAACAATGAAATATAATTGTTATTTTTATTTTTTTGTATATTGTAGTAAGTTCTAGCTTATAATTATATTACTCTTGTAGTCTTTGTTCTTTCAGATCATTTAAGTTTCTGTTTTCTACTACTGTTTCAGCGTATCTACGATATTTAGATAAATTAAGATAACTCAGACATCTAAATCAAATTAATTCGATTATCTAAAACATTGTTTTTTTTAAAAAAAAATACTTGAAAATGTTAGGAGAGATGAAACGAGTAAGAGGAGAGAGAAACAAATTATTTTTTCACTGTTAACAAAACATTTTTTCTGGCTGTAAATAATTATTGATCATGTTGTTCTCGAGATCTTTTTTCTACACCATCAGTTGTAGTCTAATCTCCGCGACCAGTTTCGACACATGTGCCATCTTCAGGTTGATTTTGAAGACTATATTTAATTCGGGTTGTGCTCTATTTATATTAACATTAAAGGGTGTGATTTATATTTTATGACTACAATATAAAATAACACGGCACTGTTGGTGTTTATTTGTTCGTTTAATATATTATTTATTATCTTTATAAATTTCTACATTTTCGAGAATATTTAATTTAATATGTTTATTTCGTATTTTTATTATTTCCATTGTGTTATTGTGTTATCCATAATATTATGTCCCATTTCTGATATGTGTTTAACAAACACTGAATCGATTTGATTATATTTAATACAATTAATATGTTCTTTATACCTGTCTATAAATGATATATTCCTTATTGTATGTGTTACATTCCAATTTATACATTCTGTTTAAATTATAAAGATTAATATTTTCGATTTGGGGTTTAAATGATGTTTAACGTTTTTTTGTTTAAAAACTATTCTTGTCATATTTGTTTTAAAAAATTTTAGTTATTTTATATATACCTTTATTTATGTATGTAAAATTTACTCATTTCGTTAGATAACTATTATTTTCATTCATATAAAATATAGATAAGATATTATATTAAACTGTTCCTTTTTGCATTTCAGTGTAACATTCTATTTTTTTGAGTCAAATGATTTATCTAATCCAGAAAAAATAATAAGACGTAAATAATTCATATATTTTCTGTTTCATTCATATTTTTTATAAACAATGCAAATGTTATAAAATTAACATATGCATTATTAGCAACAGTATTTTTTTTTACAAAAAATATACTCCTATGCCTATAAGTTGGCAACTAAAGTTACACCTGTTATCGACTTTGTATATATAAAATAATTACTACATTCATTGCTATCAACGATAGTGTACGAATGTTTATTTAATGATAACAATGTAATAATATTTTATTCATAGTAGATGCATGTATTATTTTTTATCAATACTTTTTTTCATACGTCATATGATTTGAATAACATAATGACATAATGTAACAGAATGAGATTAGCTACAAATTACTTGCAGTTATTTGACATTTTGACAGTGCATTTGTTAATTTATTCAAGTTAACCTATTATAGAATGTGAGATATTTTTATCAATATTTAAATAATATTTTGTATTATCTAAAAATAGATTAGAACAATAAATGTAACGCTTATTGCTTATTTTATTTACATATTTTCAACTGTTTTATGGATGAAAAATCAGAAATAAATTATTTTGTTTCAAGCATAAGCGTTCTCTGTTTTTACATATATATATATATATATATATATATATATATATATATATATATATATATAAATATATATATATAAATATATATATATATATATATATATATATATATATATATATATATATATATATATATATATATATGTAGATAGATAGATAGATAAATGATATTTCAAACAGTCTTGTATTATTTTTTGGTTATTTTAAAGTGAACACAAAAATGTGGTCATATTTTTTTTAAAAAACAAATTTAAAATTTGTTTTAAAATTTTCTTAATATTAATATTTTGATAAAGATGCATTATCGTTTTACAAAATAAGGTTTATTCAAAATAAACAATTTTGAATTATTAAATATTTGATTAGAAAAGACAGTGGTGTGTATAGAATAAATATTTGTTCGTGAAAGTGAATTCAACTACAATATCAAAAATTATAATTTATATTACGTTCCGATTTTCAAAATGAATAAGTACTACTACTAATACACTCTACAGTCATAAAAAAAGTTATGATAATTTGTTTTTAAATAACAATTAGAAGTATCTGATAAGCTCAACATCTATGAGCTCAGCAATCAAATATAGTATTCGTTTAGAAACATATTTGTGAAATATTATTTTAGTTACGGGCTATGTAATATTTCTTTAAAAAATGGTACAATTACAAAACCATTATGAATGTGGTAGTTATGGATCAAATATGAAATTTTATAGTATTTTCCATCATCAGTTGCCAATTGGTTCTGTGATCTCTGTTAAAGGACTGACACTTAAGAAATGCGACAGGTAATTATCGTTATTTTAATGATAAAATAAATAATTATTTTAAATATAAATTAAATTTCTGTTCAATAACTAATTTTTGATTTCTTATAATATTGAAAAAATAAACGTAAATACTTTTAATTATGTCTAAAATTATAATAATAGGACATCTACTTGATATATAATTCATATCACACCATCTTCATTGTATTTATGTAAAACATAATATTTAACCTGTTTATTAAAAAAACGAGTGACTAAGAGTAAAGCAGTCATTAATACCAAATGTCATCAATGCAAACATCATTGTAGATTTTTTTAAATTCAATGCTACAAAAAAAGGAAAATAGTATCATTATTATGAACGAAACATGAAAATTACTGTGATATTAAAGTGCTATTTGTTGATAAAACAGTTATTTTTAATGCATTTTAAGCAAAAATATTTGGATTTCAGTATAAAATTGCTTTTGTATGTTATTAATAAAATGTCATTGCTGGCACAGTTACATTATTGTTATGATTTTAATCATTTAATAATAATAATATATATATATATATATATATATATATATATATATATATATATATATATATATATATACAGTGGCGTACATAGGTTTTAATCTGGCGGGACTTAATCGGATAATTTTTTTTTAATGTGAATTCAATAAAATTTATTAGGTGATTGTAAAAAAATATTTAAGAATTAAAATCCAGTTTTCTTTTCTTTTTACAAAGCTCTTGAATTACTTCAGTCATCGTTACATTAATCTCCCTGTGTATATATAGGGGATAGTGATAGGGGATTATATTAATCTCTCTGTGTATATAGGAGCATTTACGTCCGATGATGTTTTGTTTTCTAGTGATTTTCCTCTTTTCCTTTGAGAGGTTCTAGGACTCCTTTCCCCTCTTGGGTGTGCCACTATATATATATATTTATAAATAAATAAATAAATATATATGTATGTATATATATATATATATATATATATATTTATAAATAAATAAATAAATATATATGTATATATATATATATATATATATATATAATATATATACATATATATATATATATATATATATATGGCAGATCCAGAGAGAAAGGTAGCAAACATAATTATTTTCCTAACAATTTTTCGCAATAATAAAAAGCATCGATATAATAACGATTACTAATTTCACTCTAAAAATTCCAAATAAAAGATTAAGAAAAAATAGATTTTTCCTATAGATCTAGCTTCATTACAAAATAAACAAATAAAACAAAGATGAGAATATAAAAATGGATACTTGTCAACAATTCATATACTTATTAAAAATTCTTTCATCCTCTCTCTCTCCCTCTCTCTCTCTCTCTCTCTCTCTATATATATATATATATATATATATATATATATATATATATTTATATATATTCAATTTGTGATTAAAACATATTTAAATAAAATGTTTTATTAATTTCGGATTCAGTAATGAACCCTTATTTTTGGACAGTAACTTGAATATATAACGAAAACTATCTAACTTGATAAAAACCCACAATTTAATTATGACACTTTGGTTAAATGTACTTCCATTTTGAGTTTTCCATTCCACAGACCACAAAAAACTTCTTATCAAAAATTTTCAATAAATAATTATTAATCATTTTGTGATTGTTACTTGTATCTGTTTCCATGATGATCTGATTTCCTATACCTTCGTCCAAACAATAATCAAAAATAATCAAAAAATATTTATTGAACATTTTGGATTAGAATTTTTTTGTAGCTTGTGGGATAAGAAAGTGATTCATTTGTAATCTTTAAGATTTTCAAAAAAACTTTTTAAATGTACATAATTTTCGAAAAAAAAAATATTGCCAGCGAATTATCCTTAAATAAAAGGTAAAAAAAATGTAATAAGGAAATAAATTTAGTGAAAATATTTTGTTTTTGAAATAATCGAATTTTCTTTGCATATCAAAAATTCAAATACAATCCTATATTTGAATTTTTTAATTTCCTACTAAATTGTATTTACATTATTTTCATTCTTCAAATATATCACGAATTTAATAAACAGTGTACTAAAAAAATAAAATGTATTGAATAATGAAGATAAAACAATAATCTAAGATTTTAAATAAAACTTATAGTTAACATTTTTCACCTTCCAATAGATTTCAAATTAATTTATTGTTCGGCCAATCTGTAAAAGCTGATGTAGCCCTACACGTGAACCCTCGTTTCCCAGAACGATTAATTGTACGTAACACAAGAGAAGATGGATTGTGGAATGACAATGAAGAAAAAGAAAGTGAAAATAAATTTAATTTGAAACGTGATTGCTTCTTTAATATACGAATATTATGTACTGACAGCGAGTTTATGATATTTACACAGGATGAACATTTTTGTAATTTTCGATATCGTTTCTCACGTACAAGACCTATTGATGCTATTGAAGTACAAGGAGATGTAGAAAATGTTAATGTAGAATGTAATCAAATTGATAGTATAGATTTTCGATCTCCGGTCTCGTTGAAACACGGTGTCGTGTTTGATAATTACAAGGTAAATTATTTTATTTCTGTATTACATGAATAATAAAATTAATTCACTGAGTCACTCAAAGATTGAATCTATGGTTTTTGCAACAAAAATTAAACTGAAAATTAAAATATTCAGTTTTTTTTTATTTGAAAAATAGTATGTTTCTGTTGAGTGTCTTTTCCTTAGCTCAGATTGATATCAAAAATCAGTGTTTAACTCTTCCATTCCGGTGCAGTAAACTCAGCTGACCGTATGCTTTTATTTGTAAATATCCTTCTTTCTGTTACTCACAGAACACTGATATTCCTTGTTATCTTCTATTTTTCGGTACTATCAGTAATAAATTTTAAAAAATAATGATAGAAACCGCAAATATTGCTTTAGTTCTCTTTTTTATTTCAAAATCAACCTGTACACATCCGTTGTTCAATTACCTGTTGTTAACTGAACAACGGATAATAAAGTGATCTTTTTAGTTATATTTCTTTATTTTCTTGTAATACACATGTTCTATTGATACTAATAGGTGATGTGAGTCAACTAATTAAAAATCCTTCTATTCCTTCATAAATAGTAATTTTCATAAAAAATATTAGCCGTAAACTGTGTTTAACTGCACCGTCACGGAGAGTTTCAAACGGTATCGTGCTAGAAGAGTTAAACTATTTTAAACTTATGATTTATAGCTTGCTATATTTAAATTTAATATTAAAAATTCAAATAGAAATAAATATAGTTTAAAAAGAATATTTCAGTTTATCACAAAGTAATACCCAGTAAAAAATTAGATTAAGATGCTAATTATTTTCTTAGCAACTATTTACTTTTATTAGATTTTATGTGGTAAAATATAATTGATTGCTCATTGCTTCCAGACTATTTAATATCAAATCCTCACAATACTAACACTATTGATAAATTCATTCCGACAAATAATTTTTCTGTTATTTCACAAACTACAAAACTTTTCCAGATCAAAAACGTTGAATGAATGATTATTGATTCTGTTTGGTTGTTGTTTATAAACATTTCGGTAACGGTTCTATCATTCTAAGAGCACTAAGATACAAACAAATCTAGCAAAGAAAAATTAAAAAAATCGCATGATTTATTTAAGAAGAATCTTTTTTCGAGGGAATTTATTTTTTTTTTAATTCTTCTCACACTGTTACAACTATTTAAGTAACAGAAATTATATAGATAAATGATAAATATTTAAAATCTTCAATACATAAATAAGTTTCACTAAATGAAACTTTAATCGAATATAAAATTAATATTTAAATATATTACTGGATGTTGACAGCTAAGAAAATATCTTGTTATTAAAAAATTGTGGTTTGTGAGCCGCAAAAAAATATTTGTGAAAGGAGACCAAATCAACGACAAAATTATCAATGTTCAGTCAGTAATATTGTGTAGTTTGTATACATTTCTAGATATCGTTTACAATCAAAATAAAATGTGTATGATTCGATAAAAATTTAAAACTGTTCAACAATTTTGTACGAATGTTTATTTCTAGGATGGACCAATGTTATTTACGTTAACGAAAAATTTCATGGAAGGACATATCTTGCATATAAATGGCCGTGTCAAGCTGTTACCTACAAGATTCAGTATAAATTTGCAGCACAGCGCCTGCCAGTGGCCACATCCACAAATAGCATACCACTTCAATCCCCGCTATTGTAAGTGTTTTATGTCTTGAATACGTTATATTTGAATCGGTCACCGGTTCAGACATTTTTCGTTATAAACAAGACAAGATTATATTTTTGACATATCGTTTTGTACGACACAAAATTAAATTTTCAAGCACTGATATTTGAATTTATAACTTTATGTACTTCATTCTGAATATTAAATAATCTAATCAAATTATGTATATATATATATATATATATATATATATATATATATATATATATATATATATATATATGGAGTTAAAATGCTTGACATCAGAGAAATTGTATTTTTTAACTAAAGAAACGATAAACAATTCGGTCTTAAATTCCAGATATAAAATAAAATTAGTAAGTATCCTTGAAATATACGAAAACTTGAAATTTTATAGAAAATATATATTTTATATAAAGTTAATTTAATAAAATGATAGAATTTAATTTTGAATAGTGTAAAAGTATTTGTAATTGGTGTTTGTGTCATTTTAATACCAGTGTCAAGAAATGTGTTCATTAAATATATTTCATAATGTAAAGCCATGTTTGATTGTATTACTAGTTTTTTTTTAAATATGCAGATTCTGTAGAGAAAGGTTAAAGCAGCAACGGGTATTGTCAAAGTATATAATTCCCATGCGTATTTATTTATTTTCCAGGTTTGTCAGGTAATTCAGATGACGATATTATAATACAAAACACGTTATTGGACTACATTTGGGGACAAGAAGATAGAATAGCAATGTGTCGAGCTTTAAGACCTGGACAAGTTTTCAGTTTATCAATACGATGTTTCAAAGAAGGTTTCGGAATTTGGCTCAATTCTGCTTACTGGACAAAGTTTTCACATCGTGTCCATCCAGCTATTATTGATACGTTACGTATTCAGGGTGACGTAAGAATTCTTAGTATCCTCGAAGAATATCGATAATTCTTAAGCTTTTTTAATAAAATGTTTTTTTCCAAACGAGGTTTTTTTATTTATTAACATATACATTTTCTCTTTACACGAATTCCCAAACCCGTAATTTTTAAAATATCGCTTCATATCATGTTATTATCATCCTATACATAAGTAAATTTTATAGAACTTACTTTATATTTCTGTTTTATTTGAATTTCGATACAAGTTTTAAAAGTAGCCACACAAGATTAATAATGATTTATGGAATCAAATCTTATAGAATATTTTTTTTAAATATTAAGTGTAGAAATTAAATACGTGCCAATTTATTAAGTACACAAATTAATTCGATACCTTTTTCCAAAAATAAATGTTTATGGAAAAATTGAATACATTTCAATCTTCAAAATACATCCAATTATTTTGCACAACTTTGATCTGTCTGTCGGGTAAATGACGAACCCCTTGTCGAAAAACAGATGGCGGCTATGAGTGGATAGAGTCGTTATACATTTTCGGACCTCTTTCACTATTTTATTAGGTTATAGCAAAAATAATTGCGATTTGTATCATTTTAAGTTTGGCGACGATTTTTTTAATCACCGTCGTCTTTTGTTATAGTCATATAATACATCATTGTAAACAATGAAATTAGCACTACTGATTTCAACTTATGTCTATTATTTTCATTCTTTAGTATTTTTGGATATAACCTCTTAAATTAGTCGTGGGAAAAAGTTTTTTTGTATGAGTTTAAATTGGGACGTTAAGCAACAAAAACTCCTCGAAATATCAAATTTGTTGTTGGAAAAGAGTCAATCAGTGAAAATACAGCTCAACACTGGCTCCAAAAATTTGGTAATGGAAACGAAACCCTTAATGATGAGGAGAGTCGTGGACGTCCTTCAGCTATAGACAATAACGATTTAAGAAACAATATTGAAGCGGGTTCACGTAAAACAACTCGAGAGGTGGCAGAAGAACTCAATGTTGATCATTCAACAATTATTCGAAATTTGAGCCTTATTGGTAAAACAAACAAGCTGGATAAATGGGTGCTGTATGAACAAAACGAACATCAAACAATTCGCTGATACGAGGTCTGCTCTATACTTCTTTTGCGTTACCAAAATCTTTTTCTTGATCGCATTGTCACATGTGACGAAAAGTAGATTCTTTAGAATAATCCGAAACGTTCATCATAATGGTTAAATCGCGGAGAAGAACCAAAACAGTTTCCTAAACCGAAGCTTCACGAAAAAAGATTATGATCACTGTTTGGTGGTCGGCTAGTGGCATCATTCCACTACAACTTCTTAAATCCTTAAGAAACAATAACAACAGAAAAATATTGTCAAGAAATTGAAAAAATGCATAAGACGTTAGATCGTTTACGGCCAGCATTAGACAATCGAAGAGGACCAATTCTTCTCCATGACAACGCCCGACCACAAGTCTCACAAATGACTTTAAAAAAATTAAATGAACTGGGTTATGAAACGTTACCTCACCCATGTTATTCTCCGTACCTGTCTACGACAGATTTTTAAACATTTGAGTAATTTCCTATGAGAAAAAGTTTTCAAAGATCAAGCATCATCTCAAAACATTTTCGATGAATTCGTTGATTCCAGGACTCAAGAATTCTATCTTGTAGGAATAAATAAACTTTTTTCTCGTTGGGAGAAATGTTTGCAGGCCAATGATCTTTATTTTAATTAATAAATATCATTTTTAACTAATATATGCGTCTTTATACTCGATACCTAAAAATCGCAATTATTTTTGCACCAACCTAATAGCACCTTTTATATATCACAACACCTTCCTTCAAAGCTCAACAAATAATTCCTGCGGCTTCGATAGCATTTTTTTCTACTGGAATGCAAAACTGTTTTGGGGAGTTTTGCCAACTGCTTGGCCAAGATGTATAGTGTTTTTAAATTTTAAGACTGGCACTTTAAACCCCTAAAATGGCGAGAAAATATTTTAACTTAAACAGTGTTATGAGTGATTTAATTTAAAGGCATCCAATTAATTTTTACATCTAATATATTCTCATTATTTAAAAACTGGATATAATTTATGTGTTTTTAGAAGAAAATCTCACATTACGAATTTATTTATATGAAAATAATTAAAAATTATTCTTCGATAATTAGTTTTCATTTACTTTGTTTCAAGTTTCATGCTTCTATAATTATATTTCTTGTTATAACATCGATTTAGTAACTAAAGCTAACTCCTAACATAATATTATTATAACAGTAACACTGAACTGTGATAGGTGTTTGGTTACTAATAACATGTAACTGTGTAAGATAAACACACACACACATATATATATATATATATATATATATGATTCAGATTTTAGCTCATATTGTACTATTAAATTTATAGGAACAATACTCAGTCTATATATAGTCATTCTTGTGTAGGTGTAAATTGCAGTTGTATTTAATAATTCAGGACAACAGTTTATTATTCGAATGGATCGATGGCATCGACAATGTGTCAGAATTCTGTTCAACAAGAATGTTAACTTCACGTGTCCAATCTCATGACAGGTGTACTTTAAAATACTTTATGCATTTATTTGAGTTTCAGATATAAACAATTATTTCAATAAACATAATTATTCTAATAATTTTTGTTAATGTGTGTTTCTGTTATTTCACCTTTAGTTCGTTATATTTTGATTTTAGAACGATGTGAAATCATTTTCTGCGCGATAGTAGAAAATTTGAAAGATTTGTACAAATATTCAGTACGGAAAAATAAATTTCGTCGAGATAGAACAATTTATTTTAGATTACTTTGTTTCGTTCTTTTTTACTAAACTTTATACAACAATATGAAAAGTAGTGAAAATACAAACATATGAATGAAGCAAGCTAATATATAAAATAAATAATTAATTATATTAATAAGATTATACTTTCATTTTATTAAACTTTCTACAATAATATGAAAAATAATGAAATTCCAAACATAAGTATGAAGCTTATATATAAAACAAATAATTAAAAAAAGCAACTATATTAATAAGATTTATATGTTTATGAAAATCTAAATAGTTTTACAATTTAATTAGATAGTCTTAAATTGTTTATTTACGCATATCTTTTACACATCTATTTTAATAAAGAGTAACTTTTTTTCTTTCATAATTTACTTATTTTTTCACTACATAACCTACAAATTGTTCTGATCTAAAATGTTCAATAATTTTTTATTAATAATTTTAATCATTGCTTATGCGCATATCGATAACGATTCATATTTTTTTACCTTTGAGCACCAAAGTACATAATAAACTTTTTTAAAATTGAATATTTTATTTTATATTTTTTTAAAAAAAGTAATAAAGTATTTTGATTAATCAGTGCGTCGTTGTTGGTGTAAATAAAAATAAATAGAAAATTTCCGAAGTAATAATAAAAAGAATTTCATAGGAACTGTACACGTTTTCACAAACATTACTCAAAATGTTTTAAAACTTTTACTACCTTGGAGATAAAGCTAAAATAATATCACCAGCAATGTGAATGTTACTCACTCTTATAGTTTTATTTAAGTTAAGTATGGAGAGAAGTCTCCAATGGAATAAAACTTCATAGAAGTTAAAATATTAACCAACATAGCTGCATTAAACGTTTTAATTAATTTCTCATGGCTATCATTTAGTACACATTATATCAAGTATATAAATGTATCTTATATGTATATATATATATATATATATATATATTTATATATGTATATATATATATATATATATATTATAACGATAGAGCACATAACATATTGTTTGGTATATGATAAATGTTAAAAATACCTAAAATTAATATTTATGAAAATATCACAGATAAAAACGAATCATAATGAATACTATGTTACGTTTATATCTAATTATAACATTCAATGTCATTGTTGGATATCCTTAAGATAAAACAAAAAACAAATAAATCAAAACATGCGTGAATATTATAACATGCGATTCAATAATAGATTTCCTAATGTAGTAAAAGGTAATAGAGAAAATGAGGTTAATAAGAACGGTGCACTAGAGTGTACAGTTATGCACTGTATGAGATTGGAGCTTTATTATTAACGCTATATGAAAGGTATGGTAATATTCCTCAAAATGAGCAGATAATATAATTAAATCTTTTAGTATTTAATAACATTCTTTCGAGAAGATCATCTATTGTGAAATATCTAAAAACTATTTTTTAACAATTGAAAAATATCTTTATTATTAATTCTGTGTTCTTTTTACAGAAAATGAACGTTCATTTATGGAAAAATGGAATAGATTTCAATCCTTAGAATATATCCAACTATTTTGTATAACTTTCATTCATGTGTCGAATAAATAACGAATCTGTTATCGGAAAACAGGTGGCGGCTTTGAGCCGATGGAGTCGTATTGCATTTTCGGACATATTCCTCTATTTTAGCATCTTTTATATATCACATCTTCATTCAAAGCTCAACAAATAATTATTGCGAGTTGGGAAGTATTTTTTTTTACTGAAATGCGAAACTATTTTGAGAAGTATTCTCAACTATTTGGAAAAGATATATAATATTTTAAAATTTTAAAATTGGCACTTTAAAATCCTTAAATAGGCGAGAGAATATTTTAACTTAAACAGAGTCATGATTGATTTAATTTAAAGGCATCCAATTAATTTTTACATCTAATATATTCTCTGAATAATGATAGGTGTTTGGTTACTAATAACTGTGTAAGATAAACACACACACGTATATATATATATATATATATATATATATATATATGATTCAGATTTTAGGTCAAATTCTACAATTAAATTTATAAGAAAATACTCGGTCTATACACAGGCATTTTTGCGTAGGTGTAAATTGGAGTTGTATTTAACTATTCAGAACAACAGTTCATTACTCGAATGGATCGATGACATCGACAATATGTCAGAATTCTCTTCAACAAGAATGTAAATTTCACATGTCCAATCCCGTGACAGGCGTACTTTAAAAGAGTTTATGCATTTATTTGAGTTTTGGATATAAACAATTATTTCAATAAACGTAACATACTTATTCTAATACTGTTTGTTTATGTACTTCTCTCGTGTTTTCTTTAGTTCATTATATTTTAATTTTAGTACAACGTGAAATCATTTTCCAGATGATGGTAGAAAATTTGAAAAATTATATAAATATTTAGTACAGAAAAAATAAATTTCGTCGAGATAGAATAATTTATTTTAGGTTATTTCATGTCGTTCTTTTTTTATTAAACTTTTTACAATAATATGAAAAATAATGAAATTCCAAACATAAGTATGAAGCTTATATATAAAACAAATAATTAAAATAACTATATTAATAAGATTTATATGTTTATGAAAATTTAAGGAGTTTAACAATTTAATTATATAGCCTTAATTTGAAAAAGTTGATTTTTAAACTTGTTCTTTTAATTATAATTGTTCATTTCTTAGGAAATACTGCCTGATAACTTTTAGTTAATGAACAAAAAAAAGATAGAAAATGCTTCAATATTTAAATTATCATAATGAAACCACGTCCTAAAAATATATAATAGTATTATCACAAAACAGATAAAACATAAATCCTTTATTTAAATCGAATTTTTAAGAATCATAATTCAATTTACCGAAGAAACATGTATTATTCACTTTATTGAAAGATGGTTATGTTAGAGAATAGTTTGTCATTGTAATGAGACAACGAAATTTTTTGTGATCTTAAAAATGAACTTGAAGTTGGTTCATTGATTACAGTCCGAGGATTAACAAATGAAAATTTAGAAAGGTAATTATTCTTTATTTTATATTTAAAATATCTAATAAATAAAGTAAATTCTTAAAATATTTTTATCGTTATAAAAACATTCTTAATTAATTGATCTGTTCATTTATTATCAGAAATTTTACAATCATTAATACAAAATTTGCATTTATATAAGCTATATTTATTTTATATTCACTATAAGATTTCAAATTTAACTGTTTCTAAATCCTTAAAAATCTCATCCTTTTGTCTGTAAATAACTTTTAAATAAAATATAATTTTATTTCATAATTAATTAATATATGCTGTGTAAAATTACTGCCACGTAAAAAAAAAATAAAATTTTGTCTGTATTGATGGTGTTATGTCTGAGTAAAAATATAATTAGTATTTTCTCTCTCTGTCTCAATATATATATATATATACATACATATATATATATATATATATATATATATATATTTATATACATATATATATATATATATATATATATATATATTTATATATATATATATATATATATATATATATATATTCTGATAGTTTGGTTCTGGTCAATTATTCCAGTCTTTATTTACCACGACTAATTTCAGATCCGAATCATATATAGGTAGCTTGTAAACAAACTGTTTAAAAGTTTATCTATAAACTACCTGAGGATTCTTAAGAGTTAAAACTACTTGTAATAATTAAAACTTCACAGATTTGCTATTAACCAAAAACTACAAGGATAATACACCGATGAGATCTCAGGTATAAAAGGAGACAATTATAACTTTTCTGTGTATTGTTGTTATATATATATATATATATATATATATATATATATATATATATATATTATATATATATATTACCTAAATAATAATAAAAGTATTTTTCAAAAATATGTCATTTAAAAAAAATACTTTTATTAACAATAATACTTGTTCAACTAGTTACTTTATTAAATTGCTGTTTATATAAAAGAAAGATAACTTTTTCGTCTGTGATTAAATTAAAAAAAGGTCTGTATATATTTCTCTTTACAGAATTACCAATTTTATTATTCTACGAATTAAGTAACAATACCTTAATTTTTACTTATTAGATCATAAAATCATTACTTATTCTTTTTTTATAAAAATTATTTTCGGTGAAAACGGATTATAATTCTAGTTATAGCAATGTGTCATACATGCACGTTTCGTCAATCATTTTTGATAAATATTATCACTGATCACATAAAAAGTACCTAAATAAACATTTGGATAAGATGAACAAACTATGAAATGTTTTAATCTTTTACAGTTTGAAGACAGTATATCGATTTTTAAAAAATATATTTTTTTAAAAAAAGTACATTTCAAAATGTAAAGATAACATTTTATTAATTATATCATTCAAGATTTTATATACGGATTGATTTTATTTTTATTTTATAGGAATATTTGGTTATAATATTAAATGTTTTTTTTAAAATTAGGTTTAATATCAGCTTGTTAAATAATAAAAACGAATTTTCTAACACTTCTTTACATGTGAGCGTACGATTCACAGAAAAAACAATTGTACGAAGCTCAAAAAAAATGAAATATTGTCAGAAGAATAGATATATAAAGATACAAACAAATTTGATTTTAAGCCTGATTACTTTTTTGATATAAAAATATTAATTGCTGAGACTGAATTTATGATAATTATGTACGATGAACACTTCTGTAATTGTCAATATCAATTTCCGAAAGAAGTAATCTCTGCTATTGAAGTAACAGAGGATATAAATGCGTCGTTGTAGATGTAAATAAAAATATATATAAAATTTTCAAAGTAATAATAAAAAGAATTTTATAGGAACTGTACACGTTTTTACAAACATTACTCAAAATGTTTTAAAACTTTTACTACCCTGGAGATAAAGCTAAACTAATATCACTACCAATGTGAATGTTACTCAATCTTATAGTTTTATTTGGGTTAAGTATGGAGCGAGGTCTTCAATAGAATAAAACTTTATAGAAGTTAAAATATAAATCAACAGACGAGCATTAAACGTTTTCTATTAATTTCTCATGGCTATCGTTCACTTTAGTACACTTTATATTAAATATTTAAATATTTAATATAAAGATACCTAACACATATATACGAGGGTAATTTGTAAAAGTTTACGGCCTAACTATGAAAGAATATAACTGGTTTTGAAATTATTTTATTTTTCAATAGAATCCTCTTGACTTCACTGCACTATCCAGCGATGCTCTAGTGCTTTTATGCCGTCCCGGAAATCCTTTTCTTGGAGATCCTCAAAACAGCGATTTACTGTTGCTATCAGTACTCCAACTGACGAAAATCGCTTACCACTGAGGATTTTTTTAAGTTTTAGGAACAGATAGAAATCTGAGGAATAGACTGTACGAGGCAGCAAGTCGTACTTCAATTCAGCGAGTTTTGCCATGGAATCAACACTTGTATGGGGACGTGCATTGTCCTGATGAAAAATGATTTTTTTTATTTGAAAAACCTGGTCTTTTCTCACGAATTGTTTGATCGATTCAATCTTAAAGTTTACCATAATACTTTCCTCTTATTGTTTGACCCTTTGGAATGTGGTCAATTAGTAGGATACCTTTAGCACTCCAAAAAATTGAAACCATAACTTTTACAGCGGATGAAACTGATTTTTATTTTTTTGGTGGCGAAGAATCACAATGCTTCCATTACTTTGATTGTTGTTTTGACTTTGGAGTAAAATGGTGAATCCAAGTCTCAATTGTAGCCACAAATCGCTGGATAAAGTCAGTAGAATCTCTCTTAAATCAATTCAAAACTTTTGGAAAATTTGTACTCGAATGCGTTTATGATCAATTATCGGCAAACGCTGCAATAGCTTTTTTATATCTAACTCTTCAGTTCGAATGTGATACATGCATTTATCTGAGACACCCACAACACTAGCAATTTCGCACATCTTCAATTAGCGATCCTTTAAGACAATATCGTGTACTTTGTGAATGATTTCTTCTGTCGTTGCAGTTTTCGGACGTCCACTACGAGGATTATCTTCTAAACTTGCATGACCACATTTAAATTCAGTTTAAATTCATTCATTTAAATTTAATTCAGTTATCCACTTCTTTACGGTTGTATACGAAGGTGCACTAATATTTAAAATATTACCTCCAGTTATATGTAAGGTCGCGAGCTTTTTAAATCACCCTCATATATATATATATATATATATATATATATATATATATATATATATATATATATATATATATATATATATAGTTGTAGACAGATAACTTGAATAAAAGTTTCTTGTCAATATTATCATATTTGACCAATATTTCTTAATTTTTTCACGTGTTCACATACTGACTTTATATATCTACTCGTATGTATTACCATTATATAACCAAACCCGAAACCTTATTTTATTTATCTCATGCTTGAACTGTTCCATCAGTTCGTTCATCCGAGTAACAAAACGCTTACGATAGAAACGTAACGACCTATTTCACAGAATTGTCGTTGAGAAAACGTTTTTCAGTTCGTTTCTTCATGAGTGAACGTTGCGACAGCTGTGACATGTGTGTTAAAACAAACATTCATGTTTTAAATAAGAAATTCAAAAAGCAGACAACACAAAACTGGTCGTGTGTAGACATCAATGATGTAGTTGTATCGGAAGACAGAATGGAGGAAAAGTTTTAGAATGGCGATTTGTTTATTTTTGTCCTGCGGATTAGTAGTTCCGAAAGTTTTTTTTTTGACATGAACAGTTGTACAATCGTGACATGATTTCTTTATGTAATTTACTACAAATGTGTCTATTTATTTGATACGATTTTAAAATTTTATTCTTAATACTGGTCGTTTTAATTTCTTTACAAGTCGTGACAAATACTGATTACTTGCTATCGTCTCGTATTATTATTATAATATTTAATTAAAATAATATAATTCAAATATTTTCTCACAATTACTGAAAATTAACAAATATGTTTACATTTGAGTACGAGAAAACAACACACCTATAAAAACAATCATATTAGGAAATTTGCTTTTATTTTATCGGAGACGAAATGCGGGAGTGGTCTATTTCTAACATAATGTAGAATCAGATACAGGTGGCGCCAAAAGGACAAAGTGGTTTGAATAGTTAATATTTTTTTGGTTTAAATGTTCTTTTCTCTTGTTTTCAAAATTTTATAAATAAACATTGGAGAATTTATCATGCGAAAGATGCACGATGGAACAACGTACCGAAATAACTGGATTTTATTGTGAAAATCAACGTTCAATTATTTGATGCAAAAAACATATCGTCCTTATTTTAATGTTCGAAAAGGATCATCGGAGTCAAGTCAAGTTTAATATATATATATATATATATATATATATATATATATATATATATATATATATATCATTTAAATTAGAGCAGAATACGTGATCGAAAGTGTCTTTTATAATGATAATAAAAAAAGATCACATTATATTAAATTACATATTATTACTCACCATCAAAACACCATTCAACCTTGTCCAAGCAGAGAGTCTCGCTGAATAGACAGCCTGAAAAGAAAAATGTATTGATAATATGTTTTTAACAAAATACTCATGTCATACAATTTATAGTCAGATTAAACACACACACATATATATATATATATATATATATACACATATATATATATATATATATATATATATATATATATATATACGTAAGGATATATAAAAAAGCTCAAACTTTTTTAGTTTATTTGAAAAATATCTAATAAAGTTATCTAGATATTTCTTAAGAATAACAAAATAATTTCTTACATACTAAAAAAAAGTTGTATACTCCATCTGTACGTATTGTATTCGGATTGACTACAATAGAGTAAATTCAAAAAGTTTCCAGCAATTAAGGAAAGTAAAATAACTAGATTAGTAGTTTGTAAAATAACTAGATAAGAATTGAAGTTTTTTTTTTGAACTGAAGTTTCATTAATATTAGTATACATTGTCAGTGTTTTACTGTTTTGTTGAATTTTTTATCGGCCATACAATATATCTTTGTCTCTCATATTTTTTACCTACTTTATAATATTTTTTATTGCAAGTTTCAGTTTTACGCACATCATTTAAGAAAAATGTTTTTTTTAATATTATAAATATATACTAATAGATGTAAAGATTATGAATAAGTAAAATCTTAATTAAAAATTGATTAATAATAATAAATTAATAATAAAATCTTAATTAAATATATAATTCTGGTTTTTCAGTGTCTGTACTTAGAGGATCATTTGAAAGTTCGAATCATGACATTTTTTTATTATAATTCGAACATTTACATTAATTTAAACTAATTTCTAAGAAAAAAGAAATTTCGAAAGCGAAATGTGAGTACAGAAAATATTGAAATTTTTCATCATAGTAAAATGTTGAAAAATACTAATAAATAATGAAATAAATTTTATTATTGATATAAAACATTTTCAATAGCTATTTTAAGAGTATTGAAATACATTTAACACGAAAAATATTAACAATCTTTATTAAAAAGTCGTTAATGAACCAACCATCGATTTCAGGTCGAAAAACGACCAAATAGACAAATCATATTCTAAGTGATAAAAAGAGGCTTTTCTGGTAATAAATATGTTTTTTAGTACGGATTTGGCTTTATTTACAGGTCGTGGTACTTTTTAGGCAAAAAATTGAAAGTTCGAATCATGACATTTTTTTATCATAAATCGAACATTTACATTAATTTAAATTAATTTATAAGAATAAAATAATTTTTGAAAGCGAAATGTGATTACAGAGATAGAGAAACAATTCTTAGACATTTTTCCATGGTAATAAAAACCTAAAAAATTGTTAATAATGAAATAAATGTTATTATTGCTATAAAACATTTTCAATATGTATTTTAAGAGTATTTAATTTTATTTAACGCGAAAAATACTAACAATATTTATTAAAAAGGCATTAATTAACCAGCCATCGATTTTAGGTCGAAAAACGACCAAATAGACAAATCATATACTAAGTGATAAAAAGAGGCTTTTCTGGTAATAAATATGTTTTTTAGTACGGATTTGGCTTTATTTATGATAAACTGAGGATTTTATGTTAAAAAAAATAATTTTAAAAAATCTCGAATTTTCATCAAAAATTCCATACTACAGGTCGTGGTACTTTTTAGCCAAAAAATTGAAAGTTCGAATCATGGCATTTTTTTATTATAAATCGAACATTTACATTAATTTAAACTAATTTCTAAGAATAAAATAAATTTCAAAAGCGAAATGTGATTACAGAGATAGAGAAACGATTTTTAGACATTTTTCATGATAATAAAAACCTAAGAAATTGTTAATAATGAAATAAATTTTATTATTGCTATAAAACATTTTCAATATGTATCTTAAGAGTATTTAATTTTATTTAACACGACAAATACTAACAATATTTATTAAAAAGTCATTAATTAACCAACCATCGATTTTAGGTCGAAAAACGACCAAATAGACAAATCATATTCTAAGTGATAAAAAGAGGCTTTTCTGGTAATAAATATGTTTTTTGTTACAGATTTGGCTTCATTTATGATAAACTGAGGATTTTATGTTTAAAAAAATAATTTTAAAAAATCTCGATTTTTCATCAAAATTTCCATACTATATATCGTGGTACTTTTTAGGCAAAAAATTGAAAGTTCGAATCATGAAATTTTTTTATCATAAATCGAACATTTACATTAATTGAAACTAATTTCTAAGAATAAAAGAAATTTCAAACGCGAAATGTGATTACAGAGACAGAGAAACAATTTTTAGACATTTTTCCATGGTAATAAAAACCTAAAAAATTGTTAATAATGAAATAAATTTTATTATTGCTATAAAAAATTTTCAATATGTATTTTTAGAGTATTTAAATACATTTAACACGAAAAATATTAACAATATTTATTAAAAAGTCGTTAATGAACCAACTATCGATTTCAGGTCGAAAAACGACCAAATAGACAAATCATATTCTAAGTGATAAAAAGAGGCTTTTCTGGTAATAAATAGGTTTTTTAGTACGGATTTGGCTTTATTTATGATAAACTGGGGATTTTAAGTTAAAAAAAATAATTTTAAAAAATCTCGATTTTTCATCAAAATTTCCATACTACAGGTCGTGGTACTTTTTAGGCAAAAAATTGAAAGTTCGAATCATGATATTTTTTTATTATAAATCGAACATTTACATTAATTTAAACTAATTTCTAGGAAAAAAAGAAATTTCGAAAGCGAAATGTGAGTACAAAAAAATATTGAAATTTTTCATCATAGTAAAATGTTGAAAAATACTAATAAATAATGAAATAAATTTTATTATTGATATAAAACATTTTCAATAGCTATTTTAAGAGTATTTAAATACATTTAACACGAAAAATATTAACAATATGATCTTGTAGGTATCAGGGTATGCAATATCAAGACACAGGCACAGGATAATAAACTTAATATTTAGATACATAAATATCACTCTTTTCTTCTGCAACGGTTCTGAACAATGACAATGTCACTTCTAAGAGATGTAAATATTTTAGGGAAACGCTAATATTATTAAACAGACGCTACTGATTTTAATTAAATAGTACCATAACTGCCTGATATGCAATTCTAATAAATTTAGACTGAATATAATTGAGTTAGCTGAATTGCATGAAGTGAAAGTAATATTCATTTAATCAGAACTAAACTCTCAGTTTTAACTGAAGAACCGTGACTTCTGTCTGACTATACATTGCTGTATTTTATGATTCCAAAAATTATTATGTGTGTTTTTTTGTATATATTTACGTATTAACAAGATTAAGTACATGTCATAAGAAATTTCGGAGCACTCAATTTCACTAATTAAAAAAATATAATAAATACTAATATAAATATCACAAAATAATTTTATTTGAAATTTTTAGAGTATGATAATGGCTAATCGCTCTTTAATATTAATTATGAAATTTTTTTCTTCTGCCACCCCTGGAATTGTTTTCCGTGGGTCAGTTTCAATAATGGTTCTTAAATCATTATTATCTTTAGCTGAGGGATGTCCGCAACCCTCCTCATCATCAAGTCTTTCGTTTCCATTACAAAATTTTTGGAACCAGTATTGAGCTGTACGTTTACAAATTGACTCTCCGCCAAAAGAAAATTTGATATTTCGAGCAGATTCTGTTACTTTACATCCCAATTTAAACTCATAAAACATAATCGCGCGGAATTTACTTTTTGACCATGACTAATTTAAGAGGTTATATTCAACAATGCTAAGAATGAAAATAATAGTCTTAATCTGAAATCAGTAATTCTACTCTCGTTGTTTACAAGGATATATCACATGACTATAACAAAAGATAACGATAGCTAGAAAAATCGGTGCCAAACTTAAAGTAATAAAAACCGCAATTATTTTTGCACCAACCTAATCATTTATAATTCATACACACGCACAATAATATTTGTATGCAATTTTAATATATATATATATATATATATATATATATATATATATATATATATCAATGGAAACTATACTCGATATTAATTAATTAAAAACTCTCAAAACAGTGAACTGTTTTTGTTATATTATTTTTGTAATGTTCGTTCATTTCGATTATAAAAATATATATTATTCATACATACGAGGGAAAAATATGCAACTAACGTCGTACGTATTGATCCATATTTATAAGCGCCATCGCTGCTAGATATTTCATTAAAATTCTTAAATTATCGATTGAATTTGACTCTGATAAATGTGTCTGTACACCAATTGTCGTTCAAGTACGACGACTGTAATATTTTTTTACATTTAATATTGAACATTTTTCATAAAACATATTACACAATATCGACATTTTATTAATAATTTACAATTCACTTATATATATATATATATATATATATATATATACATATATATATATACATATATATATATATATATATATTTATATATATATATATATTTATATATATATATATAGAGAGAGAGAGAGAGAGAGACAGTACTTGATGTGCAAGTCGTGTTTAAAAGTTTTTGTATGTAAAACACACGTCTGTTATTAACGTGACAAATTGTAATGTTGTGAACTAAATATAAAATGTATGCTTTGTAGTACAAACACTTAAATTCTGCTTATATGTAAAGCTCATCTTTTATATATTATTTCCACCCTTACATACTTTTTTATAGGTTGAATAAAATATCAAAGAACAAGCATACATAAAGTCACTTACAAGGGTGAAAATTTCACTACATTTTAATCCTGAAACTAAATATATAACCAGTATTCAAATAATATACATGAAGATTGAAGATAAAACAGGTAATATTCTTGTTGAAATCTAACATATGTGTATATATACTTACATATATATATATATATATATATATATATATATATATATATATATATAAAAAGCTTGGATTGAATCATTATATGGATATGAATGAAACAACGCAATGGTAATTTAACAACTATAAATTTCAATAAAATTCCCTTGAAAATTTGATTATAATATAAGTGTAAATAAGTGACTGTAAGATCTTGAAAGTCATTCTTTTTGTCGACTGGAATAGTAATCCTCAGAGGTTCATTATACTAAAACTATATCCAACAAAAGTTTATTTTTAATGTATACCATTGTACAAAAGTATAGTGACAGTAAAGTTTTTATCGCAGTCATTCAGGATTCAACAGACCTTTTCCGGACAATGAGAGTGAATCACTGAGGAATTCTGAGAAAGATGATTTTTCTATTTAAAAAATAACAGTTTTTTTGGCCTTACTGTAAACTATTTCACAAGGATAAAAATGTATTAATTTTTAAAGTAATTCAATTAAAAAAAAATAAATTATTATATGGGAATTGAGATGTTTCCTTTGTATTCATTCAAATTTTATCTCATTATGTGTATATATATATATATATATATATATATATATATATATATATATATATAACAAAAAATATTCTCTTTATATATGTATATATATATATACATATATAAAGAGAATATTTTTTTGTTTTACTGTAATTTTTGATGATGTAAATTTTTACTAGCAGTAGTAAAAACACTAGCTTGTCTCAATATAGTTTTCGCACTGAATTGATTTTCATAAATAAAATTTCCACTCACTCTACAAATCAATAATTTTTTTTCTAATCGAAGATTTATCTACAATCTATCCTTTCAAGGATAATAGTATTGACGGCTCACGGTACTGGACAGCAATGCTCTTAGTATGCTAGCAATAAGAATTGTAGCTTTAGACAAATCAAGAAGAGAAAAAAGGAAACGGAAACAAACAGTAGTGAACAAAGTTACAAAAATTATACTTGTATGCTTTTATACTTGTGATTCCACTAATGCATTGTTCTTGCAGTCTTAGTTTTTTCTAATCACTTGAGTTTCTGTTTTTCTTTACTAATTTCGACACGTCAGTCATTTCAGGCAGATTTTATAAATATTTAAAATCTACCTGAAAACACAGTCTGAAACTAGACGCGGAAAACAAAAACTGAACTGATCTTCTAAAAAAAGTTAATATTATCAAAATAATACAACAAGAAAAATAAGTTGAAAATTGAAGAAAAAAATGAGTTGATTAGTTGAAAATGTAGAGTGCATTACAAAGAGAATAAATTAACAAGAATAACCATTGACTCGAGAAATATGAATAGCTCCAAATAGATCTAGAAAAAAAGATAAGTTAACAATTTTAGATATTTTGTAGAAATTCAAATGCTAGATTGTCGAAATGGACACATTTCAAAAAAGAATTTCGATTCATGAATTTGATGATTATATATATATATATATATATATATATATATATATATATATATATATATATATATATATGGATATATATATATATATATATGGATATATATATATATAGTAGATATGTATATTCGTTGTTTCGATTATACAATATGTACGAACAAAAACATAATAAATATATTGAAAAACTGAAACCAGAATATCCGAAATAAAGAAAGGGTTATGAGGTTGAATATATTGTGCCACACAGCGACCTTCCGGTATTTGGCGCAGAACAATATATTTGAATTAATATTTAACATGCGGGTATATTTCCATACGTGTACGCAAAAGCAGTATTTTGTGGTTAACAAGTTAAGAAGAAGCAGTACAATGAATATAAAACTACTATATTAAATGTATTCGTCTCTTTTTCTCTCCTATTTACACATCCTTATATATATATATATATATATATATATATATATATATAAAGAAATTCATGTATTATTAATGTTTGAAATATATATATATATAATGAATGTAGATTTTATATCCTGATCTTTTTCTTATTTAAAATATTTTTAAGTTTACAAAATTAGATATTAAAATAGAATTAAATTTCACATTACCTTATAAATGTAGATGTATTCTAATATCTAGATATATTCATATCAGTTCAAGAATAAAAGAATAATTTATTTCAAATTGTATTTAAATATTAAGTACTAATTATTATTTTTTTGCTCAGATGTACAATTTGAATAATGTGTAAAGTTTCAAATACAATAGCCTATTTTAAAATGTTTGACAAAAAGAATATTAAAAAATCGTCGAATACTTTGAAACGTTTTATCCAATAAAAATGTTATTCAACTCCACAGAATAGAACTTTCAGTTTTACTGTCTCGTAAGTAAATTTACCATAAAACATTTTGATTATTTGGTATTGTGAAAAAGATAGAATAGATTTGGTATCGTGGTCGAACTGAAAGGTCGTTGATCTTGAGAGTAAATATTTCACTCATAAATTTATATTACAAAGAGATTGATTTTTGTTAGAAAAAAGATTTTCAATTGTATTTTACAGCGATTCTATAAAGAAATTCATGTATTGTTAATGTTTGAAATATATATATATATATATATATATATATATATATATATATTACATGTACGAATTAATTCGGTGCCTTTAATTAAAATCAATTATAACTCTGTATTAATTAAAATATTTTCATGTCGTTTCAGTATTTTGAAATGCCAATCTTAAAATTTAAAAACACTTTATATCTTGACCAAACAGTTAGCATAACCTCACAAAACAGTAGTAAACACGATGGCGTCGGAAAAACTGCATATAAGACATTGCATGCTTTTTACATTGTAGTTGAAAAAAATGCTACTGAAACCAAGGGAATGATTTGTCTAGCTTTGGAAGAAGGTGTTGTAATACATAAAATATGAAAAAATTGGTTTCAAAGATTTCGAAGTAGTGATTTTTATCCTTCTGAACGAGAACGTCCCTGACAACTGAAAAAAATTGAAGACGAGAAGCTTGAGCAGCTGTTTAATGAGAACTTCGCTTAGATTGATCAGAAATTCACTCAGTAACTTAAAGTTACCCAGCAAACAATTTCATATCACTCACATGGATTGGGAAAAATTCAAACGTTATTTCTTCGTTGGGCTAGGAAGTTCACTCTCATGCAGCCTCCTATTCACTGGACCTATCCTCATCAAATTATCACCTATTTCAGTCGCTCATTCATCACTTAACTGATACCCATTTTAAAACAGTGTAAGAGGTCCAAAAATGCATTGACGTCTTCATCTACTCAAGTCGCCATCTTTTTTTCGACAAGGAATTTGTCAGTTATTTGACAAATGGACCAAAGTTATATAAAATAATTGAGAATATTTTGAAGATTGAAATGTATTTCATTTTTCTGTTTCTGTGCGAGTGTTTCATATCTTTTAACTTAAGTTTACTAGATTTGAGTTTTAAATCAACTAATATACATTATTAAATTGATAAAACTATCAAACTATCATCACGGCTTACTGAAATGACTCAATTCAATCTTTGACAAAGACACGGATTATTTCAGAAACTAGCATCTCTCAGATTCACGATTAAATACATCAGCAAAGTGAATAGAACAGTAATTTAGACTCGACATAAACAATCCATAGATAAAGTGTGTACAGGTTTTTTTGTAGTTAAAAAAATAATCTTTTTTTCAGTAAGTAGTAACAAAAGTATGTTATCAACAAAGTATAGTTTATAATAATTTTAAGCGAAAAAAGAAATGCACTTAACATTTAATTTGTGTAAATGAAAGTTGAAAATATTCATATTTTTAATAATAACTATTTAAAATATGAACATTTAATGAATAATATATATTTTACATATTTTAAAAAATATTTCTTTCTTAAGAAAACATATTTTTCCTGTAAGATAAAAACTTAACAACTGATAAATTTATTATAATTTTTTCTGGTTTTTAGTTATTTTAGGAACATTAACATATACCGATTTTCAGTCAGTAATAAAAAGAAACATTAACGAATATCATTAGTGAGGTTTTTTTCTGTATAATAGCGTATAGAATATCAATTCTTCTAAAACACGAAATTTCACAGAAAATGTTTAAGATATTTTACAAAAAGTTAATATTTAATGAAAAGTATTTTTTTGTATTTTATTTTTCATTGCCATAAGAAGTTTCGACAATATGAACGAATTCAGTTTCACAAATATTTTTTTCATGCCACACGCATACTTTTCTAGTTAAAGTGATGAATAATTGTTTATTAATCATTTTGATTGTTACTTATGCCGTATTAAGATGACATTATTATTATCCTTAGCGCTAGAGTCAAGAAAAAATATTTTCCTATACTACAAGCCTCTAATAATGTAATCTTCGATGAAATAAAATTAATAAACAATCAAAATGATTAATAGTCAATTATTGAAAAAGTTTGATCACAAAAATCATATGCACTTTACGGAAGAGTGAAAAATTCATTTGTAAAATTTAGTTAATTTCAAAAAATTAAAAATGTAGTTTATCACAATTTTCTAGATAAACGTAAATCGATTAGTTTAATGAAACTATTAATTTATCTTTTATTATAACATATTGTCAATAAAGAATGTCTTTCAGTACTTGATGGATCATAAAATACCACAAACAATATTATAAACTTCTATTTAGAGTGAACTGTATTTAAAATTTATATTTATTAAAAATTACATTTTTGAAAATAATCATTTTCTTAAAAAAATAATTTATTGTAGATAATAAAATATTATTAATAACATTTTTATCTTAAGTAAATCAAACGAATTTCTATATCTATCATTTTAAGGATAATGTCATCACCTTCAAAATGCGCATATACAAAAATCAAATATTATTTAAAATCATTTTTTACTACAAAAAAATGTATAGCTTGTGAATAAGAAATGAAAATCAAATGAAAGTAGATATATTTCAAATATAAAAGTATTTCCTAGTTTTCATTTATTAAAAAAAAAACTTTTTTAAGAATGAAGTGTTAAACACAGTCTTTCTTATAGAAAAAAAGCTACTTAAAAATAAAATAATGTTTAATTCCATACAAAAAAGAAATTTACTAATGTAGAATATTTATTTTTTGTAAAATAATCCACCTTTTTAATTAGTTAGTTTGTTACAGATAAGGAATATGTATCAAGACTTAATCAACTGAAATAAATAGAAAAATAATTAATGATTTAGAAAAAAAATTCTCGTGATTTTTCCAATAATTACGTTATCATTTTTCGAACATATCAAGTATCAAGTCATTTAATCTCAGGGAGTAGTTATCATCTATAAATTATACATCTCATATATACATATATATTATATATATATATATATATATATATATATATATATATATATATATAATCCGTATGAGTACTATAAAATATTTGAATATTAACCCCAAGAGAACAATTGCCTGAGAGTAAGATTAAGAGAGGGACAACGATTTGATTACGATGCTATATATAGTATAAAAGACTTATTCAACACGACAGGAAGGGGAGTATTTAATCAATTCTCTTACACGATAGACATAATACGGGTAGTAGATAAAGATGTCGTTATTTTGTTGAAAAATTTTCAAAGCAATTTCTGGAATTGTTATCTGAGTATCCTTGTAACTTAATATTTAATAAAAGGGTAAGAAATACAAATTGAATTTAGAAAGACAGAGGATTCATACAACATAAAGAAATGAAAAATTCAAACATCTGCCTTCTTTACAACGCACATGATTTTTTATAGACTTTCGTATATTTTTAGGAAAATAAAATCTCGAATAAAAAAAATGTAGTAAAATCAAATATAGTTAAATTAAGGCTATTAAAATATATTATAACTGTGTTTTACCGTATTTGAGATTTGTGGATGATGTTTTTTAATTAATATTTATATTAATGACATATTAGTAGATAATCCAAGAAAACTGACGGGAAAATAGAGAGAAAAAACTGTTTATAGGTTTTAACAACATAATATATTTAAACATAAAAAATAACTGAGAACGAAACTTAATGATTTTAACATGGAACATATCTATTGTGAAAATGTCCTTATAGACCGCATTCGCTAGATGATGGCAGACGGCCATGTTTTAGCCAAAGTGATGAGAAATGTGGGTTTTTGTATATAAAAGAAGAAGATTTCTATTTTCGTAATTATAATATTTATACAAAATGTCATAAGAAAGAAATTATATTTAACTTACATCTTATGTAATATGCTCTTGCTTGAAAAGGTGTTTGGTATAATCTTTCCTAATTTTGAACCATTTTCATTTGTTAGAATCGGATAAATAGTTTTTATGTTAAGCTTGCTTATGTAAACTGTTTCAAATTTTTAGCCAAATTTATCAAAATTAAAACTGAACCTTACGGTATGTTGAAATGAGCTCTAGTGATACCTGTTTGACTATTAAAATGACGGATTATATGTTAAAGATGAATAAAACTGTCAAAATCATCGAAATACACATAAAGATATATAGGAATTATATTAAAAATTTTAATAAAAAAAATGATTACTTGTAAGAAAGCACACGGCGATCACTTAGACGATATTATTTTTAATTTATAAATGGCATAGTCTGGACGATTACTTACAATAAAGAAACTTGATATTTCATTGTAAACTCTGTTTTATTTGAAATTTAAAAACTGCTTCATTATTGGAAAATCCTGTATATATATATATATATATATATATATATATATATATAATAGTATTTATCCACAAAAAAACTAAAAGGTAAAAAAAAATAATCTACTCCCATGTTTATATAGACATATTGACACACACACACACACACATATATATATATATATATATATATATATATATAACGTTTACGTTGCTATGTATCTGATAATAATTATATAGACATGATGAATTTTAAAAATTTTGTTTATTGTTTCATTTGGTTGCATGACAGGCTTATAATTGAGAAGTGGGCGATCGCAGCGAGCCCGGGGATTGGCGACCGAAGAGAGCAGGGGGTAAATCCCCCTAATATATATATATATATATATATATATATATATATATATATATATATATATATATATATGTATGTATGTATGTATGATTGTGTACAGTTTTATTATTGAATACGTTATTATTATTTACCCCAACGTTCGTGAAATATAATTTCGAAACGATCAACACAGTTGAAATCACAATACTGCAATTTAAAAGTTTACTTTGTATACATTTAAACGAAGAGCTTTAATGAAATGAGAACGTCTAGTCGGTACAAATTCAATTTACTTTCAGATGAAAAAAAATCTGAAAATTGTCCGGCATAGTCTCAAAAAAATAATAATATGGTAAAATCGAATCAAGCGTTCCCAGCGCCATAATTACATCCGATCGACGTCGGTCGTGTCATATGTATCATTCGTTGATGTGAAAAATAACGTCGAGTACACTGACGGGCGACTATGTAGCTCTCCTACGCTAAACTCGCCCACGCTTTTCATTGAGCGACGCGCTTTCGACGCCCACATATTCTCCCGGCTAGATGTACGCTGGAGTAATATGCAGAGTTCAAGATACACTTCGTATAGAAATTTTACATTATCGTTGTTACTACTATCCTTGTCTTTTCACCTGACGTGTTCCAGACTGTAGATTAAATCTAGCTAACTTGAATGTTTACAAAAGTAAAAAAAAATTGTACAGATTTTATTTTATAAAACAACTAGCTCATAGAGGATTATTTATGTATATATATATATATATATATATAATATATAGGAAAAATAAACAGTAAAATAATTAAAATATTTTATGAACATTTGCATCCATATGGATATCATATATACTTCGGCTTAGTATCAAAAAAAGATTATGAAAGTTTATTTTTGGTTTCATTTTAGGTCAAACCGATAACAAGAATTTAACACCCCGAATTAACAATAGATCACCGTATAAAATCTTTAAATCAGAATTATATCAGTTTTCTGTGTCAAATATATTATTTGACTTCTGCTTTAAAGCAACATTATTGATTTTTCTGTCATGTGTTCAAATAGTTCCGAACAATACAGAGATATTTCGATATCTCTTCTATAAAATATAAATTAATACTATTTTATCTCGAAAGTAAAACAATGGATTTTGAATGAGTGTCGTTTATAAATAACTACGAGAATATTGCATGTACTACATATGATATTATATAAAAATCAGCACAAGTACGCTCAAGGCTAAAAAAATATGACAGTATAGGATTTTTAATAGAATTTGTGTTGAAGTTAAGCTTTTATTAAATTAACTGGGAGATTTGTTTTTATATAATTATAATATGCGTAGATTTTTTTAAAAAAGCAATATATATATATATATATATATATATATATATATATATATATATATATATATATGTTGAATATAAGAGAACAATACAGTTATATTTAAAAATGTTATTTGGTGATTGTTTTTCATTTATAATATTTTGGCTTATTTTTTACACCTGTTTCTGAAACGTTTTATATGCTTGAAAAATGTACTATATGTATTTACCTCGTATTTATTGAATCAATTAAAATGAAACAATGAAACAATATAATTTTTTTACGAAGAATAATAACATTTTAAGACAAAAAGGTAGAAGATATTTCTCTCTATAATTAAAAATCAGTCCCGTGCAAATTATTTGGAAATATTATTCATGTTCTGATTGATGGAGACTACGTGGTCTCTATTCTAATTGGTTGATATC
Organism: Acanthacorydalis orientalis; assembly: GCA_034766995.1. NCBI lineage: Eukaryota > Metazoa > Arthropoda > Insecta > Megaloptera > Corydalidae > Acanthacorydalis > Acanthacorydalis orientalis. Next base: position 10,782,379 of record CM068314.1, read on the forward strand.
AGTCACATGTATGTAGCTCTCTCACGGTGTTCAAAAAAGGGGTGTATACGATTTCAGTGCAAAACCGATAAGATATTTAAACAAAACATTGTATTCGCTGAAGCTCTAGGGTATAAAATTGTTACACAGTTTAACATTCTATTTTGCTGTCAATTTTTATAAAGTTTTCAAATACAAATTTTACGAGTTACATTTTACGCAAATTATTTTTATATATAATTTGTTAATTTCTGTTATTTGTTAGGGGAGAGCGAGTGTCAGAGAGTGGGTGGCGAATCTCCTCCGGGAGCAGGTGAGCATAGAGACTAGAGGATAAAACCCCCTGGTTTTTAAAAAAACTATAAACTTTAGAACCGGTTTTTTTTTGTTTCGGACACAAAAGTCCCATAAGGTAAAATATGAATCTATTGATTATTTAACATCTGTTTTTGTTAGTTCCCGAAAATACATAAATGGTTTAAGACCTAATGTGTAGATTAAAAGTGCTTTTCTCAGAATTTCTATTAACAAATTCTGAAAACTCATTGTAAAGAGCAGACATATGTACCTCATATTCGATTAAGTTTAAAGGTAATAATAAGATTTATATTTTTTTTTACTCATTATATAAACTAAATAAAGAAATACTTTTACTTTGTATGCATTTAAACGAAAAGTTTTAACGAAGTAAGAACGTTTGGTCGGTACAAATTCAATTTAATTTGAAATGAAAAAAAATCTGAAAAATGTCCTAAAAAGCTTTCATTATTGTTAATATTTGGTTATAATATTGAAATAGCTTTCATTATTGTTAATATTTGGTTGCTGTTTATAGCACATTTCGATGGCGATACTATCATTTTCAGAATAGTAAGTTACCTAAATTTAGCCACAGTACCAGAATTGTATTTTAGATAATAATAATTACATGTTTTTATACCTGTGATCTCGTCGGAAAATTGACTTGGTGGTCGTGGTCTTTGTGGATCAACTAAGTGTCTGTTCTCCACAAACGACAAGAATCTTTATTCCTACCGTTATATAATAAAAACTATAATCTTTTAAACATATCATTGCATAGATATATTTTCTTTTACAAAGACTTTTGTGGGTTGGAATGTAAAACTAGCCACTGAATTTGGGCATGAATACTATTAAAAACAGATAATATTAAATTATACAGAAAACATTATTTATATTCAGGTAAACCATGTGCTGCTTTTTATAATTTTTTTTATTGTGTCCCGAGATTCAAGTTTTATTAAAAAGAATAAGTCTGCTTACGATAATACAGAGTGACAAGGTGTTCTCCGGGAATAAAAATATCACTTGTCATATTTTTTTCTATAAAAAAAATGTAAAACTGGATAATGGTTGAATTCACTTTTACCAATGAATTTTTCATTCGTCCCACAATAAACAATTTCCAACAGAGATTTTTTTAATAAAAAGAAATTTCTCGATTTTATATTGAACGAATCATCTATTGAAATTAAAAATACTCTGAATTCTTTATTATATTTACACAGCGTTCTTTTCAACTGTACAAATAATGAAAAGGTTGCCAATAAAACAAATCTGCCCACTTATTGTAAAATAAATAAAACAACAATGTTTTTCAATTATCGAAACGTTGTGTATTCATGGCAGGACTTGATAATTGACGATTTAATGAACGTTTACCGAAGAAATTACATCGATCTCATTCTATACCATTTTATGTATTCATACTCGTCGTATTTTACAATTATTCCATGGTGCTTTTAATGACACGACTATTATCGTCAAACTAAAATGAGTATTTAAATTCATACCGTTACATATCGTACATAGAAATATTGTATCAATCGTGAACATGCAATATTCTTGTACGCATGAATGTATAATGTGTGATAAAATTAATGTTACACCTTGTCTGATAAAATTTAATCCCGACTAATTAACATTTTAATACTTTTTTAATGATTCTTATACTGCTGATACATATATATTCTAAACGAACATTATTCCTATTTTTAATACTAGTATTTCATATTTATTTTTTTTATAAATGCAGTAATTAGTCTTTGTTCATTTTCTCAGTAAACATTATTTATAAATGTAGGTGTCTTAATAAATAAAGATAAGAACTTGTATAATATTTCATGAAATCTATATGAATTATACTGTATTTTGATAGATTTATTTAAATATAAACTGTATAGGAAAAGCAAATTAGAATTTCAATTTTCAATCTAATTATTTTTAGAAACGGTATTTATACTACGAAGAGATTTATAAACCCCTAGTGCTTATATTTTTTAAAAAAAATAATACATACAAAATGGCTATTTAAATTGAAAGGAAGTACGAAAAGTCTAACACATTTTTTTACAACAAAATAAACTTCATTTTATATCCAAAGTATTCTTTTATCGTAGGAGCCGAATATCTTCGGATAGGACAATGTTGTATTTATTTTAACAATATTTCACGACAAAATTGTACGAAATTGTATGGATTGTAATGAATAAAAATAGTTAAAAAAATGTTTGATCTTTTATATGGAAATATATGTAAAATGACATAATGTATTTGTATTGTCTTTTATCAAGGAATTATTTAATAACCATTTTTGATCAATTTTTTTTGTGATTCGTGAGGTGAAAAAAATCTAATTTGTGAAAGTAAATTTAAAATTTTATGTCAAAACTAAATATTAACATATATTATGCGACACATAAAAATTCACTGATAATAGGAATTATTATTTGTACTCAATTTATCTCAGATACATAGTGAAATAACTATTTGTCTAAGATTTGTCCAGTACTATTAATTAATAATATAGTTTTCTGGTACTACGACTGAATTCACATTCACAAATGATTTTTTATGATCAAAGAGTGTTTAATAATTTATTATTGGACATTTTTGTTTATTGATTATGCGCATTTCAATAACAATTCTATATATCCGAGATACATCAGATTTTACATTCTATTTTTTTAATTAGAGTGTGGATGTCAGCAAGGTGACTTAAGCCATAAATGAACTTAAAGAAAGTCCGGCTGTAAAGAGATGTCAATGCTAGCTTTAAATTTTAAATCGACTAATAGACATTTAAAAATATTGTTAAATTGACAAAATTATCAAAATATCATGACGGCATACAGAAATGACTGTTTGAATTCAATATTTAACAAAGATGTGGATTATTTCAGAAACTAGCATCTCTCAGATTCATGATGCAAGGGCATATTAAATACATCAGCAAAGTAAATAGAATAGTAATTTGGATTCAATATAAACTATCCATTGGTAAGAAAGTGTATACAAGTTCATTTGTAGTTAAAAGAAATAATCTTTTTTCCAGTAAATAGTAACTAACGTAAGTTATAAACAAAGTATAGTTTTTAATAATTTTAAGCGAAAAAAAGAAATCAATTTGATATTTAACATTTCATTTGTGTAAATGAAAGTTGGAAATATCCGTATTTTTAATAATAACTATTTAAAATATAAACAGTTATTGCATAATATATATTTTACATATTTTAAAAAATATTTCTTTCTTAAGAAAACATATTTTCCCTGTAAGATAAAGACTTAACTGACAAATATATTATAATTTTTTCTAGTTTTTGGTTATTTTAGAAATATTAACATATAGCGATTTTCAGACAGTAGTAAAAATAAACATTAATGTAGGAGTATATAATTAGTGAGTTTTTTTTTCTGTATAATAGCGTGTAGAATAACAATTCTTTTAAAACACGAAATTCCACAAAAAGCGTTTAACATATTGAACAAAATTTGGTTTGCAAAAAAATAACAATGATCAATTTCAAATATTTAGATTAAAACATGTACATTTTGTCAAAGGTTTTCATTAAATCAATTAATTAATGTATAGAATGACTGAATGGTCGACAAAGTAAAAAATAATGGCGTAGTATTTGAAGTCAATACAATGAAGTATTTAATGAGAATTAAACAAACCATGTAATTAATAAATTTTATAATAAAATTACACACGGGTTTGATATACCTTATACATATATATATATATATATATATATATATATATATATATATATATATATATATATATATATTATTTTACAATATTCCATTAACTGTTTTATGAATGAAGCCTATGAGGATTTAATTTATTACTTTATGAATGTAAATTTATACTTTAGGGCATTCTATGTGTGTTCTGACAATTTCCATACAAATTATATTCTTGAAAAGCGTTTATTCAAAGAGAATTTATGGCAAGAACGTAAATTTTCTGTTTACTTCATTCTTAAATATTAAAACGTGTTTTATTTTACATCTTCTTTAATGAAAAAAAATTTATCATTTTTAAATTAAATATAAAAATAGGATATGATTCTTTATTGTATTTTTTATTTACCTTTTCTTCACCGTTATGTGAGAATCATGTAAAATAATATCGATTCGTTTCATTTCTAACCTTATTCGACTTTTGTCACCTGCAGATAGATTTTTAAATTAGTTCAAAATCTACCTGAAGATTACTGAAGTTGAAATCACAATCACAGAAAAAGTAAACTCATATGTAATCGATGAGATTTGGCCAGAATGTGGGCATTCAAAAAAATTATTTAAAAGAGATTTATTTTATTTTATAATTTATATACTGACATTCGAATTTGAGAAAATTTTATAAAGATAACAATAAATGTTTACAAAAACTTTCCTTTTAATTCCGTTTTCAGAAACGAAATTTTCATCCATCGTACAAATGATAAAGAAGTTTAATAAAAATGTTAAAAAGTTGATTATTGATGAGATGATGATAAGCAACAATAAAAAATGATCATTTATCGTTTATTAAACATTTTTGTCAGATATTTTCTGTTATATGTGGATCAAGTTAAAAGATATTTGTAAAAGTGAAATGTCTTACAATTATAAAAACTATATAGGTACAATTTTATATTTTAATCGATACAAAAAATTCTTTTGGATCTAATTGTGCACTATTACACATTGCTTTTCAATTATATATATATATATATATATATATATATATATATATATATCTGTGTGTGTGTGTATTAATATATCAATATATAAAATAATAATTAACCTCAAACCATATCTAATGTGAGATTTTTTACAATTAAAACCATTGTTCAAATACATCTGATGTTTTATCGAAAAAACTCTTTTTAATTATTTTCCACATCTTATTTCTTACCAGTAGTAAAGGCCGTATTCCCTTAACTTCCTTCTCATACCACTTACTCAATAAGTTATTAAGTTCTCCGAAGGTACAATTTTCAAAGAATGTCTGAAAACCTCGCGTTCAGTCGAGATATTTCTATTTCACGTTAAAAAAAAATATATAAAAGTATATAATATTAAAAACTGAAATGAAATCCGAATCCCTCTTTAAATTAAGAAAACAATAACAAATAAAGATTAGATTTCGAAAATAAATTTCAATATATTTTCTAAATAAAAAAATATATGATGATATTTTAATAATCATATAGAAAAGATTATTAATTTTAACGCTTGCCTGTTTTAAAAATGAATAATACTAATGTAAATTATAAAGAGAATAAATATATTTTATAATATCACTTACCACATTTTGCCCAATAGCGTGGGTGGATAAAATACGAGCATGATGTTTTACGCGTTATAAACGTCTCTCACATTGATTATATGAGACAGTCATTTGAAAAATACTTGATTATATATCAAATGGAAGTAAAAGAAAATCGTAGTTTATTATTTTGTATTATGAGAAAATCAATATTGTAGTTAATAAATTATGCTTAAGAGTAAAGGCTTTTATATTGTTTTATTGTGACCACAAGACTGATAAATAATTTAAATTATTCTTTTGTATATTATTTTGTATCAGTCACAATGATATTTCAAAGTAATATTGTATATTAGTTCAACAAAAAAAAATTTTTTTAATAATAAAGTATACTGGAGAATATAGTTTTGAAATATAACTGTGATAAAAATATAATTGTATGTAACTCGAATGTATATTAAAGATTGAAATCTTATTTATAATAAAGTAATTTTTGTCACCTATATTTTTCTACTATGGAGAGAACAAAAAAATCTGATACTTAATATATTAGGTGTAGAAAGTAATCTGGTTTTTAAATTGAATTAATTATAACTCTGTTTCAAATTAAAATATTTTCTCGTCGTTTTAAGATTTTGAAGTGACAACCTTAATATTTAAAAAAAACTATATATCTTCGCCAAACAATTAGCATAACCTCACAAAACAGTACAGACAATGACGTCCGAAAATCATCATATTAGGATTAATACACTTTTCGCATTCCAGTTTAAAAAAATGCTAACGAAGCAGCAGAAAAGATTTGTTCAGTTTTGGGAGAAAGTTCTGTAACGTATAAGACTTTCAAAAAATGCTAAAACAGTGGAAAACGTCTGAAAATACATTACGACGTCATCGATTAAAATCCGCCATATTTTTTTCGACAAGGTATTCGTCAATTATCCAACAGATAGATCACAGTTATGCAAAATAATGGGAAATAGTTTGAGGATTGAAATGTATTCCACTTTTCCGTAAATATTCATTTCTTTAAAAATACACCGATTTAGTTTGTACACCTAGTACATCGAAAGTTATTGATGCAAAATATTTCTTATTAAATAGATGATTTTATGATAGATAAGTTTGTAATTCTAAAATAAATCAAGTGTTTAAAATTGTTATGAATGAAAAAATATTTTTATTAATGCTAAAAAAAATATTATTAAATTAGAATAAAAATTAAGTAAATAAATGTAAATTACTTTTTTTCTAAAAAAGACCATCACTTTTAACAAATTACATATAACAGAAACAAAATATAATGAATTTATATACACTTAAAAATTTATCTTGCAAATCATTAGCGTTGTAAAAGTTTTCATTTAATTATTAAGAAAACATGTTCTATGGAAAATGTTTTTAGTGTGAAATTTCATGTTAAATTAATTATTTAATGTATAAGCGACGTTGATAAATATTTAATGATACGAATTTTAACCTGATGTCGTTAATTCAGAAACGATGTGAAAAGTTTTAATTAAGTTATGGCTTTAATCTCTCCATCGTTGTCGAGACGTATTTATATCAGTATATATATATATATATATATATATATATATATATATATATATATATATATATAAAATATAAAATAGAGGGGAACCATTGCCCATGTATAAAATAAATATACAATGTACATATGTGGTTATAAAAATAGGGGCAACCAAATGTTCGTTTGTTTACTTGATACATAAAACATTGTTTAGAAAGAAACTGTTAATCGATAAGTTTTCAAATGGTTTTTTAAGCTTAATTGAAAAAGGTAGTTGTTTGTATTCAGAGATTTGGATTGGTATCAATTCGATAAATTTCGATAAAAGTTAACTAAATGATATTAAAATTAAGAGGAATAATATATATATATATATATATATATATATATATATATATATATATATATATATATATATATAGAAATAAGTTAGTTTTTCAATGTTAGAACATCAGATAATTATCCTTGTTTTAGGAAATTCAAATATCATTTCCCTAGTTATCCCCAGATTTTAAATTATTTTTTATTTATTACGGATATTAAATAATTATAAGTGTATTTAATTGTGAAAGATAGATATTATAACATATTTTATGTCAGTGATGCGTTGGGAAAATTATCTCTTGTAGTAAGGAAATTTCCTACAAAAATATCATAATTACATGTTTAAAAAAATAATTGCTTTGTGAAAGTAAATTTAGACACAGTGCCACAAGTGTATTTTGATTTTAAAGAGTCAAGAGTCAAAAATTTGGGGTTTTTACTACATATAAAACCATAAAATCAAAATGTTTGGAGTTTTTTAAGCTATAAATTTAATAAAAACTCATATCCTTCAAAAGTGAAAGGAATGTATTTTAGAAAGTATATATGAAATTTTACAGTTAAACAAATTCAGTTGCAACTGAGAGTACGCTGTACTCCGGACCTGGCCCCATGCGACTTCTTCCTCTTTCCAAACTTGAAAATGTGACACGGTGGGAAGAAACTCTGGTCGAATGAGAATGTCATCGCCGCTGTCAATGAGTATTTTGCAGTATTTGAGAAGAGCTACTTTTCCGACGGGATGAAACAATGGAAACTTATTGGACCAAGTGTATAGTTCTCAATGAAGACTTTGTTGAGAAACAAATCGATTTTTTTCCAAAAAACGGTGTTTAACTTGCTTTTTACCATACTTATCAAATGAATATATATATATATATATATATATATATATATATATATATATATATACAAAAGTTAAAAAATAATCTTTTATTCTTCTTACTTACTGAAAATTAACTCATATAGAAATAAGATTAAAGTTTTTCTTATTAAATTTCATCGCTGAAAACCAACAATATAAAACTGAATGAGTAATACTGTGAAATATTAAAAAAATATATAAATAACAATGTTTCTCTAAAACTTTAAAGAATCTTTATGAAAGCGTTCATTTTATAATATAGATTTGTCGTACTTCGTTGTTTTTTTTCTCGAATACAAGAAAATAAATTCAACTACAAAATTCAAGAACTACTGTCTTTTATAAAGATTGAAATATTCAATATTTATGTGACTGTTTTTCGATGCTTGAAAGAAACAAAAAAGTTTATATTTTATGAAAGAAGCAATACAAAAAGGTTTTTCTGAATTGAAAAAAGGCAAATCTCTTTGACAGTATATCATGAAAAAGACTTAGCAAAGGAATATATTGTAAATTTTTGAAGATATAAATTTTTAATCAAATTTTTAAAACTTATTTACCAATCTTATATATTTAAAATAATCTAGGTTTCTCTAAAATATTTCAATGTTAAAATATTGTTTTAACTTAGATGAATTTTAAAGAATATAAATACATAAAACAGAGGAAAATAAATTATTTATAAAAATGAAAATGAAGTTGTAAAAGCTTATCATTGGAACGGTTTACGTTAGTGGAATAAAATTACACCACAGGGAATCTAGATGTGGGATGTTTCTGAAAAAAAACGACGGGAACATTTTCTGATTATTCTAAGTATCTATAAAAATATTATTTAGGTACTGTGGTAAGTTTACTTTCAGGGAGTAATTTTTCATTCCCTCCATAAACCATAAAAAAATATTGATCAAAAATGTACAATAATTTATTACTGGTTACTTTTGTTCGTCGCTTGCGTATTACATAAATCTATTTTTTTCTGTTTAAAAATTTATTTTTTTATATTTTATATTTCTGCGAATAAAATCGTACAAACAATAATTAAACTGGCTCAATAATTAGTGAACATTTCTAATTATTTTTCTATTTATGAGATGAGTAAGAAATTCATTTATGAAATATTTATGAAAATAAATTCCATTAATTGTTTTAATTTTGGAATTAGGAAAGACAAATATCCACAAAAATTTAAAAGCAGATATTCTTCTATATTATCCTGATGGCTTTAGTGCTTATAAATCATAAAAGTGTTTATCCATGACCAATAATTTCAGTTTTTGAGCTATTTTTACATAACAGTAGATAATTGTTATCTAAAGATATCATCTCAAGACAGAAACTAGTCGTGATAGATAAAGACTTGTATGATATAGAAAGGTTAATATACTACAAGGACATTATTTTGACATGGAAAATCAGGTATAAAAACAAACAGACAACTTTAAATATTGTAGTCCAGTAAAAAGTTATGTTCGTGGGCATTCTAGAACTCCGCTACAATATAAGATACAATTCTATCGAAAAGATGTGAAAAATGATCCGCCACTTAATGAAAACTCAAACCCACGAAATCACCAATAAATTCGAGCTATGTGAATTGTAAGCCCTTGTACTTGAAATTCGTTCTAGGGAGCGATCAAGATTCTCCGATTACACTCTGTAAGTTAAGATATTGTCTTTTATTTATGTGTTATACTAGTGAGACTGTGATCTTCAGTTTACATATTTGAATTGAACTCTACAAACAATAACTTTCTTCCCAAAGAAACTGACTATTTTCAATGATTAATCACTTATAAACTTCAAAAACAAATCGACGACATCAAGTTTTCATTAATGCATAATTAAATTCAAAAGTTAGCACAGAGAATCTAATTAAGAACATTTTATCATACAGAGACAGCAGAAAACAAGACAAAGTCATGAATGCATGATACATAAATATTAGATTGAAAAATATTATATTGATAAATATTAGATTAGTAGGAAAATAATCGCGGTTCTTGTTTTCTGAATTTTAACCTTATTTTTTCAATGAAAGTGTCATTTCATTGTATTCATGTTAATACCATTTTAAAGTGCATTTTTCGGTCTATATTTTGGTTTTACTATTAATTTTGCTTCAAATTGGGCTATTGAATTAAAGATGAAAAAGAAGCAAATAAGAGCATTTTTTACGAGTCTAAAATGTGTGGCAAGGCAGCAGAAACTAAACGATTATTCTGGTGTAGGTACTGTTAAGGAACGTACGGTTCAATAGTGATTCCAAAAATTTTGTGTTGGGGCGAGAGCCTTGAAGATGAAGAAGGTCACGCGCGTCCTTCTTCAGTGCATAACGCTCAACTGAATACATTAGTTGAATCAGAACCAGACACAACAATTCGAGAGCTCGCACTAAAGTTAGGCGTTAGTCATTTGATAGTTTTGAACCACAAATGGAAAAATGAATACGAATTTGAAGATCATAAATCACAATTATTTTTCTACTAACCTAATATTTAAAGTATAGATTTTTTTATTTAATCGACTAATTCATTTCGATTTGAAAAATATTTATAACGCTTCGTTTAAACATTTAGACAAAAAAATAGTTTTTCTTGTTATCTGTAGATAAATACACCATATATATATATATATATATATATATATATATACCGTGTGTGTGTTTATTGTGCACTCGAATAGAAGATAAAATAACATGAAAATTCAGTTTTTTTCAGAATATTGTCATCATTTATATCAAACAAGACAATAGCACTGCCAACTTTTTCTGTAATGTATGTTTCTTTTGTGTGAATTTTTATAAAAAGCACATCACGCACAGACACACTATATATATATATATATATATATATATATATATATATATATATATATATATAACTATAGTATTGTATCTATTACAAAAACGTTTTTAATGGATAATGTTTCCCTAGAGATCAAAAAGTTGCTTCTGTTGTGTCGCGAAATGTTGATAAGATTCGCGAGAGCACTTCAAAGTAAGGTTCGATATCAGACACTACGAATGAAACTTGTTAAACTTAACAGACCGGCTCAGAAGAAAAACGACAATGGAGTGGAAACATTGCAGGTATTTTCTTTGAAACTTTTGTTGTAATCAAGATCATGATACCAGTAACATATGTGTTTTTTATTCCGAATAAAGTTATATATTAAATTATAATTATCGAATAATAAATTCAAGCTTTAAAATTTTTAGTTATTAAGTTAAAGTTTATTCATTTGATTTAATCTTTTTCTGAATTGTAATAATTATTGTTTTAGAAGATATTAATAGATGATAATATTAATAACAGATATAATTAAAAAAATGTTCTTTTCAGAGTCATTTTATAAAAAGTAGTGAATAAAAAGAAACAATTTGAAAATAAAATAGTTAGTATTTTCCTTGTAAAACTGAACAATTAAGTAAACAAACTGATGTAGAAATAGTGAATGGAAAAATATCGATTCCATCATTACGAGACGGTATTAAATGTAAACAACTTTAACGAGTAACAAAGTACAACCATTACAATTGGAAAAGAAATTAAAAAATGGAAAAACAGAAAACAACAATTATTCGTGTTACGTAATACAGAAATGTTGTTCAAAAGTAAAAAGTCTATTCGCTTTGAAAGAAAATCAGATAAAAATAATTCAATTATTTAATAATATTTAATCTGGATAAATTAAAAGAAAAAAGAATCCATGTAATATTCTGACAGTAATAATTTATCGAATAAAAGATATGATATCGGAAGTAAAATTTGGGAAATATAACAGGTAAGTTATGATTTATATAATGTTAACAAAAATTTATTTTATTATTTTTATATCCATGTTATAAATTTTCAAAAATGTTCGCTGTAAAAACAAAATGTAATACTAAGTGCTTCTACCATGAGCTCTTATAATACATCACAAGCAGGTTTATGGTTTATATGTTTTCCAGTACATATGTTTGTATTTATATATATATATATATATATATATATATATATATATATGTATTTATATATATATATATATATATATATATACATATATTGTAGAAATATAAAAACATTCTTGAGATACTTGTCTGAAAAATTCTAAGTTGTAAAAACTGAGTAGAAAAAAATTCAAATTTCGTTCATAGTTTCTAAAAAGAAACTCGTATAATGAAAACTTTGAAAAATACATATTCTTAGTTGCCAATTTAACTGACATCAAGACACTTATAGTCAATTTTTGTGGTCAATGAGGAGTAATTTCTAAGAAAACCCAGACATTTATAATAAACTTGCGGTATTTTTTTCATTTCACTTTGATGGTTATCACTCATGGCGCAAATAAATTACTAGACATTTCGTAGATCAATAATTTATTTACAGGATTAAAGTATTTTTGAGATTTTTAATAAGATTTCGCATGTCATTCAGGAAGCCTCGGAAAGAGAGACACTCTTTTCAAATATTTTTTTAAATTATAATTGTATGTTTTTATCCTAATGATATTTGTCCTTTTGAATAACCTGAATGTTTATTCTACACTACTAGTTTCTGCACATGTGTCATCTTCAAATAGATATTAAGAGACTTAAAAACTTTAGTATCTAATATCTATTTGAAGATGGCACACGTGTAGAAAAAACGTAATGAAGAACAGATTACTCAAAAGAATAAAGACCATCAGTTCGATTTTGTTTGTTTTAAAAAAGTATACTCATTAGATTTATAAACTTGTAATAAATTTGATTTAAATACAGTTGCGTTCATAATTTAATAAATTATAAGTCAACTGTCACAAACTCTTTTTTTCACTTCACCTTATCAAAAATGTTCAACAATTAATTATTGATAATTTTTGATCTCTGAAGAGGGAGTTCTAAAATTTATGTGAATAAACAACACTCAAAAATGATTAATAACTAATTATCGAAGAACTTTAGTTAGAAAATATTGAACGACTTTTTGATTTCTGAAAGAGTAATTAATTCATTTATAAAAGTAACTTTAGTCACCGTGCTAAAAATTATATTGTAATAAATTGTTTTATTACAATAAACTTTAATAATAAATATATTTAGATAAAATCACTATCAACGTATTTTTATACTAAAACATACTACAGAAAAACACAAAAGAAAAACTGATAAAATTGAAAATTTTATATGAAAGAATTTGTCAAAGTACTAAGTGTCTGTACTCCAAATCTTCGCTGATCAATCACATGAAACAACTCTGCTGGGAGTCTCGAAAAAAGTTGCAACTCTCTACGAGAATCGTTGACAAACGAAACGTTCAACTAGTTTTGTAACACAAAAGGAGTTCGACAGTAAAGAAACTGTTTGTTGCAAGTCACATGATCAGCATGACATATTTGTGTTGGTCAGAATACTAAAATCTATCAAGTAATAAAAATTTACAGCTTTTTCACACATGGTTCAATGATATCTTTTGAATTTTCATTTCAATAGAACTAAGCCCAGTGAAATATGAAAAATAAACTGATAATATTTAAAATTTAAGAAATTTATTCAATGCTGAATCATTATATTTAAAATAAAATTGTATCATAACCAAATATTGTTCAAATGCTTTTTAAAATGATTATAATTTAATAAGATTTTACTTTTTAATTTTTATAAAATTATAAAAAATAATAATTTAATTTAATAACATAAAATAATTATATTTTTTTAAGAAAAATTACATTAGGCGTACAATTCAGAAATATAATCAGAATTTATCAGACGGTTCTTTTCAACTAGCATCCTAAATTTGAAAAATGTTACTGCATTTTTTTATGGATATACTATACAAGGGAGAGATGAAAAATTTCCGGTCTACTGATAGATGGCGAAAATTGTTATGAAATATCTATGGTTTTGACAGACAAACCTCTCAAATTTCATTTTGATGATAACGGATTATCCTCAAGTAGATTTGGAATCTTACAATTCCAAATCTACTTAAATATAATGAAAGCCTAAATCGATCGTATGAGAAACAAACGTATAAGTGTCTTCCAAGAGTTTCATATAATTTCAAATAACAGCTAACAAGTAAAACCATACAATAATTAAAAAACAGTAGCTAGATTTAAGATGAGTATTAAATTGAGTAAAAAATTGTTATTTAGAAAAAAACACATTGTTTTTTTCATTTTATCATAAAAAGAACATTACAGACATCGCCAAATAAAATGTACCAGAAACTAAGATTTATTTGTCATTCAGTAATCGTAAAAATCTTAATAACACACCTTTATAACTTTTAATCTGTGATAAGAGATATTTCAGTATTTTCAATTTATTATAAAAACTAACTGATTTATTTTTAAATTCACATCAAAAAATAATTTTAAATAAATTAAAATATTGAAATTAAACATGAAAAATATTATTATGAATTCTACAACATATACATTTCACATTATAATACAACTTATAAATCATTCATGTACATTAAAACCACTCAAAAAAATTACAATTAAAGTAAGCTCATAACTTCAAAAATTAGCAATATGTTTATATAATTACAACATATGTGTCAACGAAAATAAATATACACACACACACACATATATATATATATATATATATATATATATATATATATATATATATATATATGGTAATACGGACAAACATGCGATTTAGTCACATTTTATGTGTGTTTGGTCAAGTTTCAACATAAGCATTATTTAAAATGCTAATAAAAGCTTGCCCATTTAAGCATTAGTACGTATATGTTACAACATGATTATTTAGTGTACGTTTTTATATCAAAATGCAAATTTTATCTGACTTTCATAACGTTCTGCCATAAATATTATTATAAATGTTGTTTTAACCATAGTAGATGTTTTCAAGGCTATCAAATGACATTTTTACATATACATTAAAAATGAATTAGCATATATATATATATATATATATATATATATATATATATATATATATATATATATATATATATATATATATAATAGTTTGAAGTAGTACTAATTATTATATATGGTTATATTCACCTCTTAAAATATTTACGAGCACGACCGTATAAAAATTAAAATCAGCGTGCGCGCCAAATGGAAAGAAAAACATCAATTATGCTTTTACCACTCTCGACGTGCGTTCATTTTGCATGCCCGATCGCGTTTTATCAAAGATCTTGTCAGCTCGAAATGTAGACATACAATTACGGTATGCCATGTTACAATTTTCGTACATGAACGAATAAGAATAGAAGAAAATGAAAAAAACTTACCGACGTTACCATCGGCGCGGGCCACCGAGAGCAACGAGAAAGCTCCCAGAAGCGCCGCTACGTGCAGCGGCATCGCCCTGAAACAGAGTTATTCGGTTATAGCTCCTTTTTTATTAACCATAAGGTACTTACTTAAATATTATTTCAACATGTTACGACGACAGACAAAACGTACTTTTCCTGTATATAATAATTCATATTTGTTTCATGAGGAAGAAAGTACTTGGCTGAGAATATTTTTGTACTGACGTTTTTTTTATTATTGAAACTTTAAAAAATGTATACGAGTTGTAAACAAATTGTAAAAGATGAAATATATATACTATTAAGGAAATCTTTATAAAAATATAAAAGACGAATAAAATTTCCACTCAATTGTTAAATATAATAAAATAGAATAAATTAAATAGTATTACATTTGAATGATTTTTACAATTAACTTGATGATATATTATAAAAACTTTATAATATTTTAAAACGTATATATATATATATATATATATAATTTCTATTATTAATAAGAAAATTATGAGAGAAGTTTAAATTTTAAAAGTTTAAAAGTAAATATAATTCCTTTTATTAACTAATTTATCAAAATTTGTTATCAAATATTTTTCTAACTAATTCAAAGAAAATATATACATTTATTTTTTTAAGAAAAGCAGTAAGAACGTATTTAGTTTCATAAATTTCAATCATCGTTGAAGGAAACAGAGTATTAAAATAGACACAAAAGTGAAAATCAGAATATTGAAAGAATCCTGCTGTTTATCAAAAAATTACAAATACTACACTGAATCTTTTGAAAGGCAGGTCATCTAAAAGAAAGAAAATAATAAAAGATAAATATTGATTTTTAGATAATTATAGTTTTTAAAAATATGACTAAATTCTTTCACAAAATGGATTTTTTACTCGCAAACTTACAACAAATGTTTTCAAATCAAAAATGTTCAATAACTGATTTTAAACAGGTTATAATGTTGACCTTTAAACCACTAATAATTAACTCAGTAGACATTTTTATGTTTCTCAGCTGACTTTTAACACTGAAACATGTGGCTACGGTTCGCTAGACTTCTGATAAGACCAGAAAATAAACAACGTAAATTTGAAAAAAAAATCACCACAAATCATTTGAAATAGCTACTGAGGCAAAAGTGGCTACATCATAATGAAATCGTTAAAGGAGCTTGTTTAGATCCGGAATAACGAACCGCAATTATTCATTATCCTGGAATCAGTTCGGAGAAATTTTAGACAGACCTAACTATTAATCATCTCTAATTGTTATTTATACACATTTCAAAGAGGATTCCATTCTCCTCAAGGCACTGATATATATCAAAATATGGAATGAGAAACTGTTAAAATAATCAGTCCTTAATGATTGAATATTATAAACGCAAAAAAGTTAATGGTAGAATGAAAATTTAAATATTTGAAAAGATATGTTTAGTACATTTTAAAATAAAGGGTTGTTCCCAGTAATAAAGAAAGTATGGTCTCTGCTATCATTATACCAAAATATATATTGTGTTTACTGATTTCTCTATATTTTTTTTATAAACAAAGTACATTAGAATATTATTAAGAGTTATGTTATTAGTTAGTGTTATGTTGAAATTTTAACAGATATAACCTTAATTAATTCCAAAATAATTGAAATAAAAAATGAATGAGTCTATCTTTCTTTAATTATTTACTTGTATATATATATATATATATATATATATATTCTTATCTTCCATATATAAATATACAGTGTTTATATCTACCCCAAGTTCAAACATAATAAACTATCGTAAATTGCCTGGACAAGTTTCATGTAAATACAAAATCTGCACACGCTGATAAGATAAAATATAATACCACTTTCATAAAACAGACGTTGAACAGAAAACGATTTTATTGTTTTAAACTGTTTCAATATTTGAAATGCGGGCTTATAAGCTCTGATCGAAAGTATGAAGTACGTTTGTATGAATATTCAAAGATTTTATTTATATACAACTATAATTTAAAACAACGATGACAAACGAGAAAATTCAATCGTTATCTTAAAAAAAAATTTTATGTAGATGCAATGTAAAAATTTCACTTTGATATTTTTATCTCGTTGAGAGTGAGATCAAAAGTTTGATGCTATCCTACCATTTTTTATTTATAAAATAGATTTTATATATATATATATATATATATATATATATATATATATATATATAAGTTATTTATAACTTATATATATATATATATATATATATATATATATATATATAAGTTATTTATAACTTTTTATTTTTAGATTAAATGAGAAAATTATATAGGTTGTATCTATTAAATAATACTTGAAAAAATATATTGACTTTTATATTCTTATGTTTTTTTTTAAAAAAAAACTCATTAACTTCATTTGAAAAATAATATTAGATATGAATTTTCTTATTTAGAAACCAATATAAATTACAATAAAACAGCAATATACACAATCATTGACTTCTTTTTTTGATAATTCAATTAAATAAAATAAAAAATTCCAAGACCGAATTTTACAAATAAATTATTATATCAATCTATTCACAAGAAAAATTTTTGATCAAAAATATTCAATAAATGATTATTGATCACTTTTATTGTTTTTTATGTGTATGATGCCATCATCTTCAGACCATTAGTGAACAGAAAAATATATTTGATACAAATTAACATTTAATTTTAATTTTAAGTGTAAAAATTAATTCGATGCTTTTAATTTGAAGCAATCATAACTGTTTTAAATTAAAATATTTTCTCGTCGTTTTAGGATTTTTTTATTCTCGTCGTTTTGAAATTTCAGCCTTAACATTTAAAAATATAATATATCTTGGCCAAGCAGTTGGTATAACCTCACAAAACAGTAGTGAACACAATCGTGTCCGAGAAGCACAATATTAGGCAGTGCACACATTTCGAATTCCAATTGAAACAAGTGCTATCGAAGACGTGGAATGATTTGTACAGCTTTGAGTGAAGGTGTTGCGTTGCATTGAATAATTTTACAGAAATAGTCTGAGAAAAGTTGTTTTAGAATTATAACAGTATTTTTTCTTTTATTATGACGAAACTTAAAAAAATTTGGAAGGTTGAATTAAAAAAATATCTAAATCTAAATTGAAATTGAAAAGCCTTCATCGATTTCTATGTATTATACATTTGAAATAATTTTGATACATACGAATCACAAGCTTCGAGATTAAAGTTATAAAGAAATTTGTCTTTAGTAATTAGAACAAAATTTATAAAATAATACTTTTAAAATTAACAATAAATTTATTAATATTTATTTAATTAAAATGTTATTCTAAATCTTATAAATTTGAAAATATATTAGGCTTACAAATTAATTCGGTGCCTTTTTAATAAAAAATGAACGTTTTTGGAAAAATGGAACGTATTTCCATCCTCAAAATATCGCCAATTATTTTGTATAACTTTACTCGATCTGTCGAGTAACTGACAAATCCCTTGTTGAAAAGAGATGGTGGCTTTGAGTCGATGAAGTCATAATATATTTTCGGACCTCTTCCGCTATTTTAGCATATTTTTCATGTTTTATGCATCATAACACCTTCCCCCACAGCCGGACAAATCGTTCTCGTGGCTTATATAAATATCCAATGCCTAATATGCTTATTTTCGAACGCCATCGTATTCACTACTGTTTTGTGAGGTTATGCGAACTTCTTGGTCGAAATATATAGTGTTTTTAAATGATATTTTAATTTAAGGGAAGATATTTTAATTTAAAACAGATTTATGATTGATTTAATTTAAAGGTGCAGAATTAGTTTCTACGCCTAATAAATAAAGAAAAGTTTAATTAAAAAAGTATCTATGATACATCCTAAATTTTGAAGCATATTTAATTAATACATACTCGTAGTTTCAGTGGAATAGATTTTAAAATAGCTATTGTTAAACGTCTGTCGTCCTTATTAAAAATTTAAATATCTGAATTTATCTATAAATAGAAGCATGAGAAATATGTTTTTTAAAATAACCATATTTATTTATTATACACTTTAGCATTATAAGTAAGCAATAATTCGATCTATTTTTAAATTCGTTCTGAATCGATGAAAGAGATCTGACATTTAATAAAAAAAAGTTTAAGTTTCATATAAACAATTTCTTTTATACATTTTTTAATTTATTTCTCATTATTAGAAATCTTGAATTAAACACTTTAAAAGAAGAATTTATAAAAAATTACTGATTATGTATTAAATTTTAGTTTGTGTGAGAAAATATATAAAAATAAAATAAACTGGTAGACCTATTAAATGTTTGTTTATTAAATGTTACTTTCATTTCATTGATTTATATTTTATAACTATTATATTATTTAATTATTTTCTATTGAAGTAACTAAAAAATATTACTCAAGAATATATATTCTCCGAATGAATTTTTGACTGAGTAAAATAGCCATGAATTGAAAATAATTCATGTATAAAATTCTGAATACAATTCTATTGTTTTTTTTTAAAAAAAAACGCTCACAAAAGACATTTTTTTATTTGAATATCAAAAGGTCAGTACAAGTAAGAGAAACCACTTTGCACTTTGACATTTTCTGAAAACTGATACAATAATGTGTATCTCTGTACCGCAGATTATCCACAACAGAGTGAAAAATTGCTCAAGGGTGAATTTCCAATACAGTCTATTTTCAGCGACAATAAACAAACGAATCCCAAACAGATTTTGTGCAATTATATTCGGATCTTAATTAATACTATATATATATATATATATATATATATATATATATATATATATATATATAACTCTTATAAGCAATTAAATTCTGAAGACATAAACAATCGATAAGTTTATTTTATAATAATAAACTGATTTTATATATATATTTTTACTAAATTGTAAAAATAAATATATGAAAGGTAAAATTTGGTGTATATATTTTTTATTCTTTATAAGAAACTTATATCTTGAAATATATCTACTTATATATAAAAAAATATACCGTAAAATTTGAAAAATGGACAAAAAAAATTATAAAAATGTGTCGAGATTTTGTATTAAATTATTATGAATAACTACGTTGCTATATATCTACGAGAATGATTAAATAGACATGCTAGCATATATATATATATATATATATATATATATATATATATATATATATATATATATATATATATTACGATATTGAGCGAATACATGCGATACGAGCGAAGCGAGTCAAAAGTTTAAGTAAAGCGAGCGGGGGCGGAGCACCTCGAAGGTCGGCGAGCGTAACGAGTAGGGGACAGCGCTTCCTGTATTCATTTTAAGTAATTTCAAATATAATGTTAAATAACTATTTTAATTTGTTGCTTTCACAAACAGTTTCCTT
Organism: Acanthacorydalis orientalis; assembly: GCA_034766995.1. NCBI lineage: Eukaryota > Metazoa > Arthropoda > Insecta > Megaloptera > Corydalidae > Acanthacorydalis > Acanthacorydalis orientalis. The sequence goes on from CM068314.1 coordinate 10,803,301, forward strand.
TGCAAAAATCCAGAATCAAAACCATTCTGATTACCTTTCTTGATGAACAGGGTGTGATCTATAAAGAATTTGTGTCAAAATGGCAAACATTTAATGGTGCATATGTTAAAGTAATAAAGAAATTGTTGCAACGCATTTGTCGAATGCGACCGCAATATCAAGAAGAGGGTAAGTTGGTTCTAGTTGTATAACAATGCAACTGCTCATTCTGCACTGATTGTGAAGTTATTTCTCATGTCACGAGGCGTTGTTGAGATCAATAACCAACCCTATTCACCTGGCTTGCCACCGGCAGACTTTCTTCTTTTTCCTAAATTGAAAACTGTTCTCAAAGGGAAACGATTTCAGGACGTAGAAGATATTAATAAAAATGTAACCGGCGAATTGAAAACAGTTTCTTCGGACGCCTCTACCCACTCTTTTCACAAATTTAAGAACATTGCAATACGAGTCTTAAAGTAAACAGAGAATAGTTTAAATAAATATCAAATATTTTTCTTATTATTTAAATCATGTTTCTTTTCATTGTGTCAATCTGGGAATTAAATTGCCAAACCGCGCATGTTTATGGAAAAAAATGTATTGAAAATGTTTAAAATATAAAATTAAAATTATATATTGTTATATCTGTGATCACGTTTTTGAGTTACCTTAGTAATTATCATTCTTTGGGTTAATAATAGATAATATTTTTCTAAAGTGCACCTGAAGAGCACACATACCGAAACTAGTGGTGAAAAAAATACTCAAGTAATACAAAAACATGAAGACCACTCCGATAACTATTACAATATAATTTAATTTGTATTCAGATATAATCTATAATTATATATATATATATATATATATATATATATAATATATATATATATATATATATATATATATATATATATATATACACGTATATATACATATAACTGGCAGTGTGATCGAATCAGATTAGTTTTCATTTAATTGGAACAAATCGGTTCAGTGGTAACATTTAGTTAAACCGGTTGTGGATATCAGCAAAACTATATGAAGAAAGTGTCCATGTATAATGTCGCATAATCCAGACACATTACGCTCGGTCGTCCTTCATTAATCTCCTTAATGGATGGTGGATAATATGTAAACGGAAATGGACATCCATCATCAACCGGTTAATCTCGTACGGATAATTTTTATCCGGATCAAATAATTTTTTTAACACACGTTACATGTAATGTTTTTCCCATATTGATTTTGTATTTCAGTGAATTAAATTTATGTGTGCTTTGATTCGTTTCAATTTGTTGTTAATGCATTTACCGATAATTCTACTTTCAATTCAGACTATATTAATTTCACATTGTGGACTAATATAGAACTGGTTGCCATCAAATGAATATTAAATGATTTGCTACTATATATTTCAAATTGACTCATTAACGCATGAAATTGTTACTTTCATATATATATATATATATATATATATATATATATATATATATATATATATATATATATATATAAAAATTACATTAAAAGCATGATTTTCAAAATATATAAAAATATATATTTTTATACATTTTTTTTATAAAAAAATCGCTAGTAATTTATATATAAGAGAATATTTTTTCTGATTTTCTAATTAAAAGCTATTTGATATTAATAAATTAGTTTCTTTAATCATTCTTGTTTTTATTTTCTCATACAAAATAAATAAATAATTATTCGTTGTTATAATCATAATTTAATAATCATAACTATTAATATTAATAATAAATATCTTTACCTCTCCTTTTGTATTCAAACATAAAGGTAGTAATCAAAGATAGTAGAAGCTTTTGAATATGAAACTTTCCCCAAAGGCAGAGTTGTCAGTTCCATTTTCGTGCTAGAACTACAGTTTTAGGTGACTTCCGAATTACCGCATACCATCTTTTCGTTAATGAACTCAAAGTTGAAATAATATTATTTAGTTCCAGATATGGACATTAGAATTTCATACAATTAGTACTCTATTACGAGAAGATTCTTGTTAAATAAAAACGAATCTTAATTAATTAATAAGTAAGTTGGAAAAAAATATTTCTGGAAAACAAAACTACATTCAAGAATTTAACATCTAAATAAATAACGTGACTTGTTTTAATAATGTGTGATATTTATACATCCGAGTAAATTTCGTGATTATATATAATCCATTTCTGGAACAAACAGTGGTAGCACATAAAATATATTACACACTGCTTTGAGACAGAGACGTGAAATTATGCGAAGATTATGTTATTTATGAAGATTATATTATCAAGAAAATGTCTGTGTCACTAAAAGATTGTATTTTATGATTAGACGTTGGTTAAGCTTAAGACATTCGGATTAAGTACTTGTTCAAGTACAAAGTGGTCGTTTTTTTTCCTACAGATATATTGAAAATATTTCAATGTATATTAGGTTGGTAGAAAAATAATTGCAGTATATGTATTGATATGTATTATATGTATTGCCTGCAGGTCGTTATGAATTGAAGGACACTCGCGACGTTCTTCTCTTTAGGGCTGTCGTCCCCAGCATGAAATTTTGAAACCCCTATTGCATCGTACATTCCTTAACAGTAGCCACACGATAAGCATCGTTTAATTTACGAACAGTTTCTGCTGCTCTACCACTCGTTTTAAACTCATACAAAAATTCTCCTATTTGCTTTTTCCATCTTTAATTCAATAGTCCAATTTGAAGCAAAATAAATAATAAAATCAAAGTCGATGTTACCGAAATAAAAACCGGCATATTTTCGCCAGACGTTTTATATTTGAGATACAAAACGATTAATAATATAGAAATCCATTATCTCACGGAGACAAAACCAAAAAAAAATGAAAAAGTGATTAATACGCTAGAACAATCAATATTTGAAACAAAAACAAATTTAATATAAAAAAAATCTTTATACATTTTTTCCAAAATATAATTATTTTAATAAAATAATCTTCGCATCGATTAAAAAATTATATAAATTCACAGACAGTTTTTTTTAATGTAAAGTTTATAAAGAATCATTATATATTTTTCATTCAAAACATTATTTCAAAAGCTCTCTCTTAAAAACGAGCGAAAGTCTTTGCTCTATTTAAAAGTATTCATTTAATAATTCATACGGTCGTGCAGGTTTATAACGAACTGAAAATTTTAAATTAAAAACTGTTTTATGTATATATTTTAAGATAGTGTGAATTTAACTTAAATTATTTTATTACGTTGTCAATTAAGTTTTTTACATGACATTTTTTTCAATATAAGAAGAAATATTTTATAAAAACTCGAAATGAAAACATACTGACAAGCCGTTTATTTTAATATCAAACAAATATTTTATTAAAATTAGCAACACATTAATAATATCTTTAGTAATATTATAAATACTATTCGTGAGAAAAATATCTTTAAAATATAAATTCCGTTTATATAACTAAAAATATTTTTAAATTATATTATCTCTAATAAAAACGGATAGAATAAATAATTTAAATAAAAAAACATTGTAAGTAAAAAATAAACAGCGCGAATTTCATAACTCTCTGTGTAAAATAAATACAATGTGATTTTGTTGTGAAAATAAATAGAATAATATTTTGACAACGCTTATGTACATTTCTATGACAATATAATCATGTCAGAGCGCGGCATCGAATCTCGAAATGTACACAAGCGTTTGTACACAATCTCGAAATATTATTCAATATATTTTGGAAACTGGAATAAAAAATGAGATAGAAGAATTTATTTTATTGAATTTTATACGAAATATAAATCTTTTCTAATTGAAATAATACATTTAAAAAAAAATGTGCACCAAATTAAAAGATATTAAATATTTCTTATAGTTTATCATAGAGGAAGGGGCATTTATTATACAAGAAATTTTCAATTATAACTATTTTGAAAGTACCAATTTTTAATTTAGTGTATCTTTTAAAAAAAGGTGTGAACTAGGTGTAAAAGTAAATGTGGTGCTTTTACTAGAATCAATCATAACATTATTTTAAATTAAAATATTTTCACGTCGTTTTAGGATTTTGAAGAGTCAAAATTAACATTTAAAAACACTATATATCTTTGTCGAGCAGTTGGCATAACTTCACAAAACAGTAGTGAAACAGTATGGTGTTCGAAAAGCAGCATATTAAACATATATCTCGAATTTCAATTGAAAAAAAATTCTGCCGAAGCCGCAAGAATAAAAATATATTAGAAATATTACACATCATAAAATTGTTTAAAATATTCGAATTTGTTATAAAAACTACTAGCTACTTGACAATAAATATTCTAAAATTATACTCTTTCTTAAATATTATTGTAATACAAAAACAATATAAATTATAAATATGAAACTTATTAAAATCATATACTCTTTTAATTCTAAGATAGTTTTTAGACGATTTATTATTATTACGTACACTGAACAAATAAACAAAACTTTAATAGAAATATATTACAGTCTGCTAGAATAAAACCAGAATTTATTCGATAAAAACGTTTAGAAAGAAATAAAATATTATTTTTACTAGTACTATCACGAAATAATAACAGTTTGAACAAAGTTTTATGAATTTTAATTTGCTCAAATTACGAGTACTTCGAACTTTCTAATGTAAACGATCAAATATTTATTTAATACTAAAAACATTTTAACCTTCACATCATGTATCATACATATTCATACATACATACATACATACATATATATATATATATATATATATATATATATGAAAATAACTTAATTCCTTATCCTTGATCCAACAAAAACAAACCATTGAGACTGCTATACACTAATTAAAATAGGCATTTAATTAACGTTAAGTGTGGTGAACGCAATATCCCAAGAGATTATCTTTTTGTACCTCGTTATAATAGCACTCCGAACTTATTATTATCTATGATATAATAGTTTCTAGTAACGTAATCTTACTTAATTTGTTGTTAAGTTTGCAATTTTCAGATAATACCATCGACAAAAAAGAAACGATTCAGTTATTTTCAATAAAAAGTACTATAATAGAAATGAATTGTTAGTAAATGAAATTAAAATAATATACTATAATATATATATATATATATATATATATATATATATATATATTATCCTAATTAAATAATATAAAATGAACCAAACAACTACAAATAAGCATAAAAGAAAACAGGTCAAATGTTAAAAGCCGACGTAATCATACTTATTTTTCGAAATGAACTTCATAACGGAAACTCGACTTCTCAATAAACTAACCGACGAATAATTCAAAAGAAAACTGATTTTAAGACAAAGTTTCGGACAATGTTTATTATTCATATATTTTGATATTCTATAAAGTTTATAATTCTACAATGAAAGGAAATTTTCAAGGAAAATTCCGACATAACTTCAAGAAAATAAGATCAGTAATTAGTTAAAAATAATAATGAGCATAAAATGGAACATGACTTTACATTTTTTTTCGAATGAAATTCGTGCGTTTATCGCGTAGTTAGAGGTGGCTTATTAATTTTACGAGGAAAATTAATTTTTATATGGAATTTAGATCGAACAGATAACACCACTGAATTATTTCTGGTTTTAAAATGAGAATTGAGTGAGGTGTTCAATGAAAATTTGTTAAAACGTTTTTTTAGTCCATATATATATATATATATATATATATATATATATATATATATATATATGTAATTAATTTCGCATATTTCATTTTCATAAATGTCACCGCAGTACTGCTATCAAATCAATCACTGTAAGGTAATAAATTTACCGTCAAAACGTAGACATGAAAATAAAAATGGCCAGTTGTCGTTATTAAACTCACTGACTGACATACAAAACGACAAAAGCAATATCTGATAATGTTTCCCTTGGGAGATGCGCAGACAGTTCCAGACAAAACAAAAAAATCAGTAATGGCAGATGATTTCCACTTTCATTACATTACATTTTTAAACAAGTTTACAAATTAAATGAACTGTCTATTATTAACATTAAAAGTTCTTCCTTTCATCATAGGAAATAATTGACTGTTATTAAAAAATTAATGATTTTCAAAACTTAAATTCGTCACGTATAAAGAATATATATATATATATATATATATATATATATATATAATTTAATAATTGTGGTTTAAAAAAGAAATTATAAATAAATGAAATATTAAGAGAATAATACAACAAACGTCAGGAATCGACTTCGTCTTCTATCATTCATTACGATTAATTTCGACATTTTGTGCCTTCAGGTGATAGATTATATTGATTTATTTTATCGCAGGTTGTCTGGTTTTATTTTGATTTTTATATTTCATTTCTATGGCTATAGAAATCATATGAACACTGAAATAAATACATTCGACTTTTGACAATATATTAGGTATAAAAAATAATTATCTACCTTTAAATTAAATCAATCATAACTCTGTTTTAAATTAAAATATTTTCTTGTCGTTCTAGAATTTTAAATGGTCAACCTTAACATTTAAAAACTCTATACAAGTATATCTTGGCCAAGCAGTTGGTATAAATACACAAATCAGTACCGAACACGATGGCGTCCGAAAAGCAGCATATTAGACATTGCATACTTTTTGCATTCTAGTTGAAAAAAATGCTGCCGAAAACGAGGAAATAATCTTTTCAGTTTTGGGAGAAGATTTTGTGACGCATAAAAAATGCAAAAATGCTAAAACAGTGGAAAAGGTCCAAAAATGCATTGACAACTTCATTAAGATCAACTTGTCGTTGAGTTTGTTTCTTCTACACATTAAAATTTAAGAAATGATGTTTAAAAATTAAATATGAACAAAAAACAAAAAAATTGTAAAGATATCTAAGTACACGAAATCAGTAGACTACAAGAAAATTGCCTCAAAGAAACTTAACGAGAAGAACAGCTACAAAAGGATTGCAGATAAAAAAATATGTATATAACTTCAAATAAAAATTAGAAATTTTACTTATACGTCTTTTTTTAATACAGAATAATTTTTAAGAAAAAATAAATCAAAAAATGTACATTAAGACAGTAATTTTTACAGAAGCATTTTCTTTATAATTAAATTATATTCAAATCGAAAATTCCAGATTAATTATGTTCTAAGGTACAAAAATTTCATAAATGAATTAATATGTATAACATATTAAATATTTAAACCAATACTTTTTTATAAACGTCATAATACAAGTTTCGAACGACTTGAAACTTATACAAGTCAGCAGCTCAATAATGTGGTATTACTTACCCGTAACATTTACAATTCTTAGTAATTAAAGTTTAATACAGTAATTAAATTTGAATGTGTGAATTTTTAACTCATTTCATAAAACACAAACATGTTTTTGATCAAAATTATTCAATAATTGATAATTAATCAAATCTGATTATTGATTATGCACATTTCGTCGATAATGCTATCATGAAGATAATTCGCCATCCAAATTTGAATAATCACCGGCCGAAAATGATCAGATTATTAAACATTAACACCAGAAAACATTTTTGTAGTTTATGGGATAGTAGGAAAAATCGTTTGTGAAAATGAATGTTCACAGTTCCAAAAAGTATATTGTGATATAAATATTTATTTTTAATTAATGTACTGAAATTAAAAAATGTATTAATAATCAATTGAAAGTCTATAATTTTTAAATACATATTTTTTATATAAAAACTGGAAAACTGTTCTGATAAAAAATAATATATAATTTAAAAGGGAAAAAGACAATTTGTCGAATTTATGAAAGAATAATATTTTCAGTTCGTCAGAGAGAACTTTGAATAGATACTTACAAAATAAATTAACAATTATTAAATAAATATTTCAGAGTGGACAAACAATTCAAAGTACAGAGAAACGTGAAAAATCGAGAACACTTCAAAAAAGGTTACCGAGTCAAACGAACACAATAAGCTACTTATTTTCAGTCGTAGAATTTATTTTGAAATGTTGTACAGTTTGATTTTATCGTTTTTTCTTTCATATACGGTACGCTACTCCATTGATTATTAATGGATCGTAAATATCAATCTGCTTTAAGCTGCGTCCGTTTTCATTTATGAACAATGTTATATTGAACACTGTAGGATAATTGTAACGTTTTTTTTTTTAAAAAAAAGTTATAAATAGAATTCAATGAACAGTTGATAAAAGGGGGGTTAAGGTACGAACAAATATTTCCTAAATAAATCGGATGAATTTGAACAAATAACCGCACAAAATGGATTGTGTGGATTCGTTTGTATTTTTTAATCTTTTGTGTCTTTGTTATATGAAATCAAACATTTTAAAATTAAAACTACACAGCATTTATTTAATGAAATTGTTTCAATTTTCAGACAGACATTGTTTAAAACCTCAACAAATATTTTTTTTCACTCATAAACTATAAAGTGTTTTTTGATTAAGTGTTCAAGAATTGATCGGTGATTATTGTTGCTTATGCACACTTCAATAGCAATAGATTTATCCTCAAATCACTAAGGTATAGAGAAATTTTATGTTATATTTCTATTATTTTATATAAAAATAATTTATAAATATTATTTACAACACTTTTCATTATGATTTGATTAGGTGTATAAATAAATTCTGTGCCTTTAAATTAAATCAATCATAACTCTGTTTTAAATTAAAATATTAACAATAGAAATTTTTAATTTATTTTTTAACCTGAAACAAAATTGTATTCATAATATAGTTTTTAGCACTATGAATAGATTCACTTTTAGAAAAAAATCCATTCATCGCACAAATGATAGCATTGCCGATGCTTCAGAAATAATCAAAAAACGATTAATAAAGTATGAAATATTTTTGATCAGACACGATTAGTTTGTGAGTGAAAAATCTTTTTTAAAATATTTATATACTTAACAAGTCTTCACTTGTGTTTATGCTATATTAGCATTAAAATAAATACTAATTACTATATTTTAGTTATGAATTATTTGTATATCACATTTTATTAGTTTTTTTAAATGTTTTCAAAAATTAGAATTTTTGTATATTAACTCTGTTAAAAATCGCACATTTTTATTCACACCAATCAAGTTAGTTTTACATTTTTAAACATCCATTATTCAAAAATATAGAAATTGTTCAAGAATATAAATAAATTATTTAATATACACATATCTTGCTTTTTTAATTTAGTGTAGAATATTATATAACATTTTTTTTAAATACTGAAAATATATCTGAATGAAGATTACAAATTCAACGGATACTTCGCCTTTTATTAACAATTTCACAGATGAATAAAAATCAATAGTTCGTTAATTAAAGCAAAATTTAAAGGAAACCCTGTATACGTAAACATATGATATATATTTACATATTAATTAAATATACGTTGCTACCCGCATTCAAGTACTCAAACATTTTCATGAAATTATCAGTATTGATGTACTTTAACTATAAATTGCCATCAGGAATCAATAACAATTTATTGAAAGGTTATGTTATGTATATTCGATCGTTTACAATGTCATAAGTTAAATAGTATACACACACACATACACACACACATATATATATATATATATATATATATATATATATATATATATATATAAATAGTTAATGTGTAAAGAAAACCACTTTTGGTAGATGTATTGTATTTAAAGTATTATGAGTTTGTATCCAGCTTACAAAAGATTATCCTAACAGAAGTTTTTAGCGGTTTCTTTGGTTTTGCTGAACAAACGATTTTATAGTCGGTCGTTCATTAAAAGGAAGAAGAAGGAAAAATATAAATTCTTTAAACCAGAAGGGAATTTAAAACTCGAATAAACGTATAATTTAAAAACTTAAAATATATGCTGATTGGAAGTTTATTAAGACCATTTCATTCAAATACTAAAAGTAGAATATAAAATGGTTCTTAATAATATATGAATGGTTCTTCAATAATATGTGTCACAATATATTCAATAATTCATTATTGATCACTTTTATTCTTTCTTATACACATTTCGATGGCCATCATCCTCAGAAGAAGAATAAAACAAAAAAGTTCAAGTGATTTATTTAATTTTTTTTTGATTAAAATATTTTTTAATTCTTGTCTCAAAGTGACACAAGTGTTTAAACAGTAAAAGAAAGTATATAGAAAATTTACTTAAAATCTTGAGTATAAACAGTTTTCACTGGATGGAACTTGGATCGAATATAAGATTAATGTTTAAATACAGAGGCGCCAGGGGAGAAGAAAATTTTAATAACAGGATTATTCACTTACCGTTGAAGTGAGAGGGTAAAATTAAATGACACATTGTTAGTCATTCATGGCCATTTAGTAAATATGGAGCAGTGGTCCGGTGCACATCAAGCTTTCGCTGTGAAAGTATTTTACAGAAATTGCGTGTCTGCTCCAACTGTACAACGGCTGTTTCGCAATCATTATAACATTCCGCATTGTAGGAAGTTATCGTCCGGTCATTCCGTCAACTTGTGGGTTCAGAAGTTTGAAGAAACTGGTTTCACATTAAATTTGAAGCATCAAGGATCCGGAAGAACAATAAAAACACCAGAAAACATTGATCGTGTTAGAGCAGAGCCTATGAGGTGATTACAACATTACTGAAGCAAAAATTAATTCTATTTCTGCAAATTAAATAGTTCCAGCAAGATCGGCCGACAAGTCATACCACTAGAGTGTCCATGGTTGTTATAAGAGCGCTTTTTTCGAACCATATCATTTACATAAATGGAGATGTTATTTGCCCAGCAAGATCCCCAGATTTGAGGGTGTGTGATTATTTTCTTTAAAGTTATTTAAAGAGTAAGGTGTATATTGATAGTTCACACACTGTCTCTGAATTTAAATTAAAAATTCAAGAAAAAATTGCAAAGATTCTACCAAACATGATAAGCAGGATAATGGAAAATTTCTGAATAAGATTCAGTAATGCCCTGCATCAAAATGGTGCTCATATCAAGCCTTACTTTTAAAAATAAAATCGCCCAATATACCTAATAAAAATATGTAAACGAAATTATGTAAAAATAAAAATTAATTTAATTATTGCGCTTTGAAATTTTCCTGTTTCTCAAGCGCAACTATAATTGTCTGGATAATTATTACATTAGACTTCTTTAGATTACTTTTGAATTCTAATTTTATTTGATCTATTTTATCTTACTTTATCTTCAATTAGGTAGTTTGAACTATAGAACTAGAAATAGTAAATGAATCAAATAGTACTTGCAACAATAAACACGAATACAATATTAAAAAAGAACAAAAATGTTGTCCAGGTACAATTCTAATAACTAAGAAACTTGTTATTTTTAATACTTATTTTCAAATGTATTTTTTCTTCAAATTCCAAAAATCTTTAAATAACATTTATATATTTATATACGATTTAACTAAGGCTTCCACATGAAAGTATTAAAAAAAACACACAAAAATTAACAAAAAGATGTTCTCCCATTTAGAATTTAGTTTAATTGTATTTTAGTATAGAATTGAATAAAATACTAAATAAAAAATAACATGACTTCTTAACCTGCGCCTCCTTTTAATACTTCCATGTGGAAGCTTAAATTTAATCACCTATATAATACAGCCTAACAAATATCAATATAATCAATTAATATCATTATAATCAAGTAATTTACATATTATGTATTAATAACAAACAGTAATTGAATAATATAAGTTAATAGAAATACTATAACACTTGAAAGATATAAATGTTTCATGTAGAACATTGGCTGATATTTACCATGTAAGGATTGACAGATAGACTCACTGTATAGGTTTGTGATTTATTTATACTTTGTATTCCTGGTTGTTTGAATTTAAATCAGTTAAACTATTTGATAATTATGACTCAAATCATAACCAATCTTAGAAAACAAAAAATCAAGAAATACTTCAAAACTTTTAATATAATAACTATAAATAACAGATACTGAAGGCAAAATAATAACAATAAACTAATTAAATGTTCAGTATACGTTCATATCATATGGAATCCATTATGTTTATAATATAGATTATATTTTTATAACAGAATGTCTTCCAGGCATATCACAGTGACTACCTCATTAATAGTTAATAACCACTTTCATCCAGAATAAAAATTTCACCATTATTCCAAAGTCTTTCGGAAAATTTATTCTTAATATATATTTTTATCTATAATATTTTCTCTTTACAGGAACTGATAAAAAATAAATACAGTGCTTCTGCTCGACAAAAAAAATATTTATTTGTAAATTATATAAGAATACTATTTCAACGAATTTAGATCTATATTGTTAAATATTACAAAGGAAAATACAGCATTATTTTTCTATAAATAACGCAATTACTAAGAATTTTATAATAATCTCTCGTTCTATATATATATATATACATATATATATACATGAATATATAAATAAAGCTTTTTCCTTTTAAAGAGAATTTAAATAAATGTACACGATTTATTTATTTATTTTTAGATATAATTAATGGTAAGGAAAAAAGAAAAAACAACAATTAAGATAATTACGGTCAATAAACAAGCCTATTAGATTGTTAAACAAAATTTCATGAAATTAAATCAGGATAGAGTTTTACTAATGGTTACATTCACTTTCACAAATATTTTTTTCTCTCACGCTCTCTTACATTTTTTTAATGAAACATGTTCAATAAATTATAAATCAGTTTTGATTATTGATTACTCGTATTTCAGTGGCAATATTATCATATTCAGAACGCTAAGATATATATATATATATATATATATATATATATATATATATATATATATATAATTAAATCTTTCTTTTATATCTTTAATTTTTATATCTATGTATTTTTAATGCATCTATACAATGAAAAATAATCAGAAGAAAAGAGTGAGCTGCTGGAGATGCATTAAAGAAAAATATTTAGATATAAAAATAAGAGATGTATAACAAAGGTTCAATTTAAAAAAAAATAGATTTTTCTGTACCTTATTAGTCTAAATATGATGGCATCGCCACTGAAATATGTATATGAAACAATCAAACGTTTATTCAACATTTTTGTGATGTATGGAATGAGCAAAAAGTTCCTTTAATGAAAATTAAATGAAGTCTTCTAGATTTAAGAAAAATTCAAAAAAAAATAGTTTTTTTCTGCATCTTAATGGTTTTAGGATGATGAAGCATCGTCATAGAAATGCGCATAAGCAGCAATCAAACATTTATGCGATATTTTTGATAACAGAAAATTTTATACTTTTAGGATCAGAGAAAAATGAATTTATGAAAATTAAATCAGACCTTCTGACATTTCTTTAGTGATCTGAATAAAATAATTAAGTAAGAAAATAGCCATTTATACACTCCAAAAAAAAAATCAAATCTTAACAAATGTATTTATTTTACATTTCATTCCTAAATATGTTTACTCTTATTACAAGAGCGTTTAGCTTAAGACATTTATATAGAAAGAAAATAAAAATATGTCACAATATAATTTTAGCATTGTGGCTAAATTTTATTTCCCGGATGAATTTTTACTCGCCACTTAAACAACCAAAAAATCTGATTAAAGATTCAATAACTGATTAATCGACTAAGCAAACACTGATCCTGTCCATACAAGTAAAAATGAGTGCTCAATTTTAGAAAAACGAACATACTCTATGCGTGACTTAATATTTTCTTTATTTTAAAATTCCACAATTTATTAATGTATTTTTATATTCACATATTAATCATTTCCTTTATACGTCACCCCATGCAAATTATCTACAGTCATCTTAAGTCATGATAAGAAAAAAGCTACCAAAATAATACATGAACAACACAAAAATAAATTTAATTCTCTTGAATTTTCTAAATAATCTGCTTCTGAATCATTCATTTCTTTACACTAATAAAGAAAATAACTTTCGGGTTGTAATCACTGAACTGAATGTACAAATTTTACGCTCGCTAAAACAGTGAGCAGCTTAGTTAAGCTGCTCTGTATTCATCATCGTCAACACTACGTATTCAGTTGGTTGGACGCAGCTAATATTTTAGTAAAATTGATAAAATTTAGCTTAAATACTTTTTACTGGATACGAATGATATGGCATCTTTAATGAAGAAAATAATTGAAGGGAATAAATTAAATAAAATCAATTTTGGAAATATACAAAATCACTTATAAAATAAAACTAAATAAGAAATAAATTATTCAATTATTAAATCCGGACTCTTTCGTAAAAGTTTTATAAAATACACCAGAAGGATAGGGATTTAAAATGAATATTTAATGAAAAATGACAGAAGCTACCGTGATTTATTTTACAGCGACGTAGCTTCTTTATTACATTTGCCAGTGGGTCATGACTTCGATGCGAGTTTTTACAACTATGTCAATTTTTATTATAAAAACTTTCATGGTGGACATTTCAACGACACAAAATATAATAAAATGTTATCTATTTCCAAAATTTTCTTAAAATATTAAAAAATTAATAACTATTTTAAACATAAACGTTTCGATTTTCTAATAAATAAAAACGTACATTTTGTATATTAATAGAAATTATTTTAGTTTATCAGTATTTTAATATAATTTTGAACATCACTTCATGTATCAACAAACCATAACATTTTTAAAATAATTTCATGACAAAAAAATATTAACTATACTTTCTTAATTCTAAAATTTGAGACAATTTATAAATATTAAAAATATGATTAAATATTTGTAAACTTGTTACTTCATAAAGATATAATTTATAAAAATTAATTAATAATATTAGAAATATATCGTGTTTTATGGTCAAATTTTATAAACTACAAAAAACTTGATAGAAGGGCGTAGCCTAATAGCATGTTATCAGACTAATAACAACCTTACCTAAGTTTGAATTCAAACTTTTGGTAAAGGTTATAATTCTTTAAATAATTAATGAATTCAAACTCTTAATCAAGTTCAATATACATTTAAAAAAGTTTTTATAAATAAATATCTCTCTCCCTCTTCGATTTTCTCTCTCTCTCTATATATATATAGAGGGAGAGATATTTACTTATATATAAATATATGTATAGAGAGAAAGGGATTATTTTGTTTCATGAAATTTAATTATTCTATAAACATTTTTTGGACATCACAAATTTGATTTACCATTAAGTTTATTCTGCATTTTTGAAACAAAGCAATGTATTAAGTGTAAAAATTAAGTCGATACATTTAAATTGAATCAATCATAACTCTATTTTATATTAAAATATATTCTCAACGTTTTAGGATTTTGAATTGTCAACCGTATCATTTAAAAACCTATCTATTTTGCCCAAGCAGTTGGCATAACCTCACAAAACAGTAGTGAACATGATGACGTCCTAAAAGCAATATATTAGAAATTACATACTTCTCGCATTCTGTTTGAAAAAAAATGCTACCGAACCAGCGGATATGATTTTTTCAGCTTTGAGGGAAGGTGTTGTGATACACAAAACATGCAATAGAATTTGAAAACAGTGGAAGACGTCCAAAAATGCATTAAGACTTTATTGACTCAAAGCCGCCATCTTTTCTCCGGCAAGGGATTCCATCCCTTGCCGGATAGGTTAGTCTGGATAACCTGATAAATGGAGCAAAGTTTTACAAAGTAATGAGCGATAGGAATGTATCCCTTTTTTCTGTAAATAAACATTCATTTTTTATAAAAAGAGACACCGAATTAATTTGCAGACCTGATAATAATTCAGATATTTTGATTCATCTTCTATTACTGTTTTCTTCATAAAAATTTTCATACATTTTTTTTAATACCTTCTTGTGATAGTCTACGTTAAATCGCCCTATATATATTATATTATATATATATATATATATATATATATATATATATATATATATATTAAATTATATAATATCATATATATATATATATATATATATATTACATTCCAAAATTTTAAATTCTTCAAGTTTTTATAGCCAAAGGTATAAAGAGAAAAGAATCAAAAGCACTTAGTCTACAAATATGCATAAATGAGTAAAAATATTTTATTTAAATCCCTTTTCCAAATTATTCTAAACAGAATGTATTTTTCAAAATTATTATTAATATTTCAGTATTTTTTTTGAAAAGATTTAATTAATTTCAGTCAATATAAACCAAATTTAAAATATATTCGCATTTTAAATAAAAAACTGAATTCGATATCGAATAAAACTATAAACATATCAAAAATATAATAAACATTTTTTATCTTATTGTGTCTTTATTTACTTTTCCCTTTCAGAAATAAATAAAAGCATAATAATTCATATATATATTTATATATACATATATATATATATATATATATATATATATATATATATATATATATGTATATATGTATATATATATTGTATACAATTTTACTCACTTTTAATTTATTCTTAAATTTCTATGAATAAAAATATAAAATATCAATAGACGAAATTATTAATTTTATAAATATTATCAAATAAGTGAAGTTGATTATGAATAATCTACTTTAATAGTGTTTTTTTCACAATATAAATTATATTTTTTTGATACATTAAACTAGTTTTATAAGTAATAAAACTAATAATTTATCTATATTTTAAATAAGTATGATATATATATATATATATATATATATATATATATATATATATACATTGTATAGTATATATTTTGATAAGTACCAACAGACAGACCATATTTCGATAAAAATTAATCCTATTAATCAAAAAATAAAAATCTGCCATATCTAAATAAATACCTCCTCTCAAATTTTCAAAAATTCATATAAATTTTGATTTCAATTATTACATTTCATTCAATAACCTGTTTCATTAAAAATACTTTTAAAATACAAAAAAAATGTATATAAGATTTTTATTCTAAGTGCATATATATATATATATATATATATATATATATATATATATAATTAACTCATTTTTAATTTCATGAACTAAAAACATAAAATATTAAAAGTGAAAATTGGTAACTGTAAATATTTTCAAGTAAATGAATTCATTTTTAAACAATCATTTTTAATATTTTTCATAATAAATAATTTATTTTTTTTATGATACATTGAACCAATTTTAGGTAATATAACTGATATTTAGACTATATACATATATATATATATATATATATATATATATATATATATATGTATATTTATATTTAAAATGATATATCTAAAAAACTATACTTCAATGTATATTAATTATAATTTAATAATTAAGAATCTATTAAAATTAAAAATTTTCACATATATTTTCAAACATGAAATTTCAATATTTACATTTTATTTAATATCATATTTCATGAAAACGATTTTTTAGATATATGAGAATTCCGTATATGATATATTTTAATATATATATATATATATATATATATATATATATATAAATGAAAAATAAATTTAAAAGAAGGAACGTCCCAACATAACTTCATATACGTGCGTGTCTAATGTTAATGTTTGTATTTTCCATTAAAGTGAATTTCATTAATAATCAAATTGAAATAATGGACTAGTCACATATTTTTCGTATACTGAAATGGGCCCAGAAATATTTCTAACGAGATGCTTTCACCGAAACACTCTGACATATTGGAACAAGCAAACAGGTTGTTATGACAAAAAAGCGTCGAATGACGTCTTTGCTCACCTTTGGCTGTTGACAGTTCACGTATGCGTGTTTAAATTTCACAACATTTTCTGTTCATTCCCCGAACGAACACACTGCTCGCATTACAATTAAAATATAAACGCGTCTCAATATATCTCTGTGTGTATTATTATTTCTTATTATGACCGACAGATACGGAGTACGGTGGAAAACTACGTTTTATCCGATAGATTTCTAGTCCAGCTGTTCGTAGAGCGACGCTTGTGAATGGTTACTGCCGAGACCCTTCTCACAATGCGTAGGAGGTTCGCCACTGTCGAGAATCGATTTTCAAACACCGCGTTTCCATTCGACGCGTATTCTGACGCCATCCGGTATGACGTACCGGTACACACTTCTCTGTTATTTTTTTGTACAAGATTCGTGTTAATTTCACTAGTATAATATCTAATTTTACATCAACAATTTCTGCAAACCTCTTATGTGCTATTTATATAACGATATTAATAATACCAAGCATGATATTTATAAAAGCATACACCCTTATGAATACACATTGATAATGAGGTTAAAGCACTAAAATATGTTTTCAATATTGAAATATCGCCTTCTATTGAAATAATGATCTTAATTATTACATCTTCGAATTGAGGTAAAAATGAAAATAAACTTTTCGAAAAATCACATTTAATTTAACCTACAAAATTTTCACACATGATTCCCTTTTTCACCTCATAAACCACATATTCAATAAATCATTATTAATCATTCTTGAGTATTTTCTATGCATATTTTAATGGCTTTGCAATCATCTTTAGAACGTCAGGATATAGAAAAAACTACTAAAAAAATCAGAGATTTTCTGTACCTTACCTCTCTAAAGATGATGGCACTGCTATTGGAATGCGTATAAGCAGGAATCAAAATTGAGAAATAAACATTTGTGATCACATGTTTTTTTATGATTTCTTCGATGAGAGGATAATTTATTTATAAAATTTATTTATTTTTATTTTCAAAATGACTTTCTATTAAAAAAAATTCAAATATTTTTATGTCTATTTATATAAAACTGTAGGTAAATACATTTATCTATTTTATTTAAAAGAATCACTAAGTTATTTGATTCTAAAAGCATACAAAAAAATTTAAATAACACTGAAATAAAAGAATATATATATATATATATATATATATATATATATATATATATATATATGTATGTACGTAATTAGAACTTCAAACACTACATCAATTTTTAATATAAAAAAAAACATGAAAAAAGACAATATATTTATGTAACCGAATATAAAAATTGTATTTTTATACATTTTGATGTAAACATATATTAATTTCTAGTTTATTTTTATAAATTGATTATACTCATCAAATTTTTGACATTCTGTATTTTTTATTTTTTGCAGTGTACTTTATCTTATAAAGGATTTTATACGAAAAAGATGAGAAACATTAAAAATGAATATTTAATGAAAAATGGCAGAGCGTGTATGATTTAGTTTACAGTGATGTATCTAGTTTATTATACTTGTCACTAGGTCATGACTTCAATCTGAGTTCACAGACTGCGTCAATTTTTATTATGAAAACATACAATGTAAACATTTGTGATATTATTTTTAAAGGAAAGTGACATTGGCCGTGGACTGGAAAACAATATTAGTTTGAATATCTTTTGATTTGTCGTCATTAATATTTATTATGTGTAGAAATTAATCCGGACCTTTGAATTGAATCAATCATAACTCTGTTTTAAATGAAAATCTTTTCTCGTCGTTTTAGAATTTTGAAGTATTAACCTTAACATTTAAAAACATTGTATCTTTTGGAAAATCAGTCGACATAGCCTCATTTGGAAACGAGGAACTCGAACAGCTGTTAAGTGAAAACTCTGCTCAACTGAACAGTAACTCGCTCAACAACACAAAGTTACCCAGAAAACAATTTCTTATCGTCTATTCCAACTGGAAAAAATTCAAAAGTTAGGCCGATGAATTCCACATGAGCTCAGCCCGGAAAACAAAAAAAAGATACTATAAAGATATGTCCTCATTCACACATACAAATTGAAAAATTGGGTTTTGTACGACAATCCTAAGCGTCAAAAATTATGGGTAACGCCCAGTAAACCATCGGCATAGATTCCGAAATCAAATATTCACGCGAAAAAATTGTTATTGTGTATTTGTCAAGGCATTAAGGATGTAGTGTATTATGAGTTGCTCGTACCTAATACCTGTAAATTCAGAGCATTACCAATAACACCTCATCCGTTTGAGTGACGAATTAGAAAGAAAAGGTCGTTCACTGGCGAGTGAACGAGGAAAATCATTTTGCAAAACAACATTCGGCCGCATGTCGAGATAGGGACCAAAGACGTTATTTATTCTTTGGGCAAAGAAGTTGTCCCTCATGAGGCGTATTCACCGGACCTATCCGGTCTCTCCAGCATCACCTGGTTGATGCCCATTTTAAAACAGTGGAAAAGATCCGGAAATGCATTGACGACTTGACTGACTTAAAGCCGCCATTTTTTTCGACAAAGGATTCGTCAGTTACCCGACAGATAGAGCAAAACTGTACAAAATAATGAGGAATATTTTGACGATTGAAATATATTCAATTTTTCCGTAAATAAACATTCATTTTCTATAAGAAGACATCGAATTAATTTATGCAGTTAATAAATTTTCTATCTTTTTAAATTCGAAATTATTTTATGAACGGTATAAATAGTTATATGTTAATATGATTAATTTCTAGATATTCAATTCAGAAATTAAAACAAATTTAATTTCTTCTATACTTCTTCTTCATTTACAAATAAACGAAGAGTTAAAACGATTCTCGAATAAATTAATATAAATGTTATTTTAAAACAATTTTTATTTTTATATTTATAAGTTTTAAGAAAGAGTTTGAATAATATTTCAGTATAACGAGTTTTAACACGCGTTTGTCTTATTTCTTAGAAATGCGCATAAGCAGCAATCAAAAATGATCAATAATTATTAATTGAACATTTTTGATAAGAAAAAATGTTTGTTGTTTGGGGAATGAATAATAATTCGTTTGTGAAAGTGAATTTAGTCACAGTGTTAGAACTGTATAGTAACATTAAAGAATATTTTATTTAAACTTAAGAAATACCTAAGAACGAAACCTATCCATTTTAAGGATTTCCTTATACACCACATTATCTAGATGGCGGCAGACGGCCACGTTGCGGACAAAGTGACGAGAAATGCGAGTTTTTATTTGCTGTTAATCTTTAGACTGAACTTTTAGAGTAAAATTATCAGTTGATAACAAACTATGACTATGGCCTTGAACCTCTACTACGGATCAGTAAAACGTTGCTAGTTTTCAAATTGAAATTAAACATTTTTCAGATTTGTTGAAAATTATCACAAAATTCCAAGGTCATGTTGCTAAATTATATACACAA
Organism: Acanthacorydalis orientalis; assembly: GCA_034766995.1. Lineage (NCBI taxonomy): Eukaryota > Metazoa > Arthropoda > Insecta > Megaloptera > Corydalidae > Acanthacorydalis > Acanthacorydalis orientalis. The sequence continues at coordinate 10,824,380 of CM068314.1, forward strand.
CCGGAATCCAAAATATTAAGATAAATAAGTTATTCGTAAATACCTAGTATATTTTTATATTACATTTTATCCATATTATTTCTAGAAGAAACAATGCAATATATTTTTTTATATGATTTCTTCACACACCCACATATATATATATATATATATATATATATATATATATATATATATATATATACCAAAAGCGAGCAGTATGAGAGGTGCTAAACTTACCTTGTATCACAGATGTTCAATCACATTCTGTTCAAAGCTCTACATTTCGCAGAAATAACATAATTCTCTGTATATTAGAACTCAATCTTTCCGTATATTTTTTTTAGCAGAAATGTATTAATAAAATATATATTTCTGAACTATATAAATGTATATTGAAAAAATATATTAAAAATTTTATCGAACAGTGTTATTTTAGTTTAAAATTTTAAATATAATATTTCCATATCTAAAAAAATATACAATATAATAAAAACAGATAAATTTTCAAACAAACTCTACATTTATGTTTTTTTAATTAACTGTGAAATTGAATTTATTTCTGTCTTTTACAATTTATTTTGATTTCTTAAATAATATGGATAGCTGAACGAATAATATAGAGGACTCTTTGTGATACAGAAATTTCCAGGTAGAGAAAATATCAATTTTCGTCTTGACTATGTATTTATTATATACTTAGAAATAAATATTAATTAAATACGTAATTTCAAATAAATTTGAATTTTCATTGCTACTTTATTTCAAGTTTGTCAGAAAAACATTAATTCTCTTTTAAGTCTAGTATTTTAACAGAAACTCTCAACTTTTAACAAGAATTTAATTTTTCAAAAATGGATTCCTTTTTAATCCCACAAACTACAAGATTATTATTGTCAAAAATGTTCAAAAGTTATTGACTATAATTGATCATTTTTGGTTGTTCCTCTTGCGCATTTCGATGGAAATGCCACACTTTTCAGAGAGCCTTAGTATAGAAAAAGCTGTACATATTGTGAAAACATATCTTAGCAAAATTTTAAAAAGCGCACTTACGAGTTTATATGCGATTTGAAATAAATAATTTATACCAAAAAAATGTTCTTAAATTTCAATATAAATAAAAGTTTAAATTTTTTTTTACTATTGGAAAACTTGTCAAAGTTTATCGAATGATTATTTTAAATGATTTCAATATGCATTGTTTTTCATATACAAGAATTATGTAATATAAATTGTATTAAGTTATTTTAACCTCTCTGCAGAAGACACTTCAATTTTCGTCACAAAAAATATCGAACATTACTGATACGTCGCTCATGACAAAACTAACAGTATAACTGGTATATTTACATTACACTTAGATGGTGATTGACATTGTAGTCAACTTTATAGGCTTTTATTGCGTGCACTACAAACTGTATATAAACATAGAATAAAATTATAAATTTGAACATAGGATGTGGTCACAGGAAATAATAAATACAAATACATTGCGGTAGTAAACTAACCAAACTAGATTGATAAAATCAATTTTAATGTAAATGCAGTCAAGTGTTATGAATATGCTTGTATGAAACTAATTTATAATCTTATTTTTAGGAAGAGCATCCACTATTTAAATTTGTGCGGTTTTTAGTACGTTTAATTATAAATCATATTAAAAATAATTATACAGAAAAACAGATATAACCAAGAGTACCTTTTCTAAATATTATTTTATTATTAGATTCACTTCGAAATGTTTTCAAAACACTACAGTTTAAGTCATTCAAATCGCGATTATATTTTTTAAACATTTTTTTGTAATTTGTAGATAGATAAAAATTATCTGAATGAAACATAAAAATTAATATTGTTATTAAAAATCGGGTTATAATTTTCTCTTACGATAATAAAGATTTCGGTACAAAAAAATGAGAATTGTAATACATTTTAGTTCTTTTTCAATCAAAGATCAGCTCGACCATAAACAGAATTATATATATATATATATATATATATATATATATATATATATATATAAATAATTCAGAAAAAATTAGATAACGCGGCGAATACTTAGAACACAAATTCACAGAATTTGTTTCAGATTTCTATAAAATAATAACATTACTATTCGACCTTTTATAAATAAATGTTTCACTCTTCGCATAGTGCAAAAAAATTTCTGATCAAAAATGTTCAGTAATTGATTATTGACTTATCTGTAGCTGCGCTCTGAGATGCTAACATCGACACCAAAATAAACATTAGCAACAATCAGAACTAATAAATAGTCATTTAATAAACATTTTTTATTCGAAAAAATGTCTATGGATTGTAAAGTAGTAAAAAATTCATTTATGAAAATGAACTCAAACACAGTACTAAAAACTATATTATGATTACTGTAACATAATAATAAATATTTATCATGTAAATTTCCATAATTGGAGTGTATATAAGTAAAATAGAATTATCTGTTATTCTTCATCAACGACATTCCGAAACTCGAAATGGTCAACGTTGTGATGTATGCCGATGATGCCATTTACGTAACGGGAAATATGGTCGATTCACTACGAGATAGATTTCAGTACGCCCTAGACATGTTTTCTGCGTGTTTCCGCAAATAAAAAATTAAGATCAACGCGCAGAAAACCGAGGGTATTGTCTTCTGCAAAAGTGACAAGAAAGAATTTGGTAACATCATATTAAATAGAGTCGGCATCACTTGAAACAATAACTGTAAGGACCTAGGCGTGCACATGGACATTACACAAAATAACGATCAGACCACAATCCTAATTTGACGGAACACTTCCAAGACTAACATCTTGATGCTACAGAGCGTACAAAACAAAACTGCGTGTGGGCGATTAATAAAGCATACAATTCTTCAACTAAAAAGCTGCAAGACGAAGCAGGGATTAGTAAGGTTGAAAAATATCTGAACTACACTAGCTGGAACTTTTGTCAACGAAAGTCGCCCGGAAAACCAGTCATTGAGCGACTAAGACCACCGAAACTTGTCCCACTGACCAGCATAGTGTTACGATACAGGAGGAATAAATTTGTTCAGTTTGCTATTTCACCAGGACTCGTCAAGAACAGAGAAAAAAGCGACGACAAAGACTTGCGTGTGCGGAAGGTGGACACAACGTCTAGAAGAGATCCGGACTGACATATGACATATTGAACAGGAGGGAGGGGACGACAATAGATTCGGGGTTTATTGGATCTTTTCCCAGATTATCGCGTAACAGATATACTACATAACCGGAAAAATAAGTATAACATCAAATCAAGATATGAACTAGTTATTAGTTTTCGCACCTCTTGATACACTCACAAAAACCAAGGCTTCCGATGTTCAAATTATGACATAAAAGCCACCAAAAACATGAAAAAGGTATATCATTCTATTTACAAATTCCATGCATTGAAAATCACCGAAAAGCAAGTAATTCTGCTACTAAAGATATACTTTGCCGACTGGCAGTTTATCGCAATTTTAAACAATTGCCCTATTTAATATGTTTGCTTTTTAAATCGTCATCTTGTTTAATATCCAATAATCTTACTAACTCACTCTTCACTATATATATATATATATATATATATATATATATATATATATATATATATATATATATATATATACAAGCATATAAAAAATATATATGCCTACAAATATGTGTACAGAATTAAATATTTTTAAACAATTTTTAAATGTATAAAATATAAAATTTGTACATTGATACACTTGAATAATTTAATTACAGTAATTTAAAAAATAACAACTGTATCAGACTATTACATTAAATATTTTAGAATATGTATTTTATATATATATATATATATATATATATATATATATATAATTCAAACACACAATAGCTAAAATCCATAATAATACTGCACAATTAAACAATACAAAACAAACATGCAATTTATGAATTGAATCACTCGTTTGAATTAACCTGTCATTTCCATATACTTCTCTCTAAACAACATGATTAACTAAATAAAGTATTAATACTATAATTAGAGAAATTATGTTATAACGGATATATAACAAAAGTTTCTAATAGCGATAAATTCATAAAGTTATATGAAAATAAATTAATTCTAAATTTATAGAATTATATAATATAAATACAAAACAGTTCACAAATTACAGGTTATATATATATATATATATATATATATATATATATATATATATATATATATATATATATATATATAACAATGAATTTCAACATGTAGATAAAATTGAATTTCGCCGGATACAAAGATGTATAAATAAAAAATGTTAATTTTCGATAAACACTCAGGTAAATTTAATAATGAATTTAACAAAATGTAAAAATGTCAAATAAATTACATAGATGCACGTGTTTGCAAAATCAATCATATAACAAACGTCATGAAAACAATTGAAAAACTGAATTCATTTGTTAGTTTTTATAATAGTACATAAATTTTAAAATAAAATAATTCATTTAAACGTACCATTGAAAAAGTCCCTGGAATTACGTTGATCTATGGAAATAAAAATGATTTTATAACAAGCTGGATGAAAATAATTAAAATTTATTTTACCGGTAGTTCTCATATCCATGTGGAAACGAATGGTTTTGAAAGGCAGGAGTGGGAAGTGTCGGTAATGCCTACTTCATACAAATTAGTTCAGCGTTACTGCACTGCGCCGTACAAAGTCTATTGAAATTTTAAATCGTTTTAGTATTGTTTTAAGATATAAATTACTAAATAATTTAATTCTTTTGTTTGTATATTTTTATGTCCATTAAAGTTTAGAATATTTCTAAAAAAAATTATATCTACTCTTTTATGATGCTTGTAATATTACAAAATAATATTGAAATATAATTGTAATAAATATACACTAATAACACCAATTCGTGTACTTTTTTTAATAGAAGATTGAGCAAAAGTAAAATATAATTTATGATTCACTTAACGCATTTTAAGTGTAAATGATTGTTAAAATATATACAGGAATACCCAGATTAAGACGCTTCGTTTAAAGTCGTTTCACACTTAAGTCGGAAAAGAAATCCCACCTCGACTCGATAATAACGACTTTGTTTCACATTTACGTCCCTTAATGGAATTAAAAAAATCCAAATTTACTACATTTTAACGTGCAATTACATCGGTGCTAACAAATTTACACATATTCGTATGTACATACATTATTCCAAATTATATGACTTAAATATTGCTTGGTATACTCGTATGTACAATTTGGTCTGATTTAAGTTGTTTCAAATTGAGTTGCAATTTTGCGAAATGTAACCCCGTCGTAAATCAAGGTATTCCTATATATATATATATATATATATATATATATATATATATATATATATATATATATATAAATATTTTCATTATTATCTACAATTTTACCTTCTTTCAAGATACCCCATCAGGATTACGTTTCATTTTTTGTTAAATAATGTACGGTATTGAAATAAATCAGTTTAAATATTTACAATTATGCTTAATTGATTTTTCTCGATCCTAACCGCTAGACAACCATCGCTCCTGTAATAATTTCGATCAAAAAAATATTTTATGGTTTTGGACAACGTATATAAAAATACCTTCATAAACCAAAACACGTGCGTTGTTCTGATCCTTCGAAACACTTGGATAAACGACTTTTGTTATAATTTGGTGGATTGTACTGAATTTGTTACAAGTGTGATATAATTGTTGCGATCCGTCACCGCGAACGGATCACATGTCATTATATAAACAAAATGTTTATGAAATGCTATCAGAAACTTATGACAAATTTCAACAAACTTTTGATCAAGATAGTTAATTATTCAAAAGCATTACATTTCGTAATACCATCTTTGTTGCACTTGTTTGAAATCTAATACCAGATCTCTAGGAAGAAATAGTAACATGTTCTTTATTTTCTATTTATTTTTTTAGAGTGAAATTATAAGTCTACTTTATTATGTATGCGGTCACAAAAATTATTGTCTTATTTTCCAATGAGAACGGTATCACAATCCTTACTTTGTCACTCATACATATTGAAAATCTTATCTGAAAGAAGTAATACTTACAGTTAGTTCTGACACTATGACTAAATTTACACATTCACAAATGAATTTTTTCCACCCCATAAACTATATTTTTTAAATCTCGAAAATACCTGAAAAATATGAGTTTTCTGTGTCAACACCTGTACCGTTGTAGGAATGTTATCACCATCTGAATGCGTATAAGCAACAATTAAAAATTATTAACAATAATTAATTAATAAGAATAAGAAAAATCAATAAGAACATAAAAAACTATTGAGACCACAAATGATATTTGTTATTTATTTTTATGATTACAGAATATTCTTGATTTATTTTAAATTAACTACTAAAAACCAAAGTTGTATTTATTATATATAGCTACATTAAATTAAATAATAATTATAATTATTTATTGATTTTCTGATAAAAATAGATTTTATATTAAGTCCATACAAACTTTCAGAGTCTACTATAAAGCAATATTGTACCTGTTTGGATAAAAATTAATTATTTTTTAAAATAGAAATTATGAGTAAATCACCGGCATTACCTTATAGAAATAGTTCTTTTTGTCATACATTAAAATCTCACTTCTGTATTCTTCAGTGAATATAGTCATTAATATAATCCGAGAACTCCATGCCCCTTAATAGAGCCAGACCAAGCACTAGGGATCAAGAAATACACAGATTATATATCCTGATAGATTCAAGAATATATGGGGTTTATATCTAACAAGTGACACTTTCATCTGCTTCATACATTCGATGAAATTTAACAAATAAAATAATACTATTTCTGTTTAAAAAAAATGAAAACTAAATATTAATATAAAAAGTATGTTTTCTCATAATGGTCTATATTATTTTAGAAAACGCAAAAGAAGACCTATCTAAATATTTATGTACTCTTCGGTGCAGGAACGCGTACAAGAAATGAATACCATTTTAACAAATCATCAATGCTGCAGACATCTGAAAAACAAGAACAATAAGGAAAAGGGGTCTATTAAATATAAGCAATAATTTTAAAATTAAAAAGAAAGCACCAACAACCGATTGTTATCCTGTAGTCTTGTAATATAAAACCATGTCATAAATAAATATCAAACAACTGAAATCAAAAGAACCAGTCATAAATAATGCTAATAAAATTTTATATTTGATGTATTTACAATTCATAATTTTTACACAATACGATATTGGTATTTCGTCATGATTACAATAATTTCTTTTATTCCATAATGTAACGATATATTTTCAACAAAATGATCAGAGGCAAGAACTTATTATATAATATAAATATGTATAACACCAGTCCCATCTAAAAATCTGCACGTATTCTAGCACTTAGAAAGAAAAAATATAAAGTAAGCAAAGGTGCGCATTATCAATTCGTTTTCTTAATGTAATTATTTAGACGTCATCTAACACGATAATTAAAAAACTTCTAAAACCCGGCATACCTCACGCACTCGATCGTTTAAATAACGTACGTTTGATGTGTAACGAAAAGAAAATTATAAAATAATAAAAGCCCACCACATTTTGCTTTATTACATTATCGAAAATATTTATGTAAGATGAAACTCACAAGTAAAAAAAATGAATAATTCGGTACATTTCTTTCGATATTTCATCAAGTTTATATAATACAAATATCTTTTCGTCATAGAACAAAAAAATAAACGAGATTTAAAAATATAAATATACATAGCTTTAATGAAATCTACAAGAACTTTACACAGTTTTCTGTAATAAGCGTTTTCAACTACAAAAACTCTTTGAGTCAAAAATCTTATTTGTTTACATTAGCACACTTATGAGCCCGTTTCACAAACTAAAGAACATAAAAGAGAATTACATGACAATAATATTTTAAATAGACACTATTTCATATAGTTTGTATATCAATATATATCTTTTTAATTTACTAATTGACGAATTATAATTCTATATCAAATTATATTACTAGACTCAAACATTTTATTTTAAATAAAAACGAATTCTTAAAATTCACATCGGTAAGCAGCATTAAATCCACGTTAAATATTTCTTAGACAAGCGACACATTCACTATATTCTTTTTACAGATTAGCGACGTTCTAGAAGAAATGTTTCGTTTCGAATTCAAATCCTTCATGTTTGATACAAAAATAAATCTATGAAAAAAATGAATAACAAATGTTAAATAATTTTATTTCATTTTTTCCACAATCCTTATAACACGTGCATATAGTTCATGTACTTAAACGTTAGAACAACTTTTCCCACTTTCTTTTTTCTTAAATACACAGAAGTGAATATGTTAAGTATTTAAAGGGATTATTGTAAAAAAATATGAATTTTAAGAATGAAAATAAATATGTGCTAAAAATAAAACTATTTAAATTATAAAAGGTAAATAACAAATTCAAATAGTTATAATCAATATTTACAAGAAAACACCATATCACAAAAACATTGCATATTGGAACAATCGAATGATCTATACTTCATATATATATATATATATATATATATATGTATATATATATATATTTACAAACATACACACACTCAAAGAATATTCTTTTGAACAATGATCACATTTATTTTTTTCATTCGACTTACTGTTTTTATAACTATTATTTACATACAAATTTCAATGTGTCCTAATAACAATTAACTGTTTGTTACTATTTCAATATACTTCACTTGTTCAATAGTCGAAACAAATATATCTATCACATTTAGAAGCATAAAATGTCGTACTGTCACAATTATATACACGATACATCCTCAGGTATTTTAAAATGCTGCTCCAAATATTTTATTCTGCTCGATATGCTTTTCGTCTATAAAAATCTTCAAATGAAATTATCCGTAAGTGCATTAAGGATACGGGTTTCTGGTCAAAGAGTATGAATGAGATATCTGTTTCTCTCACTCCCCTTTTTAAAAATACTCTATATAAAAAAGCGTACAAATTCTCATAAAACACTTCTCTTAAAAGCTTCATTAGCGTATTTGTACAAATATTTCCGATTTTGCATAAAAATAGAAAATTTACTATTTTATATTAATCGACTTACCACTTTTCGTTTCTGCAATTTATAAAGTGGTTAAATGTTTTCCTCTTGACATTATTTTTAATTACTTCTTTTTTATTTGTATTAAACACACGTTCAAAGTAATTCTCATGATTTTTGTTTCACAAATTTTAATTCAAGACTGATATTCAAATTAAACTATTTTGGTGATTAAAAAAAACCAATCAATTTCAGACAATTGATTCAAAATTATACAAACATACAAATAATTATTTCATAATAATTTCTCATTAAATAATATCAAGTTATTTAGAAAACACAAGATCAAATAAATTGTGGAAGAAATAATCAGAAAGAATTGTTTTATTTTCGTAAAACATCCTTTCAATATATATGTTCGGTAATAAATATCACAGTCATTAAATGCTGTTAACAATATTTAATGAATGTGCAATAAAAACATGCCTGTATTACCACAAAATATTCAGTTCTTTTGTAACAATAAAAGACTTGATTCGAATCAGTCGAATTTGGCTTTAATAATTTGGCATCTTTTATCTGGAACCTGTGTTTTTCCATCGATAATTTTCGAGTGTAAACTGCTACAACAGCTATGAAATAATATTGTGAATGCTTCAAATCGTTGTCATTAAAATATATTTATATTTATTTGCTGTGATAAAAAGTATACTTAAAAAACTAACTCTCTTATAGTATTTAATAGTTTTTCTTCTCTTATATTTGGATATGTAAGATTCAGACTATTTGGTGAATTAAATTTTAATAAATATCTTTTTTTTGTTGCTGTCACTGGATTCGTTTGAAATTCCGCACCAGAAAGATTATACGTAAATATGCATAAATACAAATGAAAAAGACAATTTTTCAAATATATTTTTACACAACTATTGCACCTTTAAATTTGTAATGAATAAATATGATTATTTTTATTGTATACATATATATATATATATATATATATATATATATATATATATATATACATAAAATTAAATTTTAGCAGGTATAAGACCACCACATTAAAATTTTATGAAAATCTTTATGATGTGCACGATTCATAATGAATTATAAAGTCAAACATGTGATTCCAAAGGTACTTTGTAAACTTGTGCTTCAGGCAAACTTTGAGGTCTAGCACCAACATAATGTTGCCTTAGGGCCACCACCATACTTTCTTGGGTACATAGTAAACTCACTTCGAATATGCGTTCACGTCGTGATGAACTTAAATCAGGTGAGCTCGTCCTTAATGACGATTTTTCTTTCGTCTCTTCACAATTCACACATTCCGATTCATCACATTCCGCTTTATTTTGTAACCGATTATCGAGCCAAAGCGATTTATCGAAATCTTTCGTACCGCCGACGGTGTGTCTCCGTTTTATCGATCTTTCCGGCATACCGTTCTTCCTCTTCAACTTCGTCGAAATCTCACGAAACGCCCGCCGATTTTCCGAAATCTCCCGCCTTTTACTTATGTTCGATTCAGTTTTTTCGGTTTTCGTCAAGCTGTCCGATCGTTTCAATTTCTCCGTTTTGTCCGAAGATTTATTCAAACTCTCCGACCGTTTCACTTTACTGGTCGAAGGTGAAGCGGCACGATCCGTTTTATTTAGCGATTCTGATCTTTTTAACTTTAGATTACCGTCGTTCGGTTCGCTCGACTCCGTCTTATCCGGTTTCTTTTCCCGCACGATGCGATCGTTGTCGGGAAAAGTCTCTTCCTTCGAACAATCATCATCCTTTTCCTTTTCGATATTCTTATTTATTTTCGGTATCGCGGTATCGTACGTCTCGTCGCCGTTACTTTTATGTAAACTCGGATTCCTGAACAGCTTCATCGACGATCCCATCGATTGTAAACCGAGGCCCGTCGATCGGTCTGGTTTGGACTTTTTTTGATCGAAACTAGAAGTCGGATTCTTTTCTGGCGATTCGTCTACGTACGGTATGCTTTCATCTAAAAGCGGCGAAGATGTTACAGGATCATGCAAACTTCTTAACTTACGATCAAATGTAGTTGTAAGGCTGGTCAAAAGGTCGGATCCTAGAAGAAAAACGTGTCTAAATTTTTAAAGATCGAAACTGTTTTTAATAACAATAAAGAATTAAACATCAACAGCGTCATTCCAAGAGAAATATGCATTGTTCGATATTAGATGATTTAATGAGCGTCGCCCAAACAGACGACAATTCAGAAAAAAGTCAAAAATCATTTTGAAATCATATTCATTTTAATACGGCGATTCAATTTTCTCGTGTATATTACTAAAGGCACATGTGCTATTGAAATATAATAACAATAAATCTATTACCATGAAAAGGAGTCATATATCGATACAAAATTGCTTACCATATCAAAACATCAAACAAAATAAATAAGACGTGATAGAGTACAGAGCAAACTCATCTATATTCTTATCTGTGACTATTCGTGTCAGCTACACAGTTTTCTAGTTCACAAAGTTTTATAGGCATTTTGTAAATTGTACATATTTCAAAACTGTGCACGAAACATTTTATAAATAAAATAAGGGCGTACAAAAGGTGATGTTAAAATATAAAAATAACATCATATTCAAAGCGTTTATAAAAAAAAAATGTCCATAGTTAAATAATGCATACAATTACGGATACAGAAAAATAAAACTTATTCGAGTTATTATTAGTCCATAACATAATGAATGTTATTATTATTATTATTAAAATTAGGATGACTTATTTTTGATGAATGTAAAACAGTAAGGAATTCTGTAAGATTAGCTATCTATGTAGAGAAATAAATAATTTCGTTCTCGAGAAGTGGAACGATTTCCACGACGTTTCTCTGCATCACGAAGCTGGAAATACAATGAATACATGCAACACGGATTATGTTCAAGCAAAATCAAGCCGTACAGAATAAAACGGTACCTCGGGGCCGGGTCGAGACCTGCGTTGGGGACGCTGTCTTCCCGGTACATGCGCAAATGCCGATCGGTACGGCCACCATCGGCTCCCTATATGTCATAAATAATTTTCAGATGCCCTCAACTATAATTATACCTAACTACAATAAATAAACACATATTTCTTAATCGTGGTTTATGTTAATCATTTACACGTTGATTACTTAATTTTATCAAGTTCATTACACAAATCTTTTATCCATAAATGTTGTACTTTGTTTTAAAATTTGTAGAAATCCCTGTTAAATGTTTACCAGATTGCAATATATATATATATATATATATATATATATATATATATATATATATATATATATATATAATTTCACCCATGTAGGCACAGGCATATAATTTATAAAAGAAAAAAAACAATGTATATATCAAATAAAGAAAAACATGAAAATTCGTATCAATATTACATAAAAAATTGTGTAACAAAAAGCTACACGTTAAGTAATGTATAATCTATAAATAAACGACAAAGAATGTTATATACTCACCATCATCAGAAAAGTCTGTGCTTGCTCTATAAATGTCTCCGACTGCATGAAGTGAATCGAGTGAGCCACATCTTTGTTGGGACGATAGATTCTCAATGCCCATTAAAGCCATCTTGAAAAAATATGAAAAAACCCAATAAATACCTTCTTCGATAAAAATCTCAAACGCTCTCGTTTTAATTTTACCTGATCTCTGCCGGTTTTAAGCCGTTTTAAGGTACCGTTCGGAGTAACTTTCGTGATAGTAAAAATCGATCTCGGCTGTTCACTGTTCTGAATGTTCACGCTTTCAATCGAACCGCCCTTCCGCATCTCGGTACTCGACATAGGTGGATGCGATCGTTCGGTACCGGCGATGCTCGATCTCGATCGAGGATCTTTCGGAATATTACAACGGTCGCCGTCGAAAGGTTTAACGTCGAATTCACGGAACAACGTCGAACCGTTCGATCTAGCGTTCTCTCCGTCTCTCGTCGAACTGAACACATTCGAGGCACTGAAATTTTTCACTAAAGTCCGCCGGTCGCCGTTCGAATTTGTCGATATTTTAGAATCAAAATCACGAAAACTCGGATCTAAGAATTGCGAACGAGCCAACAGACGGTCTGTGCTAGATACCGGTGAGGGACGAATCGAGTTAGAATCGCGAAGTAAGCTACTAGAATCCGATATATTGGAATTCGTTGAATATCGTTTCAAAATATCTACGACGAAAAAAAAAAGCATTCATTAAAAAAACGCACTTCAATTCGATTTAAAAACTAAATACGTACCCGACGGGTCGCCGACTGTAACACCGCTAGCGTATTCGTCAGAACCGGGTTTTCTGTCGATGTTTCTCCATTCGAGTTCGATTCTTCTGTTATCCTCTTCGTCGATCGATCGCCTCGATTCAGGAGAGAGATTCTTCTTCGTATCCATTACGAACTTTCGTATTCGTTCATTCTTTTCCATTTCTCTTTTACGGAGCCGTTCTTTCGTTTTGGGGGATAGTATCGAGTATGAAAGTGATGACGGATCATCGGAAATATCGTTTGAACATAAAACTGTGGAAGGTGCACATCTACTGTCTTCATATAATTCGATTTCGGTCGTGACGGTTGCGGGAATTTCTGGACGATGATCGATATCTTCTGATTTCATATTATACTTGCCATTCTCTGTATTCTACAATTAACACACGTATTATGAATTAAAAACGTATCGGTTCACTGGACAGTTCGATCGTGTCCCCAAATTTTAAATTTTGTACAACCTTCACCTGTATTAAAACTACTTTGTGGCTATTCGTTTGTCGATCGATGTCGATACTTAAATTTTTTATTGACATTCGTTCAACTTTTAGAAATAATTCAAATATCTATAAAACACACACACAAAGGTTTGAATGTCACTGATATAAAGTAATCGATTTTAAGAAAATAATATTTAGAGTGAAAACATACACTTAAATGACAATTTAAAATATCTTCACAAATAACCACAATTCGTCGTACTGATGGTCTTCATCCTTTTGGATTACTTGAACTTTTGTTTTTGTCGGAAGTTTCTGTAAGTATGCTGTCTGCAGGTAGATTTTAGATACTGATTTTAATTCTATTTCAGGTTCGTTTATACAATTTTCATTGGGTGTTGTTTATTGGTATTCATTTGTTCATATGATATTTTATTTTTATATATTCCGACATTTTCTAGAATTTTTAACTTTATTTTCAATTCTTATAATTTCCACTGTATTATTGATGTAATGTCCCGTTACATGTCATTAGCTAGGCTTGCCGGACGTTCCGTATATAATGAACTGTCCCGTATTTTATGTCAAATTTTGCTATCCCGTATTGTATTTCTACAGACTAATGTCCCCTATTTTAATGAAGAGATAAAATTATAAATATTATGTTAAGTTAAGCAATTATAATTTACAACATTCTTTTCGAATAATCTAACTTAAATTGATTTATAAGCCATAAAAGCGACAATTCGGAGAAATTAATGGTGTTTAGAGTAGTAGCGGTCCCTTTCATAAGTCACTTTTTATTTAATATAAGAATTGTATTTATAATTCAGTACAAATATACTGTATTTGTCCATTTTAAAACAGTTCTTATTTGGACAATGTGCGCTGCAGTAACAGTAGTGCTAAACGTAAGGCCTAAACTGCACCTAAGTATTATAATGTTCCTACATTATGCCGTTTAATAAAATTGTTTTATGGTTTGGAGTTGGCTTTATTTTTAACACCTATGTTCCATATTTGGTTTACCATAATCTGGCAACCCTGTTATTAGCAAATATCGAATCAGTTTTTATATATGTAATGCAATTTATGGATTTTTTTTATACCTGGTTTCAATTGCACTAAATACAATAAAATTAATTCATAACTTATTAAGCACATCTTATAAATGAGATATAAGTAATACAATGAAAATAAAAAGAATTGGCAATGAAGGTATAAAATTAAATATTTTACAAACCACTGTAATATATACAAATAAAAACACTATATTAAAGGAACAAATATATATATATATATATATATATATATATATATATATATATATATATATATATAAATAGAGATGTAATATTTTATACCTGAAAATTATAAACCACAAACCACCTAAAATGTAAATAAAAGAATCTTAAATTGAAATAAAATCTGTATTTAAAATCTACCTGCCACAGCACATATTCACTGAAATTATTAGTAGTGGAGGAATATAAACTCAGGTGATCCAAAAAGATGAAGATCAACACAATAACGCATCAACGAGATCACAGCACACAATTATAATATAAATTTATTGCAATTTATATGAATAAATCACTAAACTTATAAGTTTACAGCAAATTATATAAAATTTAGTTAAATAAAATCATAGCCCAAATGATTGCCGATTGTGTACACATTGTAAACATGGTCTTTAAATTAATATAATTGACTGTTTGTAACGTAACTAAATCTTGAACGTACTAAAAATCAAACAGTGAGTAATAAAAATATGTAAACTCGATGGGATCGATATTTGAAAAAAACATAATCGATTCCATTGCTCAAAAGTTTATTATTACTCATGCTCGGTATTCAAATTGTATATAAAAATATGGTAAACAAGATAAAAAATATAGACCATTTATATTTTAACATGTCGAATATAAAACCATATCTAACAGGTTTTATAACATTAAAAATAAAAAAAAATAAATAAAACACGCAGTAAGGCGGATGAAACGATAAGACTTCGAAGCAAGTCATTCAGGAAGAAAAGAATACTAAATACAAATAAGCAACACCGAATAGACACACGCGCTTACCTGTTTGACAGGAATTTCGTCGTACGAAGTCGTGTTTTTCACATCCACACCGGAACCGGTGTCCTTCGTGCGACCGTTCTTCGATCTCGTCTTTCCGTTCCCGCGTTGCATTTTTCGATTAGCGGCCGAAATGATTGAAGACTTAACTTTAGCTATCTCTTTGCGTGTACCTGAGGTACTCTTCAAGCCTGTTTAAACACGACGACCAGCAACGAAATAAAAAAACAAAAATAAAACCAAATCAGGCGATAACTAAGTCGGTCATTCGTTTCGAGAATAGTGTGGGATCATGAACGTATTTTGAAAATCAAATGCGAGACAAAATAAGGAATGGATTGCTAGAAAAGAATGTGCGTGTTTCATAGTATAGCGTGTACAAACATTACAGACATGATGCGACACATCGGAAATTAAATAGAAAAAGGTACGAGTGAAATATCAATTGAAAATACCTTCGATTTTGTTTATGTTTCCTAGTAACAGATCGTGATTCGCCATCGACGTAGCGCTTTCCATTTCGACCGGAGCACTGTCGAGCGACACCGCCGGCGGAAGAGTAAAGTCGCCGTCGTCTTCTTCGTAGAAAAACCAATCGACCTGAACGAAAACACATTCGATTAAAGACCGAACGAACCGCACGGAATGTTAATAATTCGTCCACTCACATGGCATAAGAGCGATTCGACGATCCTACACTGATGCGACATATCTGTGACCATCGTGACCATATTATCGTCCGCAGCTCTGACTAGAGTCGGTCCGAATACGATCGCTAAGTTTCGTGCTTCCATCTTGTTTATTTCAGAATGTTCGACCACTTTCTTTAAATGGAATAAGAGGTACTTGAGAGTTTCATAGTTATGATCCGGTAGTTCTCGGACAAGTTTCCGAATAGCGGACAATCTAACGTTATTGTCATCGATTTTGTCCGCTTCGATAAATTTCGGGTATAGATCGACAGTAAGAAGAGAATCGGGAAGACGGCGGAAAAATGATTTCAGTAAACTCGACACTACGTTTACGTCATTCCATCGAGGGTCCTGAAAAAATATTATATTAATAATAATTAACCAATTTATTCCCTATCATATTCTATTCCCGGTTATACGATATTAGAACGTTCGATCTACAGTAGCTCTAAATTTATTAATATACTTTGAAAGAGAAAGAATATTGAACGATGTCTCGAAAGCAATCGCCTATATGTATACTCGAATTATCTACACAAGTGTAGCGATAATATTGGGTTTTTTTTCGGATTCCTTGAATTTTTCTATTTGAGCACACAACACAATCTTTAATATTTCCAGGATGTATGACATGAAATTTACATATAAAAATTTGCTCGATGCAATAAGTAACAGGATATTGGTCCTACAAATGTCATATCAAAAGGAAAATATTTTATTTCTAATTTAGTAAATTTAGATATTTTTTTTGTCTGGAAAAATATTTTTTTTTCAATTTGCATGTAATGTAATAAAGTTACTCATTTCAGTATATTACAGGAGAATACAACACAGAGTAACAGAAAATATGATACCGAGAAAAGTCGAGTTGCGGAGAAACATATAGTGTCCCCGTACGGGACAAGTAGAGTGCAAACGCTCGATCAAACACTCATGGATAAATATTTTAAACTAATGTCAATACTAACTTGTAAGTTTGCGACAGTAAAGCCTTTATTCACATCTTCCGTCAATAACGTAATAGCAGCCGTATTTCCGGGCACTCGATAAATTCCAATAACATCTAATCCCCTTTCCTCGACGATTTTCGTGCACGTTTCGACCAACAGTGGTACATATTCTGAGAATGTTGACTGTGGACACGCGTCCAACGGTATCCCTATTGTCGCGCCTTCAGGCACGGTCGGAGAATTCGGTGATCCGCCACCTTGATGAATCTTCCTGAATTGTTTTACCACCCGACCCCATGTTTTCGATTTGGGCGATGGGAGATTTTCAGATGGTTTACGGGTTTTATTGACCGGCGACTGACCAGTAGGTGAACGATTTCTGAACGATGTGAATTTACGTATCGACTTATGACCTGGGATCGGGGACAAACGGGTTGTACCTTGCACTTGGATGCTTGTAGCGGCGGGTACTTGTTGCGGGACGGCTTGTTGTTTACTCGATGCTCCATCCTAAGAAACAATCACAAAACGAATCAAGATTTTTTCTAACATTTAGAAATAATATAACAGTATTCTGGTATTCAAATTGTATGCTATTATAAAAAAAAAATAATAAATTTATTGAACGCGGATTATTTAATTTTATTAATTCCAATCATACAAAGCATATTCTATACGAGTCCTTCATATACGAGGGTCGTTTGGCAAAATTGCATGAATTAGGCTTAGAATTTATTCCTCATCCACCCTCTTCTCTGAACTTGGCACTGTGCGACTTCTTCCTCTTCCTAAACTTGAAAATTTGACTCGGTGTAAAGAAATTCTCGTCGAATGAGCATGTCATCACCACCGGCAATGTGTATTTTGCAGATTCACCTGACCAAGTGTATAACCCTTAACGGTGACTATGTTGAGAAATAAAATCGATTTTTTCCAAAAAACGGTGCTTAACTTGCTTTTTACCATACTTATCAAACGACTCACGAATTTTGAATTCAAGATCTACATAAGGATCATGTGAGCCGAACCAAATACAGGAAAGAAATACACAAATATCCTACAGGACTTATACAGAATAATGAATAACAGGTACACAAGAAAAAACATAACGAACGTACAATAAATATCAAAAAATTATTGATAAGTAAAAATCATAGTTTTACTTGTGCAAATATATCTTTTATATCATTTGTCAACGATTTGGAAGAAGCGACATTTGAGATTATTGAATTTTTAATTTGAAAAGATACATAAAACTTGCATTTTTAATTTTATTTAAAAATAAATACGAAAATGTAATGAATTACCTGATCGATTTCCGGTTCCGGAGGCGACGAATGATCCTGAAGGGCATCTACCCACCGCCTCATATCGTTATAAGATTCAGCTTGGAGGAGCAATTCCGCACCTGAAGTACTAGAAACACGAAACACATGTTTCCGTTTCGTATAATCGTCCGCTACATTCACTTCGTTATAACGCATGTCCACTGGGGCTGCAGCTGTGGCGTCGGACTCACCCATTGGACTCTGTAATCGCATTTTTTTGTTAAATTTATTACACTGTTAATCAAAAACAATTCCTGTAAATAGCGAAACGGTTGTGACAGTACTGTTTTATATGAATACTTCGGTATGATTGAATGCTCTTACGATTTTTTTATCGTTTTCATGCATACGGACGATGCGTGTAGTTAATGGGAAAGTATTTGATTCGACCGCTCTAGTTATAAGTTTGAAAACAATGTTAAAGATTCAAAAAATACTGCTCAAATAATTAATCGGTTTAATAACGAATGATTTTTTTTGTTCGACACATTCTATAATTATTTTTATAATATACAGAAAATACATTTTTGTTCAGCACTAAAAAACATTGAAATAACATTATAATGGATTTATAATACCTCATTTACACGTTTGTAAGTATTTATTAAGCAATCTATGTATACATTACAAATTAAATGGTGAAAAAAGGAATGGATCATTTAATAAAAGTGTACAAACTAATATACAGATTTGTAAAATTCACATACTGTATTTTAAAATGTAGATATTTAAATGAACTTCAAAATAAGATAAAGTACCTTTCTTAAAAAATATTTTCGTTTATAGAAAGGAAGAATTCAGGAATAATATAAAAATTAGTATAATTGTCTTATAAATAAACAAATATATATATATATATATATAAATAATAATAATAACTTTCTATAGGGCGAATCACTTTAGGCTTCCGTAAGAAAGTATTAAAAAAAAATGCAAAAATTAAAAATAACATGATTTTTTCAATTTTTGAGATTTTTTAAATACATTCATGCAGAAGCGTAAATTGAATCACCTATATAATAATATAGATTAAAACATAACACATCTTACCCAAGACCCTGTAGAGCCCCATCGTCTAAGACGTCGGCCAAATAAGCCACTTGTTGAAAAATGTAACGGTATACAAGAGAGCGAACCCCCTTGATGACAATGGCCGTGCATACTGGCATATAAAGTACTTAAGTGCTGTTCGATCATATCTCGCGCAATGTATATGATTATCCCTCACACGTGCATAATTGCAAAATATTCACTTTCATTACATTTTTACTGATTTCTATTATTTTCGATTTAAGTATTATAACATTGACGATAATATTTTTTAAACGAATATTTGGATTAAAAGAGAACACACTTTATAACCTACTACAATAATAAATAAATATAAAAAATATTTTCACATATACATTTTCTTCTTGTCCTACAAATCATAAAAAATGTTCTGATCGAAAAGGTTCAATAAATGATTATTGATCAATTTTGTTTGTTATTTATGAGTAATTTAATGATATTTTTTAAATCATCATTTATTGAGTGTTTCTGAGCAGAAAATTATTTGTGATTTATGAGATGACAAACAAATTAATGTATCCAAGTAAATTAAACACATTGCTTTAAATGTATTGTGAAAAAATACTATTAGTAAAAATGATTACAATCTCTCTCTCTCTCTCTCTTTATATATATATATATATATATATATATATATATATATATATCAAAAAATAACAGATAAAAATAAATTATTAGAATCAAAGAATATAAATATTCCGAAAAGAATAATGATGGTATAAAGATCTGACAATCCAAGAAAGTACTAGATTCGTTAAAATAACAAATTTTGGTAAATAAAATTATCCAGCAGTGGATCATCAAATACTACGTGCACATATATATATATATATATATATATATATATATATATATATATATATATATATATATGAATTTTTGTAAATGTTAATTTAAGTATAAAATACCGCAATTATTTTTCTATCAACCTAATAAATACAATTTTAAAAAATATTTTCTGTGGCACTTGAACATTCAAAAATGTATGAAAAGTATTATATGTGGCTCTTATTATCGAAGAACTTGCCCGCTCCTGTTATATATAGTAAGAAATAAAAAAAAATATTTTTAGTTAGCTATCAGCAAAAAAACATAACAAACATTTCTATATTTTTGTCAAACAAGCGACTTTATAAATTTAACTTCTTAACTCCGTTATATATTTGAATATATTTTAAAATAATAAAAATAAAACGTTTATTTAGTAACTAAAGTTTCCATTCTCTTATAAACGACTCAGACTCACTTTTGGAACATACATTCAAAATTTTCTAATCACAAGAGAAATTTCATGACAAAGATATAATAAGTAAAAGTTTAGATATCATCTAACTGATCTATTTTTGATTCGTGTACAATTTAATTATAAATACTCAGTAAATATGAAAAATGTTTTCATAAATTAAATTCTTTTTTCACTTCAGAATCTACGAAAAATTAAAATTTTTCTCCACACTGATGCTCTAAAGATGATGACATCGCCATCGAAATACTTGGAAGCAATAATTAAAAATAATCGACAATTTTTTATATACTATATATAATAAAAACCCACATTTCTTGTCATTTTGTCTACAGGAAAAAGTCTATGGTGACGAGGAGAAATGTTTGCTTTATCAGCTCATAGGTTTCACTTTTAATTCATTGAGTTTCGTTTTTAAGTATTTTTTTATGTTTAAATATATTATGTTGTAAAAACTGAAAACGTTTTTTTTCTATTTCTTTCTATTTTCTCGTCAATTTTGATAGGCTACATTACTAGTCCTTCAATAAAATTTTGTATCAGAATATTTTGTGTGGTTTGTGGGATGAATAAGAATTTTTTTTATGAAAATGAAGTTATCCAATGTCAGAACTGTCTTGTGATATAACTAATTTTTGAATTCCAAATTCGGAAGTTTAGATAACAATGAAGATGACTCAAGTACCGACTATAAATTTAATTCTTGATATGAAAATACATTTACAAAAACTGTAATTTATTTTAACATTTACACTCTCTAGATACATCTGTAAATAAATGTAATGTATAAAACTGAAAATGAGCTGAGCCAAGTAATTAAAAATAACTGATTCTTTCAACTGTTCAGACATTTTCTGTAAGTTTTACACAGATTTTTTTTATCTTGTGTAATATAAATCTTGAATAAACATGTAATATAAAATGCTCAAAAGTTTTAAAGTAAAAAAAATACCCATTAGAAAAATATTAGTACGATAAATTAAATTATTTTCATTCTTGTCTAAAATGTGCGAATATGTGATATATTGGATATAAAAATTAATCAGTGGATTTAAATTGAATCAATCATAAATCTGTTTCAAATCAAAATATTTTCTCATCGTTTTAGGATTTCGAAGTGCCAGCTTTAAAATTTAAAAAACCTATATATCTTGGTCAAGCAGTTGGCATAACCGCACAAAACACTATTGAATATGACGACATCTAAAAAGTAGCATATTAGGAGTTCCATTTGAGAAAAAATGACGTCGAATCCGCGGAAATCATTTGTTCAGCTTTGAGAAAAGGTGTTACGATGCATGAAACATGCAAAAAATGATAAAAAGTGGAAGAGATCCGAAAATACATTACTATTTCATCGACTCAAAGTCTATTTTTTAACGAGCGATTCGTCAGTTACCTAACAGATGGAACAAATTTATTTAAAATAACGTGAGATCAGTGGCGCATCCGGGGGGGCAAGCGACTCTGGTACTCTACAAAGGAAAATGGAAAAGAAACATCAGAAAACGAAACAAAATCATCGCACGAAAATGCTCCAATATACACAGAGAGATTAATGTAACCACAACTGAAGTAATTCGAGAGCTTTGTGATAAGAAAAAAAATTGACTTTATTTTTTAAATATTTTATAATCACCGAATGAATTTTATTGAATTCACATTAATTTTTTTATTCGTTCAACTCGCCCGTGCCCAAAAATTATAACCTGAGTGCATCACTGTGGGGGATATTTTGAGAATTTAAATGTATTCAATTTTTCCATAAACATTCACTTTCTACAAAAAGGTACCGTATTACTTTATGCATATATATATATATATATATATATATATATATATATATATATATATATATATATATATATATATATATATATATATAAACATGAGATGTTATTCAACTTCCTTTCTATTCCATCATCACGTTTGTATAATTAAAATTACGGTCTATATACCCATACACATAATATGATTAGTACGTATTTCTCAATGGCGTTATTTCGCTCAGCGGAAGTACGACTAGTGTAGATAAAAATTCGCTTAATTGGCGATACTGAAGTTGTAAAATAGTGCGATATCTATCCATCCATCCGTAAACATCACACGGGCTACGCAACACGCGATCGGTTTTATTACTGAAGACTGGAACAGAAATGCATTAAGCGGTCTATTTTCAGATAGTACGCGCGTTCATGCAGAGCTAGATATTGCATCAACAGACTCGTAGAACTGCAGGAGTTCTCTTTTAAGACTGGTGTAATATAATATCGACGTTTTTTTTTTTTTTTGATTTCAACATAATGGAAACAGTGGATAAACAATCGAATCGAAATGGGAAAAAATAATTTAATAGGCATATATATATATATATGTAAGCAATAAAATAAAGTCGATTATCTATGATAATTCAGCCTTTATAATACCGAAAAATATTCAAAAGAAATAAACAAAATAATCAAATATTAATAATTTAAATATATATATATATATATATATATATATATATATATATATATATATATATTACAGTTAATATACTATATATTAAATAATAAAAATGTATTTTAAACTTTAAAAATAATTTTTTCACCGCCCTAAACCGGAAAAAAGTCAATATCAAAAATATTCAATAAATATTCTTGACTGCG
This sequence comes from Acanthacorydalis orientalis, assembly GCA_034766995.1. NCBI lineage: Eukaryota > Metazoa > Arthropoda > Insecta > Megaloptera > Corydalidae > Acanthacorydalis > Acanthacorydalis orientalis. The sequence continues at coordinate 10,848,162 of CM068314.1, forward strand.
ATGACACTATCACTAGAGCGCCCATTGAGGCAGTGACTAATGACAAATTTATTTATGAACAGTTGAGTTTAGCCACAGTACCAGAAGAACTATATTGAGACAATATATATATATTTCCAGCTTCTGCAATGTACTAATACAAGTAAAATATATTAATACTAAAGTATAAAGTTTAAAATAAAAACCTTTTTAAGAATTGAATTAATTTGATTCTTTGTTGCAGGCAAAGTATTATTTTTCTCTTAAGTCCTTTTTACAGAGCACTGTTCAAATTTTCTTATAAATTAACATGTTAATAGATTATTAGATATTTTTTTTTAAATAAGAACTCTGCATTGATTTCTTAGTTTAGACTAGTAGTGTCAAATACGGGGCTGCGGCCCAAAGCTTGAAGTTGATTTTATTAAAATAATAAAATAATTAATATACTCGTATTAAAATAATAAAAAGTGACATCCAAATGGAACTGATTGAAATTCAGTGCAACACGGTGATAAATAAAGTTGGTATTCCAATTTTTTATCTGTATTCGCCAGAGCATTTTATTGCAATGCGTATGTTTTCAGTAAGAATCAGCAATATTTATTAGTACATAGCAATGTGAAAAACTATTTTCCCTTTTATCCTTTTGGGGACGAGAAATTTTTCAACTGTATTTCTAACCGAGTCGAATATACTTTTTATATAAAGTGAAATTATGTACTGAGGAGTTAAATATAAGATGTTAAGTAAAAAATATTGTGTTTAATGGACTTTCAGATTTTATTGGAGAATAATTATAATTATTTGAGAACAAAAATGTGGTTTAGTTTTTGTATGGTGCAGAAAACGAAATTATTTTTTGACTCTTTAGCGGCAATATTCGACTCACAATTAGTAAGTGATGCCGCTGTATGGCAACATTAGACCGCAAAGATTTAAAGACTAATAAGACTTCACACAGGTCAAGATTGACAAATGAATATTTAACATCTATAGTAAAAATACCATTATCGCAAAAAGACACCTGACATTGATAAAATAGTTTCTATTAAAAGATGTCAAGTTTCTAGTAAAAAATATAATTTTTTTTTAAATTTCTCTAAGTTAAAATTTTGTTGCAACATTTGATAACAGTACCTGAAATTAATGTACTTTTTGTAATTTTTATAAATTCATTAAAGAAACAATAAATGTAAAATTTAAATTAGATATTTTCGAATATAAATAAAAGACCTTTTTTCGATAGCTAATTTTTTTTGGGTGACTTTTTGTCTACGCTCCGTAGACTCTTAAACTGAATTTGGTGGCCCATGTTCTTATATGAGTTTGACACCACTGGTTTAGAACATTCTTTTTAAGCTTATTAAATCAACAACTATTATTATCTGGAAATTCAATTATTAAATCATATAAAAAGAAACATTTAATAAACCTAATAACTACTAACAGAAACAATAAAACATTGAAAAACAGACTATTTTATGAAAACCTACTGAAAAATAATTCATTAAAAGTAAACAAAATCAGTTTTAGATATTTGTCAAATATGTTTAATTTCGAAGAAGCATTTTAAGAAACAAAAACAATAAAATTTCTATTCAAAAGTGATATTTCCTTTTAAAACAGAATTGCGGTTTCTTTTTAACGACCGAATATATATCTTGTTTATTTACTTCTGACATGAGTCATTCTTCTGCAAGTTAAGTTGCACATCCGTTATTACCGGTAGTAATAAATTTTAAAACGTTTAAAAAAACACAATCTTTTTAGAAAAAAAATGTTTATTAGAGTTAATGAAAGATATATCGGTTATATGAAAGAAATTGTAAATGAATTGAATCGGAATTGTTGTTTTAATTCACGAATAAAACGACATTTAAATACAAAAATATTTTCAAGATTTTTGTTATCGCACTTTCACAAAATTTCAAATGAGTAGTTAAAAATATTTATGCAAAAAAAAATACTGATACGTAAAAAGATAGGTTAACCGCAATTATGAACTTATTTTTACATCAAATTCTTCACACATTTTTATTCGCTTTATAATTATGTTTCCTGATAAATAAATCTACAAAACTATAAAAATATTATAATATCCTAAAATTATTCATATTATATTTTCACTGATCGATTTGTATTCTAAAGGAAATATTTCACAATTATAGTTTCTGACACTGTGACTAAAATTATTTTCAATTGAACAAAACTTGTACTACAAAAGAACAACTTTTTTATTTACCTGTATTTAGAATTTATAACTCAAACTATCATATTTCACACTAAAAAATCAAGTACATTATTCATTAGTTTTTTTTTAAAAAAAAAAACTAAATCAAGCAAGCAAGCAAATAATAAAGTAATATGCTATACGGAAATTAATACAGTTAATCACTGCTTTCCAGTATTCACAAAACTTTCAATTACTCAAGTATTTTAATTTCCATTCCTATTAAATTATTTGTTTTAATTTACTTTTTCCATACACAATTACATATGATTTGAGTGAAATAATTAACATTTATTACCATTATTCTACATAATAAAATATAAAGTAATTATGTAAAAATATAGGTTTTAGCATAATAAAAACTGGAATAAAAATGATAATTCGTTTCAAACGTAATTATGACGTTTTATGTGTATTTCTTAATATAATCTACTTCAAATTTCGGATTCTCTCTTTCTTGTTATATATATATATATATATATATATATATATATATATATATATATATATATATATAATTTCAATCCAATAATCCATTTTTCGAATGTCTCTAAATAGATAAAGATTACTAATTCTGAATGTCTTAGTCTTATAGAATTCACTGTCTTAGTAGTCTTCGTCCTTTTGAATCCATCGAGTATTTATCAAAACTTACTCAAAGCGTTAACGTACAGAAAAATATAATAATCAATAATTAATTATTGAACAATTAGACGATTAGATAAAATGTATGGTTTGTGGATGAATGAAAATTCATTTCTGAAAATAGATATCGATTTGTCACTTTGATAAAACACCTCACAGAAATTGTTTTAACATTTAAAAAGAGATTTCGGATGAACATTTGTGATTCCACAAAATGTAGCTCCTCAGTGGAAACTCTTGTTCATTCCATTCGGTGTTTGTATGAACGTATGTACTAACCAATATGTTTCCAACTATGTAGCCACACTTTATGGCGCCACAAACTCTCGTGTGAAACCGCTTTAATTTCCCATAGCGAACATTGACAGTAATAAATATATCTCCATGTATATATCTTTATCTGCCACTATATTCCTTTCTTTAAACTCAGGTATTAAAAAAATACGCAATCAAACCTATTATTATCAGTACTAGTATTTTCGAGATTTCACTATGATTTAGACAAATTATTTTTAAAACTAACTTAATAAGCTTTTTTTATAAAAAATAAAGAATAATTCAAATGAAAAAAAAAACATCATTGTTAATAAAATGTTAAAGCTGCATGTATATCATCAAACATTTAAGAAAATTCTTAGTTTTCAGCATTTTTACATCTTTGTTATTTTTTATAACATACTAATATATTTTTAACAAACAATATTTCAAAAGGATGATAACTAAGCCGAAAGTTTGTTTATCGACACCATTTTATATATATATATATATATATATATATATATATATATATATATACATATACATATATATATATATATATATATATATATATATATATATATATATATATATATATAAAGAATATATCATATAATGAAATAATGGCATGTTTCAACAATCTTTTCCATAGTGATTATTTAATGTATATAAATGTATATTAATATACCATAAAATGTTTAATATAAAAATATTGAAGAGACCAGAAGAGAAAATCAAACGATTAATAAACATTATAGTCATTAATAATTATTGGTAACATATAAAAGTGAAATAGACTTACAAAATTATCAAGCTAATTGAATACATATTAATAAATTTCATAGCAGTAAATTTGTCAGTTCGTTGAATGCAGTAAGAAAACAAGAAATAATTCGCAAAAATAAATACAGAAAAACATCAGTTGTCTTTCTAAAAGAAAACTGTACACTGAATACATTTAAAATATATTTAATAAATTAATCGATTTATGAAACGCATTTCTGTGACGGTACATTAAATGAAAAATAAATCAGCAATTAAAAATTAATGGTTGATACAAAACGTTCTGAAATGTTAATAAACTTTTAAGTAAATAATGTAGTTCGTTTTATACTAATGACAAAATTGTGGTAAATAGTATGTATAAACCGCAACTGATATAACGACAATAATATGATAACCGAGATAGTATGAAATTTTTTTACTGATGACAAAAAAAATACCAATGTAAAACGTAATAAATATATATATATATATATATATATATATATATATATATATATATATATATATAACTCGTAAAATCTCTAATCTGATAATTGAAATTATAGTAATGTTTTAATAAATGAAACTGGTTCGAGTTTTAAAAATAAAAAAGATATAGACACGAACAGAGACCAATTAACTTAATTAAAAATTAGAATCTAAGATTTATGACGATAGAAAATACATATTAACATTTCAATGTAAATTTCTTCACATAAAAAGTATAGATTTATATAATTCTAAAAAAAAAACTTATTCAAATTTATATTTTAATCTGTGAAAAAGTGAGATTTTAATAGATCTACAATTCATTGAATCATATAAAAAAAATTGTTGCTATTTAAAAATTTATATGAAGCGGAAAATACATAAAATTTTAATATTAACATTTTTGTTTATTCATGTGAAATAGAAGGTATGCGAAATATTTTTAGTTTGCACTATTTATGTCGTTGCTTATTTAAATATTAATGTTAAATACTAATACAGAACCGTTTATTAACAACAGTTAATAATTAATTAATAATTTAAACCCGTAAGATAACAAATATTAACGTTCATTATAAATGCATAAACAATTTTATAAATTATTGACTTCTCTAAAAATAACTATTTCACATGTTTATACTAGTTTTACAGATGCAGAGTGCAAAGAATCAAATAACATTTGAAATAAAAATTTAAACATCTATGCAAAAATAATAAACAATGAAAAAATTTTATTTTTTAAACAAGATCTGAAATAAATTTCAGTTTAATTCTTTTGAATTGTGTACGTGATTACATTAATCGAAAACAATCATTGATAATTTATAATTAGATTGAAATGTTAAGAAGTTCGATTAGTAAATAAAATTAATTGTATTTTGTAAGAATACATAAACATAAACACAAATATGCTAGATCGTTTATGTTTCTTGCGAAAGACAGTTTGAAAACTTATTTATAAAATTAAGAAAACATCTAAGAATTTGTGTCAGTTAATTAAAAGTTTACTGTTTAATTAAAGTGTTGTAATGTGGAGATTTTAATTATTCTAATCTTTATAAAAATAAATTTTCATTTGTATGAACTGATATTTTTTTAATAAAATTGTTTAATAAAAATAGGTATATTTGTAAAAATGTCTAAAAATAAAAAAGGTATTTAAACAAAATGATTTGTTAATTGACTCGAAATGGTTTAAATGAATTATTTAAAAAGCGGAAAGATAATTAATTGTGATATTTCATGAAACATTTAAATAAAAGAAAATATCCAAAAAAGGAAACAAGATTTCATATAATTCAATTCGAGTAATGAGTTTATATACAGAGTCATTAACAGTACAGTCATACAGATTGTAATCAACAGCTTAATACATAAATAATTGTTTATTATTTATATTTAATTTTTTTCAAACTGTTTCAGCACGCATATTAATTAAGAATTTACCATAATTCAACAGAAAACACCGATTTTCAATTCACTTTCACATCATTTAACTAGAAAAATACCGCAGACATATATGTAACGAGCACCAGAACTATTTACACAAAAATGCAATTTTTTTCACAATAGACACACAATTCGAAATTTATGTGATAAACGTTGACGAGACACGAGCAGTCTATGCGTCGCGCCATACCTGTGGGGGTCGAAAACTAACACTATTATCACAGATTATGTTTGTCTGTCTGTATCGTGCATTTGACAGTCGACATAGCCACACCACTATTGTCGAACATTACCTACACTGCAACCATGACGTTTAATCGGCGTGCACAGAAGCAACACTAAATAAAATACAGACAACATACGATGCGTACCTCAAGCAATACTCATGAATTTACCACCACTCTGCGGACCCGTTGGTTTCGAATGCAAGAGGGAACCGAGCACTATGGTAATGTGCGAATTAAATAAATAACACTGTAGGGAATTATGATAATAGCCTTAGCTCATTTCCCATTGTTATGTACACAATATTTTTTTTATTGCTCTGTCGAATTTATCTTACATATCTGTTTATTCTGCGTAACTTTTATAGTAGATGGAATTATTAAAAAGTTGTAAACTGTACGGAACCCTCAATTATCCAATAGTGCTCATCAGAGGCAATAACTGATTGAGTATAACGACCTGTGATGATATGGTGATTCATCGCGAATAATTTAATTTATAACTAGATTTATTTACACCTTTAATAAACACAATTCGTCAAACTCATATTTTGAAATTTAAAAAAGTTAAAATAAACTACACAGAATTATGTATACAAATAAATTGATCTTTTTCATGGCCTCATTTCTTATTACTTTTGAAAACTCGTTTTCCAGTGAATTCATGTTTTTCTTAAACAAATATATAACTACTAAAATAACTTTATTTTTCAGAAAAAAATGATAGCAAAAGAATACTTTTTTCGTTTCATTTTTACTTTTTTAGTTATAAAAACGTTCAGTATTTTATATCAACAACTTGACAATTTAATTAACTCTTTGGAGACGGGGAGGGGAAAGGGGGCTAAAATTTTATAACAAATATTTTTCGATTAATTGGACATTCTTTTATAGTAAATAAAATAAAAATTTCAAATTTGTCGTTTACAAGAAAAAAATATGTTAATCATATTAGCCATTAGAAATTTCACATCTATCTGATATATCGTGGAAAATCGTTAATAATATTCAGAGAAACATAAATCTCTTGATTGGAAATATATAATTGGAAGCGGAAAAATTGATTACAATTGAAAATTTGCAGAAATAACATTACTGTCGAGTGTGAAAAATTTTGAAACAATCAAGTACGCACAAAACGGTTTCATATCGGTCACATCTTGTGCCTGGATGTAGTCTCGAAATTTTTTATACAGTTTCTTTCAGTGATAGACTTTTGGGGAAAAAAATATTATTCAACCCAATTCACAATTTTTATAGTTTTTCAAATGAAAAATCGCGATTTTTCTGATTTTTCGACGACCGTATTTTTTTTCTAAACAAAAAAAGAGTTATTAAATAAGGAGTGAAGGACTATATTTTAATATAATTTTTAATATTTTATGGAAGAAATCAAATTTATCTAAAAAATAATTTCCACTCATAAATATATATTTTTAAATTTAAATATCTTTTGTATTTTTTTTAATAGATTTTAACCAACAATATACAGTTATAAAAGATCATAAAAGAAAAACAAGGATAAATTCCGGTAAAAAACATACAAATCCTGTCAATTATCAAATCTTAATATTCAAACAATCTCTCTGATGTTTTTCAAAATGAACACTAAAAATAATTGTCTACATTTCAGCGAGGCTAAACTCAAGGAAATAATATTTATAGGTCTGTAAAAAAGATAATTGATAGACGAGGATGATTTTATTAAATAAACGTATTGTTATGTATAAAACTTTTCAGTAGTATAACAGGAATGAAAGCGTCCGGTGTTTAACGGATTTGGTAAAAGTTTTAATTAATTTTGCAAATAAAATACATTGAAAAAGAATTTACACAAATTCAATAATGTATGAAATTTACTCATACGTAAAATCATACATATTACTTTTCTTTAATCCTTCATGAACGATTAACAATTCTGTTTTCATTTTTAAGCATTTTTTAACTAAATTATATATATATATATATATATATATATATATATATATATATATATATATATATATAAGAAATATGAAAGTGGCTTTCAATAGCTGAGTTGATATAAAATGATTAATCTTCAACTTATTACCTTGTGCCTAATACTGTTTAAATTGTTAAATGCCTACAATATTAGTCATGTGCAAATTATGTAGAATCCGAATAACAAAGCATTAGTTAAAAACGAAATATTTTTTTTTATATACACGCAATATAAATACCTGAACTAAATAACGAACTTAAAATATAGAACAATTTAGTTTACATGTATTATAAATATAAATAATTGTGTAAATATTAAGTAAATATAGGTCAATGCATTTTCCGTTAGATCTTTTTTCGTCGAACAAAATTATTTGAATGTGTAAACAATACCAGTTGAAATAAAATGTATCTATTATAGTGGTGTGTAAGCAATCAGATAAAAATAACTCAATCAATCAAGCAACTGAGGAAAAGCATATTGTTCGGAAAAGGTTTCGTTTTTCAGTCAAATATTTATAACAATATTCCAAACTACAGATTTCAATTATTTCAAAATACCTAAATAGATTTGTAAAATCAATTTTGTATGTTATTTTTATTTTCATTTTTTTTATAAAAAAAATAGTACTGAAAGTTAAAATCAGAATTATTTATAAATTAAACTTGTTTTGTTTAACGACTATTGCATATAATAAGTAATATTGTTCGATGGAAGTTTTTACAGATGAAATGCTTGTGATGATTTTCAAATATTTCTTATGTATATTTCAAAAATCTAATTACAATATACTTTCAGAAACTGGATCTAAATTTAATTATAAAGATAAGTAACACAGCTTTAAAAACCAGTACGGAAAAACCGGTAAACAATTCCCATTTACTCGAATTGTGTTCCTGTTCGTTGAATTCTGTTAGATAAATTATTGCGCTGTAATAAACTGAAATATTTTCTTGAGAAAATAATTACTGAAACGTTCTTTTAAATAACGAGAAAACTTAGGATGACATTAACAAAAAAATATAGTAAAAGCGATACGAGGATGACAGAATCGCCATCGCATTGCTCAAAAACAACAAACAAAAAGAATCAATTATTGAACAATTTTTTAATTAGAAAAAAGTATGGTTTGTAGAAAAGGAAAAGTTCACATGCATTTGTAAAAATGTAATCAAACGATCTCTAGCAACTATAAATTCTTTTTAACTGTCTGAAGTTTTTTTCAGTATCGAAAAGAAGAATTCAGAGATTCTTAGAATAATGATTTAGTATACTGCAGTGATATCAATTATCTAATAATAATAGTAGAATTCAGATATATGGCAGTTATTCATTGATTATTCAAAACTGATTATAAAATCTGTACAACTTTATAGTAGGAATAAAACCTATCAGTACTCTTAATACTAGTACAATGTACAAATGAAATATTTGTATGAAAATATAATCCTGGGAATGGCTAGAATTAAGTATGAATAAAATTCCTAACACATCTCTGGTGATATGAAAGTGAACACTTTTTTAACTTATTTAAAGCTTAGCTACGCCAAATACTATTGTTTTCTCTTTGAAAAGGGTAGCAAGATAAAATAAATTATTACAGTAAAAGAAGAATAACGAAAACGACGATTACTGGTTTTTTAGAGAAAAAAAGTTGGTAAATAAAGTTTTACAGCAATGCTTCTGCTTGTCAGAGATACTGAAAAAGTTTGCGGCAATGTTTTAAATAAATATTTACATTTTAACAAATTTAATAGAAAAGTTAAAAAAATTCAGATATTTTTACCAATTCTTCGAATCTTAATTACCTATTGCTAAAAAAATTTCATTTTTTTTAATGTATCAAGCCATTACAGTAGACATTAAAGAAAGTATTTTTCATCATTATATACTTTAACCATCAACTCTTTTTTTGCAAACCTAGAAAAATTCTTCCTTGACTTATTGACATTTATTTTTTAAGTGAAGAAATATTGTTTTACTTCGTTCCATCACATTTACTGATTCAACTAGATTTGATAAGAATTTCTATTAAAGTGACGAGAGAGTTTCTTCACTTAAAAAATAAGTGTCGGTAAATTTGTGAAGTGAAAAGTAAGGAGAGAATATTTGTAACTTTGCAAATAAGAGAGTTTATGAATGATGAACGTTTTGAAGAAGAACTGAATGAATTAGAAAAAGTTGTATTGAAATCATTCAAACATGTGAAAGTAAAAAAAACATTACATTTATCCAAAAATATACATTTTCAAAAAATAGTAACAGATCTCTAAAGGCCTACAAAAATAAGAGATGTAATTTGTTATTTAAACTATATTTTTTTGATTCGCATTGTTCGGAAATCCTACACATTATCAAAGAACTCTTCCGTCAACATACCTCCACCAAGAAAAATCAGTATCAAGGAAAATGGAATCCAGTACTCTCAACAACTATTGCTATATATATACATTAAAGAAGAATATTTCACAATCACAATAACGCATAAAATCGACAGTAACTACATTTTATTCAATCTAAATACGCATAGATTTTCGTACGAAACCGAATATTTGAAGTATTCGCTGACCAGAAACTGTTGAAATCAGAAACATCCACTTTACATTTAACCTATAATCTATCGATATGGAATTATAAATTACATTTCATTCACAATGATGCCTATCTTAATATATCACACCAATTAGTTTTGTCTTTTGAATATATTTTTGTCAGCAAACTATTTGATGTTAAAACGCATAGTTTTTGATAAATTTTCAAAAAATTAAACTCAAGGGGATACACATCGATGTATATTAACTACATATAATACATTTTCGTAATATTAGGTGTAAAAATTAATTCTGTGCCTTCAAATCGAATCAATCATAACTCTGATTTAAATTAAAATATTTTCTAGTCATTTTAGGATATGCCGACCTTAACATAATAAAGAAAATCTGAATGCATCTCTAAATTAAAGATAAACTACCGCAAAGGTCACTTAATTTAAATTACCTGATAGAAAAAAAATGTCTTTTTTACCCTGTATAATATTTATTTAAACATTAATAATCGTTAAAAAAATTGCGGCGATAATAAAAAATAATAGGTTCAGTAAATGTGCAAATTATAGGCCACTGCAGTTTAAGAATATCTGTCGAATAAGTGACAATTACCCGCAGAATTGTTTTTTCTTTCGACTTTTTAACGGAAAATTACATATCGTCGACGATACTGTAAACATCCGACGACACATTTATGTAGTACATTTCCCTCCAATCAATTATCATTCTTTCATATATGTATAATATTCAACGACGATGAGGGTCATATGTTGCGTGCAGTAATACACAGTAAACTAAAGTATGCACACATATCACATTTAGTTAGCTAACACTGTATCCCTTCCGGAAGTCGAACGCGTGGCCTCACGCGGGCGCTGATAGCACAACATCGGGCCGCCACATCCGGTGCTTGTGTTGTGCGGCCTGCTCGTGGCCTTTCCCAATACGAAACCTCAATATAAAATGTGCGCACCGGCGAGAACCGAACCCATGACGTGCAAATATTATGACACACGTTAATGTGCTCCACTTTTCGTCTAATTGGATGAAGTTTTGTATTGTTCAAGAAGTCTTTGTTTATTGTTTTTAATCAAATACAATGATTTTTATGTGTAACAATAGTGCAACATTGAATTTCAAAATAAGTACCTATTCACAAACTATACCATCTCTATTTCCAAGTAGTTTAGTTTCTGATGAAAAATAATACAATAACAATTACTCCTGGTATTATTATATATCATGTATCTTATTTTAATTAATTTCATCAGTGACAAGAATGGAAATAGTACCATCAGAAAGCACTTAGCATGTTTATGAACTATCCCTGACATTTTTTTAAAAATATAAAACATTTCTTCCTTTCAAGCAAAATCACATATTTATACTATAATAATTCTGATTTTTACAGACGATTTACTTCAAAAAATTCTAGGAAGTTCTGAAATAACAAAAACTAAATCAGACATATGTTTTTTATGTTCGTTAAAATATAAATAAAAAATAAATAAAAAATTCATAGCATATTTTATGAACTACGAAATAACTCACTTGCATTTAAACAATAAAAAAATATTTATTATAATTTTAGCTAATAAATTTCTGGAAATTCGTCAAGAATTCGACTTATTCTTAACTTAAACAATAATTCTATAATTAATTTCATTGCGAAAATTAATACAACTGAATGTTGGTCAAGACTAGATAAATATTTTCGAGTTATTTATAAAATCTGTTTTATTAATAACATGAAAATATGTGCTTTTACTTTTTAGGAAAGCATTAATTTATAATCTAAAAACAAGACAATAAAATATCTAAAAATACTTGAAAATACGCATAACTAATACAAGAAGATTGTAATTTTGGTTATAATTTAAATATGTATTAAAAATTTCGACGATATCTAACATGTATCGAGACTGAAACTAATTCCTCATTTATGTATTTTCAAATTGTTATATCGAATGACACAAAAAAATCGAAGGGGTTTGAATAGTAACAATTTTTTAGTAAAATGTTTTTCCTTTTCTTTTCAAAATTTGATAAATAAAACTGGGGGAATTTATCATGGAAAGGTATTTCCACTTAAACGGCTTCATAAACAGACAACTCTGTAGACTATGGGCTACAGAGAATCCAAGAGAACTTCTTCAGCAACAATTACACCCACTTAAGTGTACTGTTTGGTGTGGAGTAACGTCTGAAAGGTATATAAACCCTTATTCCTTCGAAAATGGAGACGGTACTGCTGTAAGCATAAATACTGCTCAATACCGTAGTACGATAGAAAATTTTTTGAGACCAGCTATTGATAATCATCCACAAATGTGGTTCCAACAAAATGGAGCCACAGTGCACATAGCAAAACCCGTTATAGAACTTTTACGGGCCATTTTTGACAAATGCATAATTTCAAGAAACAGCGATTTTAATTGACGTGCGCGTTCGCCTGATTTAAGCCCTCCCGATTTTTTCTCGGGTCTACTTAAAAGAATGTGTATACTTCAATAAGCCAAAAGCCATCCTGCAGGTAATAAACAACATACGAGAAGAACTTCGAGCGTTATGTCCAGAAATTCTAAGAGAAGTGATGGAAAATGCCTTAGGAAGAGTTCGACTTTGTGAAACCCAAAATGGGTATCACTTATGTGAAGTCATTTTTCATCCGTAATTGAGAAAAATCTCCCTCCTTACGGTATAGTTTGGGAAATAAAATAAGATGAAATATTACAAAACAATTAAAAATAATAATTAACAACTTTGTATATTATTTAATTATATTATAATATAAGGAAATGATAATTCGTATTTCATATAAAAATATGCAAATGTAACAACAAAAGAACTGAATTTGTATCAACAACTTAGCATTTTTATTACATTACATAATAATAATCTACGATAAAAACAGATTGATTATGCAGGATCAATGATAAATAAAACTGAAGTTATTTGATTATTGATCAAACTAATGTAACTACCGTTGTCCTAGCGGTCTTCAATCTTTTAATCTTTCTTTACCACTACTAGTATCGGCACGTGTTCCATCTTCAGATACATTTTAGGTAACTATTTCTTTATCAGCAAGTGGTACATGTACTGAAACTAGAAGTGAAAAACCGAGATCCAAAAGGACGAAGACCACCAGAACAACGCATCAACAAGATCGTAGATATAAAAACATACAATTACACTTTTAAACACAATTAACATTGGCATCTAAAAATATACATGACTCAGTAGACATAATAGAGAATATGTTAGTTTGGAAAAAAAGTATTTTGATAGATGATTGTAATAGGAAATGTATTTATAGATCGGAAATGTATTTAAATACGCTTGTATTGAGTAATGAAACATATTGTTGTTATAATTAAAAATTGACTTAAAAAAATATACACACTTAACAATATGTCAGTTAGATTTGTTGACATATTTATTTAGTTTTGTGTGAGATTTGTATTTCTATTTTATTTTTCTTTTTAATTCTTAAAAGAATGTTTGACAGGCGTTTGTTTCAAAAATACAGTTTTTGTATAAATGTTCAAAAATGTGGAAAAATGAATATATGTCTTTTTATTTGAATTATAAAATAAAATGATTCGAATAATAAGAAAAATATTCTTTTGTCATACGAATATACGATTCCTTATACAAATGTATACTGAAGAGACCTGAACTTTTTGTAAAATAGTTTTAAAATTTTATAATCAAAAAATTTTATAATCAGTCCTTTAATTTATTTATATCTTCAGTTTGTACAAATTTTTCAATTAAAAAATTAAGAAAACTTGTTCAGGACATTTATTTAATGTGTACAAAATTTCAAACTGTAACATTAATACCCACGTCAAAAAAATTATCAAAAAACGTATTACTTTTCGAACATCAAACTTATGAAAGCTCCTTAATAGATTATTAAAATTTATTTATTCTTCTTCTTCAGTTATATTAAAATTGATTGTTTTTAACTGAACTTTTAGAAAATTAAATTTTCTAGACGAAATATTTGATCATCTTTTTTCAATATTTGTCTCTTGCTACTTACAAACACTTTTTTGTTTATTTATTTATTTTCCTAAGATTTACTTGAAGAAAATCAGCAAATGACTTATGACTTATGAAATTTTAAGTTTTCAATCAGTAAAGCAAGTTCATCTAATGAATTAATCAAGGTTTTATCTGCTAGTCTCAATAAACCTCATAGTAATTTAAGGAAATATGAAATGTATGTATTAATTTATTTCTATTTATTTAAATGAATGTAAAATGTGTATACATTTTAATTAAATAATTAATAATCATCATGCATCAACTTTGTATGAATTTATATAGCATGTATAAAAAATACAAAGAACAATGAAAATGTTTACTAGAGAGTATTAGTCATTGTAAAATACCAGCTAAACGTCTTGTTCGATCAATAAACCTGTTCCTGCAAACACAACCGAAAAATCCTGTCTAGTGTTTCGGAATCTACGGACCTTTTAATACCAAGCTATCCGCCATCACCGTTTTCAAACCGAACAGATATCCTGTCTAGATTAACGTCCGACATCCTTAATCCAAGAACGATAAACATGTCAGTGCACTGCATAACGTCACACGTTCAAGTTTTCGATCTCGACGTTCATCCATTATGTAACACAAAAACATTACCGTTTCATTTGTATCCGACTGATCACAGCATTAGCGTGTTGTCACGGAACAATTCATATTGACAACAAACATTATCTACCCCTTTCTCGTTCCGACGTTCGTTATTTGAAATTCAAATTATGTTTATACGTTATTATGTCGCAATACCGGCTTAAAGTTTTGGCCTTATTTCAACAGTTGTGGCGTTTGTATCTATGCGCATACATTAGACTACATTTGATCTAAATGGGAGATGTTGTAAGGTTAATTGCTGTTATCTAAAGAGGATTTCACATTTCAGTTGAGACAATTTGTGTTCATTCGTTTTAGCTTGAACATTTTCAATATAAAATATAACAATACAGATCATACTCTCTAATAATTGATAATTTTATTTATTTAAAACCAAGTACGAAATAATTTGTATCTTTTGTACAATAATTTACTATTTTTTTTATATTTACTGTTACTAAGGGGATGTACATGCAGTTCAAGATTTAATTGACCGCATGTCAATGATCAAACGTGGATAACTTTTGAACCACTGGAAAATTTCTAAATATTTTTTTTTTAATTGTGTTCAGCAAAGATATCTACAAAAGACTAAACTTTTATTCGATTTTTGAAGGGTGATGTGCAGTTTAAAATTTGAGATTCGGTCAGAATAACTTTTGTACCACTGGATATTTTTTCAATATTATTTTAAGTTGTATTCAGCAAAGAAATGAATCTACAAATGATCAGATACTTTTTCAGTTTTTGAAAAAAGAAAAAAAAATTCCTCTGTAAAACGTTCAACAATTGTTCATTTTCCAGTTGAATTACTTATGCATGTTTCAATTCGATGCAAATCTCTTCTGAGCACAAACATGGAAAGTTTGAATTTTTAATCGAATCTTTATATAACTATATTTGCATCTCTGTAGATCCTATAAAACGTTAGACATTCCATGTCCAGTCTCTGGAGATGGTGACATTGTCACTGAATTAAAAAATCGAAAATGGATCAAAATTTGGATTTTTTTTTGATTTATACTGGTAAAAATAAATAAATTGTAAAAATGAATTTAGCCACAGTGCCAAAAGATCTAGATTTTAAAAATGATGCAGTAATCATTAATCTTATCTTTAGATTAAAGTATTAGTCAACAATACGATAAAAAATTGTATATTTTTCTTTCTTTTTCAGAAAACATATTACATATTAAAAACCTTTCAGATATTTATTTATTCTAAATGCTTAATTTCAAGTTTGTGCATGAGAAAAATAAACAAGGTCTCAAAAATGAATTGAGATTTTTAAAGCATCACTGTATCATAAAGTTTGAGAATTACTCATAATACAGTTGTCATTGTAGCTCTAAATTTACTTTCATAAATAAAATTTTCTCTCATCCCACAGCCACAAAAATATTTATGATCATAAATATTCAATAAATAATTATTGACAATTTTTAATTGAAGTTTGAACGTATTTTAATAGCAATGATAGAATCTTAAAGGCGCTGAGGTACAGAAAATTCTTTAATTATTTTTTAAGTAATTGAACTTATAAATATTGAACTAGATATCTAATTGATAAATTATTTACTACGGTTAAAAGTACAAACTTTTAAGAGTGTAATGAATTATATATAAAAAAAATATATTATTTTAAAAAAATATGAACATACAATCAATGATATATCTATATGAAAAAAAAACTAATTGAAATCTGTTACTTTCTAATCACTAATTCATTATTCATCAAACTGTCTTCAAAGCATAAGACATTGTTCAACAAAACCAACAATAAATCATTAAAATGTAAATTGAATAAAACAAATTATGAATGTTTGTACTTCCTTAAAAAAAAATGACTATATCCAAAAATATATACACGAATCTATCCAAAAAATGAAAACAATTAACTCTAATAATTATGTTTAAAAATCGAATTCATTGTTTATTCGCGGAAGAAAGTATTTATAGAATACATAAAAACTATTTTTAGCACTGGACCGTTTAACAAAAGTATAATGACTAATAATAACAATACGTCCGCAATAAATGCTTACTACAGTATACAAAACTGTAATTAAAAGTGAAGATTGACATGAAATTTTGTAAGAATGGAAAGCTTAATCGAACGAACCGAAAAAAAAGTATACTGTATAAATGACAGTGATTTAAATGTTCTCACGACTCATTTTAAACTCGACTAATGTTAAGTGAATGTGTGCTAAAACGCATGGCAAAACATCTGCGGCTTTACTTCACTGCCTCTCTATATATAAATTGTCTTTACTGCATAGAAAGGTAATAGACATCAATTTTCAACCAAGTTTTGTCGGTTGTAAAGTCGTGTACTAATGGACTTTTATTTTCACTTAATTAACTGTATTTCTTCTTATTTGCTTTTATTACTGCTTAGTGCAATTTTAAATTAAACATCTACTACAGTTTTTTCTATTAAAAAATTGAAACAATAAATATTTACAATACAGTTTTTGCAGTGTAACTAAATCAGTAGATTCCAAACTTTATAATACCATGATGATCTGAAATGCTCGATTCTGATAACTTTTTGAAATATAAATTTGATAATTATAGCTTTTAGTAATGTGGCTAAATTCACTGTAGAAATGAATTTTTTAACTATTTTTTTTCTGATCAAAAACGATCAGCAATTAATTCTTCGGCTTGCGAGGGAGTGAAAGTCAATAAGTCGCAAGAAATAGACACACCATTTTAAATTCTAACACGGGTTAATAAATCATTTCTACACTCTTTCTTGTTCCATAAATTAAATTTTATATTTGAAAATAAGTATGATTTATTCTACTGACAAAATTACCACGTTTAATGTCCGGCTTATATTTTTAAGGATTTATTACAATGAGATTAACATCCACAAGGACGTTGATTTGTTGAATAAAATAATTTATTATACAAGTACGAATTGAAATTCTAAAAATTACATATTTAGAAAGTTAAAAAACATAATTACAAAATAAAAAAAATAAAACAGTTATATTCTATTGAAATTCAAGCTGTATATCAGATGAATCACAGCAGAGAAAAAGAAAATGTATACGAAATAAATTATACAGATGATCATAATTGATTAAAAACTAAGGAGGAAAACACTTAATTATGGAAAAAATAATTATAATATCAAACAGGCAAAAAAAAATGCAAAAAAGATTAAAATATTCTTCTATAACAATACAAAGTTTCAAAAATATAAAGATAATAGCTGAATTAAAACAAGTAAAAAAATAATTAACATACAGAACAAAACTTGATAGATATTTCTTTAACGCTGGACGATTTATTTTACATAAATTTGTAAGATTTGACATGTTGTTATAATAAGCAAAAGTATATAGAAAAATGAAAATTTCTGTATCGAATTCATAAATATCTATATGAGAGAAAGGTGCTCGTTGAAATATATGAAAAAAAGTATTGTTAATGAGTTATGTATTCATATTTTTTTCTAAAGAATAATATCGAGTACACAAAAATTATACGATTATAAATCTTATCATTTTTTATGATCTTTTCAATACATGAACTATCAAAAAAAAATCTCATCATCTGAATAACAAACAAACAGAAACATTCACGATCTAGTTCTTCACGCATTTTATGCGTGCATTGTATTTTACTATGTACATAAATACTTATAAACCATAGGCGTCATCACAAGAAAATAATAAGGATTCATAAAACATACTCATATATTTTATAAATCGTTCATTCTATAAAATGTTGTTTCATTGTCTATTAATTAACACAATTCCCAAGTTATATATAAATATTAATACAAGTATGTTGATTTATCTGTAGATATGTAGTTAAACTCACTTTTAAGAAATGAGAAGATTACAAAACTGTTCAATTTTTATAAAAATCCTAAAGTAACTCTCTGAAATACTTATTGACATGGTGGAGTTTATTCTTTCAAATCACTCGAATTTTCTATCTTCTATTACTAGCAATTTGAATGGGAAGTTATGACTCATCTACCATATTCCTCTGACTTAGCACCATCGGATTATCATCTGTTCCGAAGTCTCCAAAATCTCATCAATGGAAAACGGATAAATACATAGAGTGATGTTAGCAGGGAGCTCGACTCTTTCTTTAATGCAAAGCACAAAAAGTTTTATTGTCAGGATATTGAAAAGTTAAGATTAAGATGGAAAGAAGTTGAAAATAATAACGGAAAATATACTTTGGATCAAAATTAAAACATCATTTTTTTTCTGTTCTAAAACTTATTTCAAAAAATAAGTTTTGCATTACTTATGGGAAGACCCAATATATATAAATGCAGCACATGTGCATAAATTAACATTGAAGTAAAAAAAGAAAAACATTAAAAAGTATTGAGTTCATAAAAATCTTTAATTGAAACATTTGTTAGCAATTACGTTTTAAATATACCCATCTGTTTCCTAAAAAAATATTCTTACACTATAAGTCCATCAAAATATATATTAAAATGTATGATTCCGCATAAACGGAAACTATAAAAATCAATGTTACTGAATTTATGCATCTAATCGGATTCAAGATATTTCGAAACGCAACAAAAAAAATGTACATTAATTTTTCCAGTATGTGTCCGTAAAAAAATGCGAGCACACGTCCATGAGCACATATATAAAATATATTATGGTATCACGAAAATGAAAGTTGATGCATTAATGAAGTTTGTATGTTTGAAACATAATTCTATTCGGCATTGCATATAATACATATCTCACATACTTTCTTGCTACGCCGTTTGTTTTTTCGTCACGGTGCAATGCACCAGATAATCACACCCTACAGCGTCAATTGCGTGCACTTCTGTACGAGAAATACAATAATGACTTATCGATGATGTGTTGTTGACTGGCTATGAGTACTAGTTTCACTTCTTAATTATTTATTGATATACTGAGTATCGAAAATTTAATAATTCCTTTTATACATCAGACCGAAATGATTAATGAGTAACAGGTATGATAAGTAAATTAAGTCACGTTATTAAATACTAATTACATTATTATGTTTTCTCGATCGTGTACAGTGGCATAAGCTCCTCAACAAAGATAAATTATAAATGTACCTTTGACAATTAAATTAAATAAATAGATATTGGTTGGAACAAAAGTTCGTACCGTTTTTAAGGTGAAACTCAAGGCAGTGTTTACTTATTTATACATATATTTATTCTAATACATATATGCCATTTTCATCAATCATCTTTTAAGTGGTTTCATAATTCCATCCTCGCAGAACTTAGCATCTTTCTGGGCGACGAATTAATCCAGATGGTATGTACAGGCTTCCAAGGAAATGAATTTTTTTCCATCAAGGAAATTCTGTAAGGACTGAAACAAATGGTAATCTGAAGGTGCAAGATCAGGTGCATATGGAGGATGAGGTATTGTCTGGTTATTTGGGACACGCTCATAATGCACAACACCCTTCCAATCCCATAAGATACACAACATTATCTTCTTCGGATGAAGACTCGCTTTTGGAGGCTCATTCTGTTTTCTTCAATACCTTTTCTCTTCACATTATTGTAGGAAATCCATTTTTCATCCCCCGTGATTAATCGTTTTAGAAATGGGTCGTTTTGATTCCTTTTAAGGAGCAAATCACTAATGGAAATGCGTTCCATAAATTTCTTTCAGTTAAATTATGAAGCACCCAAACATCGTGACGATCGCATATCCAAGTGTCTCCAAATACCTCACAACACTCGTATAAGACATCTGCAGTATATCTGCGGTGTCCCGTATCGTGTAACGTTGATTATTTTCAATAAGTGTTGCAATTTTGTTATTATTAACAACTGCAGGCCTACCGGAAGCTCTCGATCCTCTTGGTCGAATTTTCATTTCTAAACAAAATGAACTACTTTCGAACAGTACTGCCAGTTACGGAACCGTCTTCATAAAAGACGGATATCTTTTTTGCTGTTGCTGCAGCGCTTTTTCCTCTCCGGAAATAAAACAGCCTCAAATAACAAAAATGTATCTTATATTCTTCCATTTTCAATTTAACAGATTTAAAATTCACAAAATTGCACAAAAATAGTAGAGAAAGAAACGTTGAATGTCACTTATCAAAATAAAACACATAGAGTCATATAATTGAACTGCACACGAAACTGCAATTAACGAAATCTATTGGAAAACGCTACGAACTTTTGTTTTAACTCAACATTATAGTATCAATACCCATAATCAAAATCATTATTGAATTATTCATAACAAGAACCATTAAATAAGTAGCTATATTTCAATGTAAAAATTTAAATAAATTATGTAGAAACTGTTTCTAAATAAAAATAATAAAAATTCAATAAACTGGTCGAAAAATGTGACCGGAAGTACATGTAAATTATTTCGAGTATTTCACGATTCTACTTATATAAAAAAAACGTTCATTACGTTTTTATATCGACTATCTAATACACTCTTGTTATTAAATTAAGAAATAAAAATGTATAGTGTTAAATAAAATGTTATAATAAATTACCTCACGTAATAAATCACGATGTGATTAAAAATGGTCTCACTGTATAACATATTCCGTTCTTCATTGTATTCTTCTACGCAATATTATTTTTATTTAAAAAATGTAAATAAACTCATTACACAAATTACAACTAGCGTGATACGGTTCAACGCATCATAGAAAGTAAGAGTGATTATCGGCGACGTGAAACGGCAAAGCACAAATAATGGATGGCTCACAGCACCTCGTTACACATAATGTGATTATCTGATTCGCTAACGTCGCTCATCATCACCGACAACAATAATAGTTGTAACAAAAAAAAAAAGAAAACTTCAAATTACATATATTTATCTATCGATAAGTATATATGGAGCTAAGTTGCATTTGCTTCCAAGTAACTACCGATGTCTGTCTTATTATAGATTTGAAAAATATCTAGTATGTACTTTATGACGGTACTGAGTCATGTTATTTCTCATCGATATGGTTCAAGTAAATACACAGAAATGCTTGCTTATTTATGTGACGTGCTACGGTTTCTAATTTTTAATAAGTATTTTCTGTTTTAGGAATTTCAAAACGATGTACATTTATCTAATACATGTACGTTATCATTTGTTATCTAATTCAACACATTTCCTTTTACACATTTTTTTAAAAATATTAAGTAACTAAAAAGCATATAAGTTTTTTTTATAAATAAATGAAAATAATCATACAAATCTCAAAAACGTACTTCATTCTAGGAAAAAAAAAACACCTCGACTGAATAACCATTTTTTTAGAGAACTAGGGAAATTTGTGTAAGTTTTATAAATTCTCTTTAAAAATGGGCAAATCATTTAATACATTTTCATAAATCTTCCCATTTTATAATTCAAAGAAAAATTACTTATAGATAATAGTCGACTGGTAAGATGTCTGTAAAATACAAAACGGTAGAATGAAAATCTCAAGCGCGACGTTCGTAAAGAAGTTGTCTTTCCAAGAAAGACAATATTTTCCTACTTTTCACTGTTTTGAAATGTGCAATCAGGTGAAAGATTGCTCATTGATAAGGAAGAAAATAAACTGTGGAAAACAATATGGTTAAAAAAAATCATCATCAAAGCGTTCGCAAAAATATTATATTTTAGAAAAAGATAATATTTTTATGATAAATCTAACTGATCTAACCTCACCTACTCATTTCGTGACGTTTGTAATAAAAAATAACTAATATATTTCATAAAACAGGTAATTATCTTGTATTATAGATAGAATATATCGATGGGTGTGTGGAGACAAACAAAGTCAGTGAGTGTAACAAGTATCCGGTTAGTGGAAAAATAATTGCGGTTCACGACCTTCAAATTCCTACACACCTTTCTCTTTTTTGATTTTCCTAGCTATTTTAAGTAGTCCAAAACTGTTAGATGACTATCGCCTAACTTTTGTGCAAGCTCTCGAATTCTGGTGCGTGGTTCTGATTCAATTAAGGCCTTCGATCGGTCGTTATGAACTGAAGAAGGTAGCCCGCGACCTTCATCTTCAAGGTTCTCGTCTTCAGCACGAAATTTTTGGAACCACCAATATATCGTACGTTCATTAACAGTACCCACGCCAAGAGTAGTTTCTGCTATTTTAGTATCAGTTTTGAATTCATACAAAAAATTTGTTCTTATTGCTTCTTTTCCATCTTTAATTCAATAGTCTAATTGAAAACAAAATGAATAATAAAACCAAAGTCGATATTAACAAAATATAGACCGAAAATGCACTTCAAAATAATATTAACATGAACACGATGTAATGGCACTTTCATTGAAAAAAAAATAAATTAAGAATTCAGAAAACAAAAACCGCGATTATTTTCCTACCAACCTAATAACAGGGTACATGATACAGAATTAAATACAACTATATATTTTTTTGTTTAATTCATTTTATGAAGATTTCATATTAAAACAGCAATAAATTCAGAAAAGTTTTGAAATTCATGAAAATGTTTTTCTTTATATAACCCAACAAGAAAATATAAAAACAGTTGGATAATTTTAATATTACTGAATTATTTTTTATAACGAGAAAAGCTCGAATAGATGTTATTCTTATTGAAACATTTTTTCCATGAAATATTCCGATCTTATGTATTAAAATAGACAAATGATCGAAAAGTAATTACTAGAAAACAATACTCTAATTTAAAAATGGTCTAAATACGTTAAACAATTTAAAACACATGTTATTTTTTAATAAAAACAACCCCTTCTTTAAAACAAGCATACGTTCGACTATTATTCAGAAAATTTAATACCGAAACATCTAATATACAACAAGATCGATATCTACATCTTAATTTGATACCAAGTCACGCGTCTCTCTGTCGAGTAAGTCACGCTTCATGGTAGATGCGTCTTCCTTTTGACCATCAAGTCATTACATATTACTCGTACTCATTACCATTTTACCGTCTTAACCAACACGGCTATTTCATTATGATTCAAGATAATATGATTTTGTTAATAGTACAACGTACAATATGTTTTAGGCAATCGCAGGACATCCGTCTCTTGCGTAAGTGTGTCAGTGTGAAATACAGGTTTTGCGTGCGTGAAGAACAGTTACAAGTTACAGACTACCTCTAATGTTGGTAAAGTTTCAGGAAATCAGTGGTTAATTTCAATTGCATACTGATGTTTAATAGCATAATTTATTGTTCTCTGTTGCAACACACGCTTAAAATGACACAAGCCGTGTCTCGATTACTGGTTTGTTGACTTATCAATGTTAAGATTACAAGTTTTTTAGAACACACGCCATTTATGGTATATTCAGTTTGTTAAATGTATGAAATTTGCTCGATTACAATGATTTACTTGAAATTTACTATGATTTTTAATTATATTTCGTTCTGATTGTTGACAGAAATTACATAGTAGAATAATTTTATATAAGAAACAATTAATGAATATACGATTCTTAAATGATTAACACATAATTATATAATGGCTTTCGCAAATATTACATAAATAAAACATTAATGTATAATATATTCAAAAATTTTTATAAATATAATAAGAAAAATGTCTGCAACAAGCTTTATATTAATTAAAATTCAATTAAATATATTTACACATTTCAAGATAGTACTTTAAGGTAATTAAGAAATTCTCTTTTATCATTTTTAACAAAATTATTTAATCGTCAAAATTAAGGATTTGTAAACAGAAATGCGACTTTTTAAACTATTTATATCTACTTTCACGAGAAATTACGCTCTTTAAAATTTGATATTTTCAAAAAGCATTAATGAGTAAGAGGTTATAAGCAAGAAATGGACTCATCAAAACAATTACACGCTACATTAACTTTTTCCTATTGTATAAACGAGATGTATTTTTAAATAAATTTCGACAAATTTAGAAAGTATTTAACGTATATTACACAAACACTGTTTTTAACTTCAATTAGTTTATTTTATGCATCTGTAACGAACTTGTATCTATATGGTTATGATATTTACGGATGAATAATTCCTTTATTCATTTCGTAACTTGGAAATATCTTTGTATGATTTTTCACTATACAATCATTTTTATGAACAAAAATTCTTCAAAAATGATAACTTCATTAATTTTTTTAGATTGTTAATTAATCTTTGAGGTTTACTGTAATAAAAAATTATAATTCGTGTAAATTTCCATCAAAATTCAACTGACATAATATATTTATTTCAATAGATATTTGAAGAAGATTTAATCAAGTAATAAATAATATATATATATATATATATATATATATATATATATATATATATATATATATATACATATATATATATATATATATATATTAATGTCTACATAATCCTTCTCGCAGATATATTGCAACGTAGTTGTTTTACATGTGAAATGCATATATATATATGTATGTATGTGTGTGTTAGTATGTCTACATAATCATTCTCGCAGAAATATTGCAATGTAGTTGTTTTACATAAACATATATATATATATATATATATATATATATATATATATATACATATATATATATATATATATATACATATATATATACATATATATATATATATATATATATATATATATATGTATGTGTATGTGTTAGTATGTCTATATAATCGCTTTCGCAATTATATTGCAACGTAATTGTTCATCATTTCATTATGAATATACTGTTTTACATTTCCATTGAATTTCAATTGTTCTGTATTTTCATAATTTCCAATTTGATTATGACAGTACAGTGCTGTTTAAAGATCTACTTGCATACATAATTTTCTGTATTTTAAAATTTCATAATAGGAGATAGAAAAGATCCAGTCTAGTTGATAAATATTTTAGATAAGCCTCTGTCTCAATATAAATTTTGAAAATTTGCTTACTAAAAGTACAATTTTGCAATTTTACAAACATATTATAATACTTTCACTACAATTTATTTACATTACGATAAAAAGAACTATAGAAAAAAAAGAGACTGAAATACAAGAACAAAAATGTCGAAAAAAATTCAAACTCTCATGTATGAGTGTTAATGGTTCGATACGGTTTCCAGTGATTCACAAAGTGATTTGATTGATATCATTCACGAGAAATCTTTCGAGTCAATGTGTTGTCCAACATAAATTAATGACAGATTTTCTAGTTATCGAGTTAAGTGGCTTAGACAAAAAAATAATGCATAAACAGATGTTTTTGGTCGCGTTGAAGACATGCAGACAGTGATTCGTTTGTACTATGTCGAACTATGATCCTCTTACACATATGTAATTAATGTTCATTGCGAAGCGGTGGCAATAACCGTCCGTTTACATTACGGTTAACCGAGCTCAATACACACATGAACGTCATACGGTGGCCTTTTTTACGAACAGTGTGCCAAAATACTTCGAAAAATCTATCACGAATACTATTACGCATATTATTAAAAAATATTCATCAATTTACTAATTACATGTCTCTGCGTTTTGTCACATCGTTTCTACACAATTGTATATTTGTGCTTGGAACGTGTTTATCGTAAAATAAACACTTGAAAAATGTGTAAGTCACATTATAGCGGATTTCTTAGACTTGTAATTAACGGATAATTGTTTGTGTTCTAAACTATGTTAACTAACTATTTATATACAAAAGGACGTGGGTTTAAGTTTTTGTTACTTTTAAATTATTTATTAACCTCGTATAAGACCTCGTTTTATAAAACAAGTACAGCTATTAAAACAGTTAACATGTATATTAAGAAAATTATAAAGTAAAATTATTTATTCGAATAATTCATACGAATGACTAGAAAAAACACTATATTTTTCAAACACTTCAACAATAATAATAAAAAAAAAAAACAACTATTCGGTAAATTCATAATACGGATTAAAAGATTCGTTCTATTGAAAAAATATTCAAATCTAAAAACGAAATAGGTAACAAGAACGACCAAATCTGATAAACAAGATGAATGGTATAATATTTGGATATTTAGTCGTTTGTAGACAGTCGCGAGAATAATATATCGCGGTATTGTCATGCAAAATTCATCTTACAAGCATGTTGGCGTTTTCAAATTTATTTCAATGCATTTGGATTAACAATCCGGTTACTGTTTGACCTTACGACATAAAACTGTTAGAGGAAAAAAATTAATTCCTTCATATTTCAAATTATTCGATTCGCCCGTGACAAATTGTAAAATTATATTTCAACAATAGGTCTGTAGGATTTTGATTAAGTCGTTATTTTTTCCACATATAAAATTTTAATCTTAGTATAACTAATTCACGATGACGGAAAAAAATAGTTTCAGAATCACTGGGATTCAGTTAACAAAATGCATATAGGAAATCAACAAAGTCCGATCTGACCCGGTTTGAACGTTCACGTATTTAATTTTATACAAGCTGCATATGTATGTATATATTAATAATCTGTATCGAATGTGTACGAAATGTCGTGGGTTTAAGTCGTGACATTGACAGAAAACAGTACATTATTTAATGACAATTTATGATCTAATCGTAAGCCGATGTTCTGATAACGACTTAAGACAATAAGCGCTACTAATACGATTTTCAATGATACAGTGAAAGTTCATATGTTATATTCGTATAACAATTTAAAAAGTAAACGACCATTATTAGGTTAATGTGTGCCTGTTTAATGTGATTAATTAATACTGACATTGAATAATTGGAGTTTAATTCAATATTGATATATATAAATATATAAATAAATAAATATATATATATATATATATACACATGATTACGAAAACAGACAGGAGTCATTCATTTATTATGACTGGATTTTAGATCTTTTAATTTTTACATTTTTCCTGATCTAATAAATGTGTTTGCTATTCTGGAAACGATTAACTTTAGCTTGCATTAACAAGAAGTTCTCATTGGGAGCAATAGAGCTCCTCCAAGGGGCGATTTAACAATCTTAAAAGCATTTAATCTATTTTAATCGGTTCCAATTTGTAACTATTCAATTTTTTGACCCAGCTGTAAGTTAACTGGACCCACAATGTATACATAATATAGTTTTGGGAAATCTGGCTAAATTCAACTCCACAAATGGATTTTTTTCGCATTCCACAAACCACAAAAAGTTTTCTAATGAAAAATATTCAATAAATGATTACTGATTCTATGTAATTTGAGGATGATGGAATCGCAATCGAAAATCGAAATGCGCATAAGCAATAATCAAAAAAGACCAATCATCATTTATTGAACATTTGATCAGAAAAAGATGTGATTTGTACGATGACAGAAAAAATCATCTGGAAACCATAATAAAATTCTAGAAAACTGAAAACTATTTTTTACTAATATTACTCTTATTTCTTAGTACCAACTAGACACACTTCTATATTAAACTAAACAACGATGCATAATTAAATTTAGAAATTTTCCATAAAGCATATATTGAAATTATATAATCTAAATAGAAATGGAAGTAACAATAAAACTGGAACAATATTTTCTCGTTTAAGTAATCAAATTAAAATACTTTTTTTACTCAATTATACCAAATAACGCAAATGTTAACACAAGAATTTTATGTAATGAGAAAAGAGACATGCCTCAACAAGACCACTTAATTAAAACCGAATACATATTCATTGATTATATTCAGCTATCTTTATTTTTAATGGTCTTTATTTATTTCTACTGTAAACGTAAACATTGATAATTAGCATAAATATTTTAATACAAACTTTGATAATGAAAAAAATGGAGTGAATTAAATTGTGATTAAAAAAACAAAGACATACATCTTAATGATGAAGTTCTAATTTTTCTACTGTCATTCTATTCGTTGACTTCCTCTATTTCATGTGTATAGAGGTAAACATAAAAGACTGTTATACAAATCAAAAACAGTTAGGACACGACAAAATATATAATTTACAAAGTTTTACGTTTAAAATCAATGAAATCCAACGCAATGGAATTTGGAAAGAGCAGAACTTAATGAATAAAAATATATCTATTTTTTCTTCATGAAAAACCGTTTCTATTTGTCCAAATCTAATAAAGATCAAACATTTCCCCGAAGTCCGTTCAAATAACTCGTTTTTTTATTTATACTTGTTTTATATACATATATATATATATATATATATATATATATATATATATATATATATATATATATATAAGTTTTTATAATCACCAAAAATTGAAATATATATAATAAAATCTAACAGTCATTTATTTCTAATTAGCACTTTTTTCTTTTAATGTCGAAGAAATTTATGTTATAGGTAAATAAATTTATGACAAGTTTAATAAAAAAATACTAGAAGAATAATATGTTTCTCCGTCTTAAAAAATTGAAGAAAAAAATGACAAGAATTAATATTTTTTCTACCAGTATTGTATTCATATAAAACATATTTAAGAATTCAATATGAAAAAAATCCAACAAAAATAAAACAAAACTCACCTGATGATGATGTCTCTCTTTGTTCAAGTAAAGTATAGGCCCTTTTAAGACAGCCCATACCTGTTTCCATGAACGATCAGCTGCTCGCTGCAATTGAAAATATAAACAGTGATAAAATAATTATTTTACTACACAAACTTGATTGATATATTTGTTAACCACATGTAATATTGTACACAAATATTTGCGAAGAAGAAAAATATATAAATATGAAACACATGTTTTATATTAAAACAATATCTACGCTTGAATAAAAATACGTTATACAAATATTGTTTCAAATTAATTATGAATACTTTTACACATGAATTATTTTTCACTTCACAAACATTTTTTTCTGATTAGAAATGTTTTATAAACAATTATTGAACATTTTTGATCACAATTTCTGTCGGATGAAAAAAGAATTCATCTGTGAAAGTGAATTCAGCCACAATGTCAGAATTGTATTGTGACAACTATGAAAAATCGCATGTTTATTAAAATCTGATTGAAAATCATCTATTAAAATTTTCAACTTACTTTTCTATCCTGTAGGGTGACTTTACAGTTAAGAAATCCTTCTTGAATAACAGGTCTGTGATTTTCTTTTCCACTAGGGGCTACTGTTCGATTTTCTGCACCAGAACTTCCTCCACTACTACCACCTGATACACTATTACTGTAACAAAACACGAATTTAATTAAAACTTGTGCTTTTATTATGAAAAACGAACACAGTACCAATAACACGATTATAATCAATCATATTAAGTAGATTAATGCATACATGTAACAAACAAGTCTTTCATCGAAGACGATTCTTCTTCAAATTTCGATGATAACTAAAATTAAGAGATTTTTTTTTACAAATACATACATATATACAGAATAATTCCCATGTTAAATTTGTTATGTGTTTTCAATAATATTCTTTTTTCCAAATTAGTTTATATAAACAAGTGTTGTTAAGAAGAAAAAAGATTTTTAGAACTCAACGAACATTTGTTACTGCATTTTATAGGTTTAATTCTTTAATCCCAAATCAGGGTAAACAGACTATATTTGGATGTTAACCTTGATCGATTATTATAGAAAAGTAATTGTACGTATAACAAAGACAAAGTTAAATAATCAAAATTATTTATTGCAAGCTGAACTGATAACTAAAATATACTTGAAAATATTAAATCAGTTTGCAGTAGGTGAATTTTTTTAAATATCCGAGACGAAATTTGATTTCTTTCAGAAAGTATAGTTTTAAAAGAATGAAATAAATGAAACAAGTTTATGTACCAGGAAATATTTTTTTAGTATTTAATTTGGTGTAATTTTTAAGATAATAAAAATTGATTAATTACTTTTTTTACAATATATTCTAAAATATAATTTTTTTAAAAAACCTAAATATTAATGATCTCATCAAACACTTTCTAATTATTTTTTTGCTGAATCATACTCGAATGTAGAGAATATAATAAATATATTTCTAATTAAAACAGACATAACTAAATATATCAACTCATCTTTATGATAATAGCACCATTAAATCCGGAATAAATTATTGCATAGTTAAAAGAATTGCAATTTCTAAAATGAAACCAATGTTACATTTTAATTATACGTACAGTTTAATGGATTGAAATAGTTCTAATACAATGAACGTTACAATTAATAAAATGTATCATTTCACATAATAAAAGATTACAGTTTTAATGGACACGTATGTGAGATTATATCAGAAAAGATATTTTCTAAATATATACGTTTAAAATGGTACTTGTTAAGAATTTAATTGTTGCAGAACTGAAAAGTGAAATTTTTATAACACAGTATCCTGATATCTCTTATCTAATTTATTAGATTTATTCTTCTTGTTTGAACTTCTCAAGATTTTACAATAGTATAATTAAATATAATTTGTTTTAAGAACGAACGTGTCATTTATAAGTCTTGACACAAAAAAATTAAGTAAAAACTAAATAATTAAAAAAACGTCTGAAATGTAAGCAATTAGTACTTGAAAGTGTAGAAATAATAAATTAGAAACAATATATGTCGAGTCATTTCATAAAAATGTACGATCATTTGATTAAGTATGGTCATGTTTGACATTTTTTTTCAGTAACTAATTCGCAAGTGATTAATTTCTCCTTTACAAACAATGGATACAACAATAATGAATAATTCTCATTCAACTTTCAGTATTCGCTATATGGTAAAGTTAATTGAGATGTGATTTATAATTAGTAGGTAGATTACCAAAATTGGGATGCCCTTGGCCATTTCGAAATAATAAATCATTCAACACGCATTCGAATATTTCATGGCCCATTCAAGTAACTTGGCAACAAGTGGCTTAACAATACGAGAAACCGTGGCACAAAAGAATTTCTAATTACTCAAATGACTAAATAGATAACGTAAAACATATTATCTATTTAGAGATCTACACTTCATTATGAAATTAATACGTTGTAAATGAGTTTCTTTACAGTTTATTATTTTCGTTTCGGTTTATGTTAATTGCAAACATTAATGTTTTCGTTTTTTCCATAAACGCATATTTTAACAATCGACCCAGAGAAATCTTGACAAGAAGTAATCTTACAGAGCACGGAATGATGATGTTTCACAGTAAATAAACATACATAGACATGAATTCACAACGTGATGTAACAATTTTTAATTCATTTACGTAGTCGACACAGGATACAAAGATATTTTTTTAAAGATAAATTACAGGACATGTGATAAATATTTTGCTTTAACTTTGCAAAATGTACATAATGTGATAAATGATTGTTCTCACGTGAAATTGTTGTGATTATTTTTTGCAACTCACTCATAACTAAATTTTTATTAAATATCCGATATATGATAATTTGAAATTCAGTCAAATACAAACGTGGAAATTATATTCTAAATTTGAAAGAAACATTCACAATATTCAGACAAATCTTAAATAAGTAATACCGTATAAACAAGTTATCACATAGTCAATTTAGAAGAAGAAAATTCTAAAACAAATTAATTTTTTCACAAAAAAAAAACTATTTTAACGATTTTACTTTATCGATGTTATTTTTGAAAATAATAGAAAAGTATTATTTTATATACATAATATTAAAATTTGCACGACATAAGACAACGTGGATGTTTTTTATATTTTTTATGCCAAAAGGGTTACAAATATTATGAAATAGTTTTATTTTAACTATTTTTTTATACATTTTTATAGAATTACGAATATAGAAATCAACGACTTTATAATGACTACTAAATTGAGAAACAATGGTGAGCACTGTGGTCACAAATACGTATGGTGGTAAATATATCAACTGAATTTATTCTTTATTAACGTATTTTAACAGTTAAAAAAATGCTTGACCTAATTACGTTTGAAAGTTGTGTTATTAATTATTTATAAACTGATTAATTTTTACCATTTCCATAGAACTCGTACGATTCTGAATTTTTAAAAAATAAATTAGATTTTTAAAAATGTTTCTCACAAAATCATACAGGTATAACTTCCTCTTTATCTTCCCTATAGAATAAAAGGCATTAATAACATTTATATACACATTTCTACACAACAATATTATAATTTCATAAAAATATATTTGTATAATATTTTCACAATTAAAATTTCACATCGATTGTAACACATTGTTGACCGATCACTCGTTTTTTCATGCACAAACGTTGTTAACCGGTAACGAGTCTACTCGTGTCAACTTACACTATGACTAGAATAAGGTTCGAGCAAATGCTTACATTTTTTCATGTTAGCGATAATTCGCAAGCTATTATATCTCTAATCAAGGCAAACTTGACAAAGGTAGACTTTTTTTAGATTACTTTATTGAAAAAATTCAATCTTTATATATACTTAAACAACAGTTATCACTTGATGAAGCAATGATGTCATGGTGAGGACATATCATCTGTAGAACTTATAATCCGGTAAAAAAAAAAAAAAAACAAACAAAATATGGGATTTTGATGAAGATGCTTTGTGAAAGTGAGACTGGATACATTTGCAACTTCAAGACCTATTCGGATCATACGGAAAAATAGCCAGTGATATAGAATAGTTTTTGCTGGTCAATAAAGTGTTAATTGCTGCTATGGACATTCCCATGGCGATGCCATCGTCTCAGAGCGACAAGTATAGAAAACATTTTTTTCAAAGAAAGTAGAGAATAATCAGACTTTTCTGTACGTTAAAACTCTGAGAATAACGGCATTTCCATCGAAATGCACATAAGCAATAATAAAATGATAAAATGATCAAAAATCAATTATTGAACATTCTTGAGGAGAAAAAATATTTGTAATTTGTACGGTGAGAGAAAAAGTCACCCGTAAAAATGAATTGAGTCACAGAACTAGAACTACATTGTGATAATGCTTGTATTTTTAATAAACAACAATATATTCAGGTTTAAAATTAGTTCTTATTGTCTTCTTCAATAAATAAAATTAATTGCTGATATATATAATTGTCTCGCCGAAATTAAATATCAAACGAAGAGTAAAAAATGGTTATTTCTTGCGAAATAACATAAAACTTGAATAATTTATCTTGCATATATGCAGAGATATGCGCGTGTGTCTGTAATTCATGTTGAATAATATTGATAAAAAAATAATTCGACAAATGCATCAATGACACATTTACACACATTTAAATTGTAATTTGTTACTCATCTAGTAAACATTTAATTGATTAATTCCTGACTGATGTCATCTACATAAAAATAAATATGCGTAAATAAATATATTTACTACTAACATCGTCATCAGCGATCAACATAAGCCCGGAACGAATATGCGAAAGATCACGCGGCCCTCAAGTATAAACGAATAGATTCACGTACGAGAGAGTTACTTCAATTACCATGTAAACTTGGGGTCTCTGCAGACATATGATGCGACACTTAAGGTCTCAATGACGCAAGATGGATAACTCACTCCCCAACATAAACAATTGAATAAACCATACTCGTAATAAATGGAATCGTTAATTAAATATGCAGAGCGCACGGCGTGACACGACACGTGCCACAAGCCAATGGACAGCGAGTGTTGGACGTCCAATAACAATGCACGGGCGCATACCGACGCGTGCTCCCGACTCACTGACTGTCAGTCACATCTGCTGTTTGTTAATGTGACCACATGTGTGCTTTACCTTATATTATACTATTTGCATTTATTTATTCAGTGTGGTTCGTCGAATAATGCTAACGAGAACTGTGGTGGGCAGGTCAATTTATACAGAAGGCGGTTGACTTTCGAGAAATTCGGACAATAAAAAAATGCTAACGAGAACTGTTCTTCGCATCAATTAGACCTTACTAATTAAATGAATAATTACATCTAATTATTAATACCATATACAAGCCAATATAAATACATCAAACTTTAATTAATCATACATAAACACACATTAAAAAAATACTTTTTATAGACATCATTTTTGAATCAAAATACATAACTATAAATTAAAATATCTACTATATTTGGAGCAGTACACTTACATGTATACGCAAATTATCCAGATGATTAAGTAGTTAAACACGAAAAATGTTAACCTTCTATCAAATGTAATGAAAACTCTTACTGTAAAACTGTATAAACTACTTTTGACCTTCTATATTTATTTTAAAAATTCAAATACCGATCTATAAATAAAACAACTGTTAATAACTGTTTTAAATATTTTGATATGGGGAAGAACTGTTGATGACAATGCTGTCATCATAAGAACAAAGCGCCATTTGGTTCACTTAAACTGCTTCTATTTTAACTATAGGATACCAAGTCTAACTAGCTGTTGACTAATATGTCACAGACTCGAATCTAAACTTATGAAAAATTATAGTTACTCAAACTAAAATCTTTAATAATTTAAAATTCAACTAGACATGTTTCATATTCAGCAGACCTACCGAATACTAAATAAAATCAGATGGATTAATTTGAATAAAAAATGAAAGTTAACTTTTGATAAAAAAAATATTTAATCATTTTCTTAACACGTTCACGGACATGATGGCTGTAGCCGTCTTATGCTCCTGGGACAAAACGGTTCAAGCAGCCGTTCAGATTTACGTGTTACACTGTCGAATCATGATATGTACCACAATGAGCAACTGTTTTCTTTTCAGTGCCGCAGAAAATATATAATAAATTTCAATTATCACAAAAATGTCGCTAAGGTTTGGTATAGGCATTGTAGTCAGTGTTCGATTGTTTCAATAAAAATATGTAATCACTTAACAATACTGTTTTTAAATAGTTAAATGAATCAACCATGCGTGTTTTGTAGAAGAAAACATTCGACGGCTGCAACCATTTTGTCCCAACTTACAGAATTTAGTAGTCGGCTGGGACATGACAGCTGTGGCCTTCCAATGTTCTTTTTTACAAAAAAAAGCACAATATAAGGATACTAATCGATATAAATAAAATATCTACAGGTTTTGAAGTGCTGTCTAGTTTCGTGAAACACTTGTGAATTTCTACAAACGACTTCAATATAATAAAGTGTCCGCGAACGTGTTAAATAAATAATTTGATAATCTCGAATCATGATCAATATAAAATATATTGAATGCATTCAATATTAAATAGAATAATGAATTAAGGAGATAAATATCAAGAGATATAAATAAATAATATTTTATATCAGTTATGGTTTATTTAACGCAATAAAGATGAACCCCCTCGAATGTGTATTAGTTAATTAAACATGTTATTATTAATTTTAATTTTATAAATGTTAAATAAAAAGTAGTAGTATTAAGAATTATAAAATTTATTCCCAATAAGAATGATTGAAAGTTTAGTATTTTTTTTATAAATAGATATCTAATATATTTGAAATTTATTTTTTTATAAAAAAAAAATGATAAAATTACGACCAGTTTTAATACACGCCACTGGGTACTTTAGACAGGTGTTGATCGTATTTCCTATACTAGACACTTGTGTATATATATATTTTTTTTGATAAGGGTTACGGTCTACAGAACAACATTGGTGATATTTAATTCGATCATAAATAAAAAAGTAACGTAGATTTTATAACAAATACCATTAATCAAACCCCAGACCCTAATGAAAAAAATCAGCTAATATTAGCCTGATTACTCATTAGTACAGCTTTTTTTAAAAAAATACTAAAATCTTTATCCAAACATATTTATCATTAAATACGTTTGAATGACTAATTCACCTATTGCGCAATTACTCTCTCCATCTCTCTCTCTCTCTTTATATATATATATATATATATATATATATATATATATATTCACATTCTTGCATATATATATTCCAAGGTTTATGTAAATGTTTTCAAATACGCATGCGAGGAAGAATTCTTTTAATAATTGCACACCAATGAGTTATTAATGTGTAAATAATTAATCATAATTCATAATTCTGCAATAACTAGAAAAAGAATTTATTTAGAAATCATTTCAGTAATTTTAAATATTAAATCATCTACTAGACATCAATGACTAGGTACTTGAAAAAAACGGATTTTTTAAAAAAATTTCGTTCTCAATGAAATCTTCACTGTCACTTTGTAGATTATTCAAAAACTATTTTAACGGTTAATGTTAGTAAAGGAAAAAAAAACGGTTAATGGAAAAAATTACCGAAATATATAAAAAATGTGTTTTTATGAACGAGTTAATTAATCTTGTATGTTGGTTTGCACTTCACGGTTTTGGTTTTTTGGCAAATGGCAAAACGATTTCTAAGAGTTTTATTTAAAATTTTATTTTCAGCAATAATGGAAATTGCTTCATTAACCATTATTTGTTTTAATTTTAGAAACTCGCACAAATAATTATAATTCTTTTATTTTTCATAAAATGTCTAATAGTACTTATGTGGTATTGCCTCAAAAAATTGCCTTAAATTATTTTAAATAGGTTAAAAAAGTTGCTTTCAGCAATTCCTGGGCACTGGGACTAAATTTATTTTTACAATTAAATTATTTTTACATCGCACAGATTAAATATTTTTTTCAGATCAAAAATGTTTAATAATGATTATATCCATTTGAATATAACCAAAAACAAAAAATGATCAACATTTCAAGATTAATCATTTATTGAACATATGCATTAGGTGTAAAAAATAATTCTATGTCTTGATATTGAATCAATCATAATTCCGTTTTAAATTAAAATATTTTCTCGTCGTTTTAGAATTTTGAAGTGCGAACCTTAACATTTAAAAAGTCTATAAATCTTGGCCAAGCAGTTGGCGTAACCTCACAAAACAGTAGTGAATACGATAGCGTCTGAAAAGCAGCGCATGTTATACATTAAATACTTTTCCCAATCCAGTTAAATAAAAATGCTACCGGAACCACGGGAACGATTTGCCCAGTTTTGGATAAAGATGTTGTGACGTATAAAACATGAAAAAAACGCTAAAAGAGTTGAAGAGGTTCGATAATGCATGAATATAAAGTCGTCGACTTACAGCCACCATATTTTTTTCGATAAAGGAATCGTCAGTTACCTGACAGATAGAGCAAAGTTATACAAAATAATGAACGAATATTTCAATGTTTGAAATGTATTCCATTTTTCTGTAAACATTCATTTTCTATAAAGAAAAGCA
Source organism: Acanthacorydalis orientalis (assembly GCA_034766995.1). Taxonomy (NCBI): domain Eukaryota; kingdom Metazoa; phylum Arthropoda; class Insecta; order Megaloptera; family Corydalidae; genus Acanthacorydalis; species Acanthacorydalis orientalis. The sequence goes on from CM068314.1 coordinate 10,886,462, forward strand.
CTAAATTAATTTGTACATCTAATATATGGCCATAGTTTTTTTTATGGTTTATGGAATGGAAAAATAACTGATTTGTGAAAATATTTCTATCAATTCAACACAAAATTTTTTTCTCCTATGAAGTAATAGAAAAAATATTTATCTATATAGATATTAATCAAAATAGTTTTTTTAAAAAAAAAATATAATCTGATTTATTAATAAAAATATTACTTAAATATATATATACGTAATTTTTCATAAATTGGAATGACATTAGAATTACTAAAGGTTATATAAATATAAAATTTATTTAAACATTCTAAAACGATGTAAATTTATATTATATATATATATATATATATATATATATATATATATATATATACACAATATTCTGAATTTATATAAAATTAATAATTACTTAACTTCAGACTTTAACATTTACCAATCGTCATCGTAATTAAAGTTAAGTATTTCAATTACAAATGTCAATTCATCAGTTCAAACTATTAACCTATGAAGTGTACGCATTCATCGAAATTTGTTTTAAATTTGCAAAAAATAAATGTTAAAAACGATAATGAAAAACGTTCGAATGTCAAGTACTATAAATCAGTAATCGTGATTCGATTTATAAATAACGGAAAACAAATTTAATGTAAATTAACTTCCACGTCTGTCAATAGCATATCAATTGTACGTAACTATTATACTAGGTGTGTAATTAGTTGAAAAATAAGATTTCAAATTAGATGCATAAGTAATATAATGGTAAAACTATGCTAATCTCACTTAAAACATTTGATTTCACTTACACAAATCACATTGTTTCGTTCAATTCGCTGATTATAACTCAGTTAATGTAACTTATAGTTTATATATATATATATATATATATATATATATATATATATATATATATGTATGTATATATATATTATTTTGCATAGAAAAAAATACGTAATTGTATTGTGCTTTCTAAACTATAAAATTCAGTAAAAGTGCCATTCTTTGAACCAAAATACTGTATATTTTAGAAATTATATAAACAATACTACACACTGACAATTTCAAGTTAATATTGAGTAACGGAAACGTTGACGAAACATAATAAGCGTGAAAATTCTTCATTACAATTACACAAATGAATTCTTTTCTCATCTCAAAAAATCAAAAACAAAATTCTAATGCAAAATGTTCAATGAATTATAATTTATCGCTGCTTATATGAATTTCGATGGCAATGCCACGATCCTATGAGTGCTAACGTATATGATATGCAATTGTTTGTTGTTTTTTGTCTAGAAAATCTCAATTAAATTTCTTTACCAAATGGCGATAAGAACTGGACTCGGTATAAAATATTTTATACCGAGTTATTAATAATCACTCATCTCCGAATTAGTTCTTACAGCTATTTTTTTTCGTACATTACTTTTCTTGAAACATTCAAGTGTACACGTTTTCACATTCCTGTAAACACAGAAGTGTTTTTTTCATGTTCACCGTATATAATGTAATAACGTGCTTCTAATTAGCTACCGTTGTACGGATGAGTACAGCATTGTTTTTTTTATGTAACACAAAGGTGAAAGTGAGGAACAAAATATTCGCATGATACATTTATACATACATACATATACATATATATATATATATATATATATATTATATATATATATATATATATATATATATATATATATGTATGCATGTATATACATGAGTAAATCAATGTACAATGTACATATTTACTCTGTGCCCTAGACACTGTTTTAAAACAATGTGTTTCATGAGATTACAATTGAAACTGAATATTAACTATTCATGTATATCTTCAATAGAGCAGTATGTTTTTCACATAGGCATATTTTAATTTCAAGAAAAAAGTCACTTCGAAACGAAAAGTGAATATTTATAAAATTTAGCATTTGATTCCAATATATATGGTTTTTCTAATTTCACAGTTTTAGTGGGGAAAAAAACAATCTGTAGTAAAAAAAGTAATCGTATTGCATGAATTTATATACTCGAAATATCTGATAGCATTTAAATATTTTATGACCAATAAGTATCATTTTCAACTTTCATTTTTTAGTACTATAAATTTTACGATATAATGTGCATTTTTTTTATAAAAAATCGGAATTCATATCATTTTTATTTTCGTTGATTTTTTTGTATTGTAGGAAATGACGTACTTCTTACAAGAAGAAAATATTTTTAAAAACAGAAATCATTAGCTATAAAAAATAATGTAACTGTACTGAATATTCAAAATTATCAAAAATAGGATATTATTAAAAATCCATTTTAATCAAAAACTATTCTATTTAGATTTAAACAGAAAAAAATATCTGTTCTAATTTAATTCTAATTATTATTTCTATCTAAAAATATGTAATTTTTTACAAAAAATACAGATATAAAATAAAGAAAAAATGATTTTTATACTTTATTAGTGACAGGAAAAAGCGTTTTTTGCTATTTCAAGTTTTTGTTAAATATATATATATATATATATATATATATATATATATATATATATATAATTAAATATATATATATATATATATATATAATGACCTTTTTAAGCTGAACTTTTTATTATATATCATGTATAAATAAAAAATTAAGAGAAAACATAACACTTTTGATTTTTGACCAAAAAAATCATAACTACTTCAATTTTTATTGATTTTTTTATGTATTTAGACAGAGAAGGCGTTTCTCATAAAGACAAATGTATTTTTAAGATTGCAAAAGCACTTCCTGATAAATAAATATACATTTTATGAACACCAAAAACTAATAGAAATAAGATATTTATTAAATAGCAATTTTAAGCAAATAAAAAAATATACTATTCTATTCATAATTACATCCAGCAATACACCTTTTACTTAAAGTACACTATTATTTTAAAAAATAATCATTGTAACACAAGGAATATGTTTTATAAATTTTAGATATATTATTACGAAGCAGTTTTGTTTCAATTTCAAATTTTTTGAAAAAATATACATCTCATTCAAATCTATTAACACATTGCCGACCTAATGAGTAGATCTACACCATTTGCATTATGACACTGCACGACCGAATGGGTGTTTCGGTCAGCAGTGTGTTAAGATCAAGAACGAAATAAAACGTGACCAAAAAAAGTGTTAAATTTCAATTTTTGATAAAAAAGTTCACAATTATGCAAGTGTTTCGAAATTTACTCAATGTTGATTTTTGTTTAAAGAAAGATATATTAAAAATATAATTAAAATATATATTTCGAAAAAAAATAAAATTTGAATTTGAATTAAAAACGTATTAGTTAAAATATCAATTTTCATAAAAAAATCATAAGATTTAATTTTTGGAAAGTGTTGCGAAAAGCGGCCTATTTACATAATCTATTGACAAAGTAGTAATTTTTAAAAATGATTTCGGGCAGTTTTAAAACTACTGAATTAAAACAAAATGATTTCTAACAATAAGTATTTTAATACAAAAAAGTTTTATATGTTTCAATGCTTAATAAAAAAATTTAGTTACTGGAATATCAAACTTAGTTACAAAAATCAGGAATTTTACATGAAAGAAAAAGCATTGAAAAGTAAGTTTATCACTGAAAAAATTACAATTCTAATTTCCAATCTTTCAACACAGAACGTGCTTTTTCATGAGAAACAATTTTTTTTTAATATCGAATTGTGATGGAAAAGTTATAAATTTTTCAATTAAGAAAGAATTTTTATATAAAAAAAATTCCACATATTTTTAGTAAATACAAAAATTACAATACAATAATAAATTAAGTCCCGGATTTGAACAATAGATTGAACTTGAAATGTAACATAATTATAGTTTTTGACACCGCGGTTAAATTCACTAATCCATTTTCACTCCCTACAAACCATACAAAAAATTAAAATTCGATTTTCCTGTACCTTACCGCTCTGAATATGATGACGTTGATATTAAAATACGAAAATAAATTAATAATTAATTTTTAAACACTGATCAAAAAAAGAACAAAATGTAAAGTGAAAATTGATTTACAAAAATGAAATTTAAAAATAAATCAAATACGAGAACGTGACAATAAACTAATGACTCTTCTAGGCAGCTATACGCTAAAAAAAATTATATTTGGAAATAGTGAAATAAACGAAGAAATAAATTCCTAGCACAAATTTACAACATAGTTTTCCATCTGATTCCATGGAACTTAAAAATTGGCATACATATATAAAATGTATATACATACACTGTCTCTTCGCCCTGTATAAAGAAAACAAACAATAATAATACACCTACATCATAATAATCGTTAATAGTAAAAAAATATAATTTTATTTGAAAGCTGTATTATTCAGCCACAAGCGTCAGGTATCTGCATGTCAAAAGCGACCCTGTTAAGCGTTATTTGTTAATAACGGTGTAATTTTCAAGAAGCTGGCGTGAGCTTGTTAAAATAAATTCGTGAAATATAAAAAAGTATGTTAAGCGAAAGCCGTTTCAGCCAGAGCGAGAGTCTCACCCTAGCGACGTGGCGGCATCTTCGAAAAGACGACGCAACTGCTGTATATCGCCCGGAAAAAGAGGTGGCCGCCACCGACGATGCGAACTGTGTTTCATAGAAAGCATGTATGAACGTGCTCAGACAGTATTAAGCAAAATGTACGTGACCATTCAATAAAATTGCATTGGATTTTTTAACGCGCTTCTTAAAACAAAGCTCAGTAATCACTACGTACGCTTCAGCGAGTTTTAAGCCGAATTAGTCAAACGAATGCAATTTTTGAAAAACTTCTTATTAAACCCTCGTTGAAAAAATTCAACTCGATAAAATCAACTTCACGTGTCAACTGTATGTGTGTAACAAAAAGAAAATAACATAATAGATAAAACAGAAAACATAAATATAGATATGAATGACACAAAAAATAAATGAGTGGTGTGTGAATCGTGGAATGATATTTGTTAGAAAATGAAACAAAAAAAGTTTTGTAAGTAAAAACGTGTAAAATGTATGTGTATATAGCTGGTACAATTTAACTGAATGGCGGCATACATTTTAAAATTTATATATCGTGTGATACAAATTAATTTTCAATGATACAATATATACCCCATACATTTAAATTCAAAAGTTAAAATAAGACAAGGCTGAAATTTAGACGTAACACAATTTTAAATTATTCAACTGCTACAAAGTTAATTACAAATGTTGATGTTGGATTGTATGAAGTTAAAACTATTATTTTACGATTAATACATATAACATTTATAATTCTTAGAAATACACGTTTATACAATATAAATTCGAATTTTGAAACATTAACTTAAATATTGAAAAAATATGAAAACTGTGTATATATATATATATATATTATTGTATATATATATATATAAATATACTGTATTTATATATATATATGTGATTCAACTTAGGGTTCCACCCGAAAATATTAAAAAAACGCAAAAATTAAAGAAAATCATGTTATCCCCCATTTAGTATTTAAGTTCAATTGTATTTTAGTATTGAATTGAACTAAAATACAAAAAAAAATAACTTTTCTTAACACCTGTGCCCCTTTTTAATACTCTCGTGTGGAAGCCTAAATTGAATCACTTATATACCTATATATATATATATATATATATATATATATATATATATATAATTACAAAAATAAAAAAACTTCCAATTTAAATATGTATTGGACAAACTATATTTTGTAAGTTTCTTCAAAAGAAATATGTTTTTTGATTTGGATTTATAAACCAAAACAAGCTATAATTTTTTTTACTGAAAACTGTATTCTCTAAATAATGTATTATAAAAATAAAGAAATCAATTCTGTATTTTAAAAACTCAAATGTTCTATAGTTAATACCAACTTCAATATATTTTAGAACAAAACAATATTTTTTTTTAAAAAAAAAACATCTATTTAAAAGTTCAGTAATATATTTTGAAAATGAGATCACATTTTTTAAATATTTACACGTAAAAAAATGTCGGATGTTTTTGAAATATACAATGTTATTAAATGTAAAACTATATTACTTAAGAAGAATAATGTTTATTTAAAAATATAAAATAATATTTATACGTTTTGTAAATATATCATACTTTTCTTTAAGGGTATATTTTTGATATATGGTACAAATATATTTTACTCTGTACAACTGTGTTTATTTTTTTGTAAATGAATTTCTTTATCCGGTTTTATCCTAATTTGCATAAAATTATTTAATTTTGTTAAAAAAATAATTGGTTCTCACTTGAAACAAGAGATAAACTGTTCTCACTTCTTAACCACTTTTTATTCAAAATATAATAGTCATGATAAGAAAAATTTTACAACAATGAAAGTAAAAGTAGAAATCTAATAAAATATATTACAGTTTGACCCATTAAACGCCGTTACCCAAAATCGTAGGAATTTTCGAAAACGCTTAACATGGTTTGGTTTTAGATTCCTTCTAATTAATTTGAAGTTAGAAAAAAAAAATAAAATTTTGGTTTTCCACAATGAAATGTTTTGTATACGCAGCAGCGGAGACTAATGTTAGCAAAAAAAATTCAAAAGTGAATGAAAACTAGTCTGTTTTAAATTTTAAATTCATTTATTTTATTAAAATCAGAACCAAAGCGGTGATAGTCGCTAAAACACTTCGAGTGGAGAAAAACGCTGCTCTTATATATATATATATATATATATATATATATATATATATATATGTATATATAGATATTTTTGAAAGAGAAAAAGATTTCCAAAATTAATGTTGCGTATACGTAACAGAGGCGCTTAAATTGATTAAGGGCGGCTTAAAAGATTCTCATAATTTTTTTATAATTTTTAGTTATTTATTTTTTTTTCAAGAGAGCGATTTACAAATTACGATTTCTTTTTTTCTAAAAATTAAAATACATAAAAGCATTTTTTTATAGTTTTCAGATTTTATTTTGATGTACAAATTCTAATTAATTCTGTCATCTTTTTAATAATTGTTTTATAGAACAAGAACAATATTTTTTTTAAAAAAAAAAACGATACTAATAGGTCGAACTACATTTACAAAAACCAACACTGAAATTTGTCTTAGAGTTGCAAGTTATCACTGACCTTAATTAAAATGTAAGAGAAAAAATAATTTTTTTTTCCAAAATCTACTGGTAAAATGTACTACTATTATCTATTATGTACTACTAATTATCTACTGGTAAATATTAAATCCATAAGTTCTGTTTACAGCGAATGTATGTTGTATAAAATATCATTGTGTATTCAATATTTATTTCGACTTTCATTTATGAAAAGTTTTATAGATTGTCAATAAATTTGTACAACATATCTTTTGTTCACTGAAATCTAATATGTAACTATAAGCGGATGGTTTATAGACGCAATAAATAACACAAAAATACATTCTTACCTTCTAAGCACCTGTGCTTGCGTCGTTTCATTGTCGCTAAGTTCGTGATCATTGTCCACGAGCATACAATTATCATGTGTGGCTTTAAGATACGATACTCGACGCATTGATCGTTCTTCATCGCCTATAAACAAATCTCCGTATAGAATTTCAAAAGAAGAAAGTATCTTAGTCTTTAAAAATATGAATTTATTTGAATAAACTGTGGAGACGTTCCCTTTTACCCGGGTTATTTATTTTTTAAATACTCGTATACTTAATACAGTCCGTTGAATGAAAAGAAAAAAATATAAAATAAATACCAATAAAAAAGATAGATTTATATTTGAAACAGACAGCGAGTTACATTATTTAAATTTCATCTTCAATAAACGTTTTTTTTTTCAAAATATGACTGTTATGAAAATTAATATATTAATAATTTTTAGTGAGAAAAAATTGGTTAATTTATTATTTACTTACCTAAATAGTTAGTATTATTCTTATTTCTGCGAACCACAGCTGATATATTAGCATCGCCACTCGATACTGTAAGTTAACATTGAAAGTTAGACTAAATTATCAAACAATTAACAGTCGATGATAAATTTCATATTATATATGTTATCTACTATTTAGTAATTTTTTTTAATATATACAAGAAATGTTAGCATGCACTGTACAAACCATGTCGGGTTCAAGCTAAAAACGTGTCATGCAGAAATATAAACAAATATGAATTATGAATGTGACAAGTAAAAATGAGATGGGAAGGAAAAATTAATGATTTATATATATATATATATATATATATATATATATATATATATATATATATATATATATATATATATATAAAATTAATCGTTAATATAAGCGTCAATTTAATTGTTTAATATTAGTAAAATATTTATTTGCTTGTTATTTTTAAAACCACCTGTTCAGAAATAAAATTAACTCTTTTATAAAATAATAAAGTGCAAAGTGTTTTTTTTCCGTGCTTTACTGATCTGGGGATGAATAAATCGCCATCGAAATGCACATAAGCAGTAATAAAACAATGATCAATAATCAATTGTTGAATATTTTACGAATACTGAAATAACATTCAAAAAATAATAAGTGTAATAAAAACAACTTGAAAATGTTGTTAAAATTAATTTCTTAAAGTGTTACTAAAATTCATTCATTTACATATATACTTATATTTTGTTTAGATATATTTATATTTTTTAAAAAAAATTTACTGACTGTCCATTAGATCCTACTCATTCTTCTATACATATATTTTTTTTAAAAAAATAAGAAAGTGCACAGAAGACACATTAGAACAAATGTTCAAGATGTAAGTTAAATCGAACAGGTTGATTCACACTGGTGACGGTTTGAAAATACATACGGTTAAATTTCTCTGCAAACGATATTTTGAACGCAATTATTTACAGATGGATAGTCTTTAACAGAATGCGAATGACAAATCATTTTTCTTTGACAGGTAGACAAATTTACAAATGTATGTCGTTTTAAGAACTGTTATTACGAAATTAGAATTGCATAGGTTTTATACCTGAGATCTCGTTGATGCGTTGTCCTGATGGTCTTTGATCTTTTGAAATACCTGTGTTTCTGTTCACCATTACTATTTTCAATACATGTACCATCTACAAGTAGATTTTAGGAGAACAGAAAATCAGACTATCCAAAAGGATAAAGGGCGTCATCAATAGACAACTATAGTATGATTTTAATTATTCAATTTTAATTAAATTTACTTTCGATTGAATTACTGATACACTGCACTTATATTATTTAGAACAAGAGTTAATTTTCTCTCGAACAATTCGATTCAACGATTATTTTCTAACCTGGTGACAAATCGTTCATATCACCACCGACAGGGGATGTCCCGACCTGCTCTTCGGATTTGAGCAAGTGTTGACCTGTCGAAGCAGGACGTAATGGTTGGTTGATGGCCAAATGGTTGGGTCTAATAGCAGGACTTTTGACTGTCGAAGCGGGAGTTATCGTTACAATCGGGGTTACATTATTATAATCTACATTTACGTTTGGGGTATTAGCATTAGGAACTGTTTGTGTTTTCGCTGGACTTCGATCCTTCTGCGACGTTGAAGACTCATCTTGCTCTTCGAGAACCGGTCGACTTATTGCATTACGAGAGAAATGATCTACGTACGTGAAGAAATAAAAAAGCGAAACGTAAAAAAAAAATGTAATATATCGATAACAAAACACGTGCATGCTTAACTGTACGATATAGAACTCTACATGAATGTACAATTTCAATTTACATATTTTACATTTATACACTAGTACAAGGTTACAATGTACAGTATTCCATATTTATTACATTATATACAGAGTGAAATATATATAAAATATCATATTTTGCGGTAAAATATTTTTTTTGTAAGCTATATAAATATATAATATTGTCTACAAAAATAAGATCAAGATCATAAATCAAACATGCAATAAACACGCGATCATTTCATTAAGTTTTGTAGATAAACAGCGAATTGTTTATAGTTAAATGAAATAATAAAAATAAGTGATAAAATTAAGTGTTATAGAAATGTAAAGAACTAATCTATATATATAGAGGAAATAAGGCTGTTTCTAATAAAAAAAAAACATTATGTTTACTGTTAAAAAAAAATAAACAGACAATTCATTATAAACTAATACGTTTGCCTCACTCAACTACCTGAATCTATTCAAATCTTACATTCGGTTGTGAAGAAACGTCCGAAATTTATGAGTTACCCGACTTAATATTCACTATAAATTTTGTAACAGTATCAGTGGTGTGTATTTACTGATTTTCAATCAAAAAAAATGTTGAGAGAATATTACATTAAAGAAGTAATTGTAGAACATTTTTTAGATTCCCTGCAGACATCAAATATAAAGAATTTCATGAACAAACGGTACTGTTATGAAATTTTGGCTCTAAATGAGAAAAAAATTGAAAAAAAATTAATTTTAAACAATCAATTTATAGTTAATTATCAATGAAAAACAAGGTTCACTATTTGCATGATACATATATTAATTTTATATAACAGATTTGTTTCTCCTGGAAGATTGATATTTTCCACATGCAAAAGTAGTCAAGATTATAATTACAATTACAATTTTTTTATATCCATAACCCGTAATACATTGTCCTATTGACCTTCATCTTTCTGAATGAACCAAGTCTGTTTCCACTTTTAGTTTTGGCACAAGCACTATCCTGAAGTAGATGAAAACATGAATATCTGCAGTCTTCAATATCTACCTAATGATAGCATTTGTGCTGAAACTAGTAAAGAATAGACCGTTGGCTGATCCAAATGAGTAAAGACCAACAGAACATCATTCAGAATTTTAAATTGCTTAGAGAACATGATAATAATCCATGTTTTACAATTAAAGCATCACATAAGTGATTTTTGATTCAATTAAAAGATCAAAGAATTGGAAAGTGTGTGCCATTGGATCAAATCAACACTCTGTTTTAATCAAGTTGAATAGAGCCGAAGGTTGCAATAAATAATACAACCAAAAGAAGTTGATTGGAGGAAAACAAAATGATTACTGACGAATTCGATCAATTCTTAGCTAATTAAAAATAAAGGAATGATTGAAAGAGTAATTTTTCAATAAAATTTCTATTTATGACAGAATATTTTTATAGCATACTTCTAAAAACTAATTTTGTATAACACCAGTTCTTCTCATTAATAAAATCAACAAAAAAAGTATTTAAATATACGATGCATTATAATGAGACAAATCAAAAATCCTCTCTATTAGAAATTTTTATATGAAAGTCGATAAGATTTACACTTTTTCTTTCAAGAAATACTATTCTAAAAACCACAATCGTAAAAGAAACTATATGTTGCAACATCACTCTCTAGTGTTACTAATACATGGTTCTTCAGTTTAGAACTGTTATTACATTTCCTCTATAGCATTAGTTCTTTGTTGAAACATTTTCCATATTTATAAGAAATCAATATATTACCTCATTTAAAATAAAAAAATTATTTAAACCAAATCAATTACTTTTAAAAATAACATTCTTTAACATGACAAAGAAAAATATTTTACTGAAAAAAAATCATTTTACATATCACTTAAAAAACATTTTCTAAATGAACACGACATATAGAATGTATTTTTATGCAAACATAACAAAAAGATCTGTTTAATTAAATACTGGAGATACTAAATAAAATTTGAACTGAACTATAATTAAAAAATAAGAGCTGCTATAAATAACTCTACAAATCTAAAAAATGGTTTTACTGCACAACAATTCTATAAAAATAAACTAAACTTTCGATAATTATTCAACTACTTTCAAGGAATAACAAAACTTTTACATATTTCTACAAAAACATATCTAAAACAAAAAACCAAAAAACGTTCGGTACTTTACTAACTTGACAAATTTATGTCTAGTAATATGCTAGAAATATCAATATTTGTATTACACATACCTGCAAGTTTGTTAGCCGAAGGTTCTCGAACAGCAGCTAAATAAGAATCTTGTCGTACGGCTTTGTGCCGTTGCTTGTCTTCCTCCTGGTCGTCGGGGCTCACATGCCAGTCCGGCGGTGCACGCATGCGGCCCCCGGTCCGCCCCCCCTGATCGGCTATACTCGATTGCAACGCAGCTGTCCAAGATTCGGCAGAATTAGATCTTGCTCGTAGCTGCACAGGGGGATTATCCGTATTCAGCGGAATATCTAAAATAAAAACAACTTTATAAAATCTTATCGTATGGATATATTACTATTCTCTTCAAATTTAACTCTATAAAACTGTGTTAAAACTATCTAATAAATCATTTACGAATTAACATTTAGTATTCGAGACATCTTTGTGATATGTGTGGATGATAAACGATACCTTCACTCATGAAATACTGACATATCTTTTTAAAGTGTGCAATTTGTTGTTCAACTGTATGACTAAAAAACTGTTCGTTTAATGAAAAGTGTAGATGTGTGATATAAAATTAATACTAAAAAAGATATTCAGAATAAATGCAAATGCAGTTTTCTTTTATATAAAAAAATTAAAGGACATGTTATCAGATATATACAAAGAAAACTAGTTATTAAATACGTTTTTCAAATAAAATCAAATACATACTATTGTAATAATAAGCTGAAACAAAATGATGAAAAAATATGATCAATTCGGATAATACAATACGTACTTTCCATTACTAAAACCACTTTTCAAAAAAAAATAGACATGCACAATACTTTAATAACAAACATTCTAGTAATGTAGTTTTCTCTGTATATATAAATATTGTAGGGTTTGAAATTAGAGACAAAACTTTAAGAAATCTTAAAGGTAAGAAATGTGCCGTATGCAGTTGATTATATAAGCATTTGCTTTTATCGAGTGATTACAATAACTGAAGAATTCATAACGAAATAAATAATTATGAATCCTTGAAGGTAAGGCATGCAACATCGATAACATTCACAACATCAACGCCTAACCTTCGGGGGGTTTAAAGCCCGGAGGAGGCTCGCAATGTAGGTGTTTGCTTCCGATCGGTATCAACCTGTTTCCGGAGAGTCGTGGTTCTTCGGCACTTTCACTTCGCCCTGTTATATCGAGGAAACATAGCTAACATTTACTATGTTTTTTTTTTAATTCTTATAATTTTTCTAAGATCTGGATAACTAGTAACATTGTAATTATCCACAGAGTCTTAATAACTCAATCACTTATTACCTAGTTTGAAAATTATAAAACTATTAACTTTTTTCGAATCACTATTAACATACCTGCACTCTCGAGTGATCTACTCTCACGGCTTACAATTCTTCTCGAACTTTCACGCTCTCTTCTCGATTCCTCCGAACGCGACTCGAACTCTCGTTTCCGAGCCGCTACGTTCGGTACTACTCGTTTCGAACTCAGCCTGGCGAGTTCACTGCTATGCAGACTAGTTCGATCGCTAGGAGAACACGCTTCGTCGTCCGGTAAAGGTCTTCCGGTTTCAAATTGTCTCGTACGACGCATCACGACCGGTGGATATCGACTGAAATTAAAAAGATACAATTAACGTATCTACTTTATTAAAAATATCTATAATATATAAACGCATATATCAGACTTTACCTATTTTCATCGGGCATATGACTGTACGGTCCTGGAGAATTCGGTAAAGAAGAAGATCCATTCGACTTGTTAGATCCAGAACCAGATCCATCGTCGTTAGAACCGAACTGAGCGACAGTCGCTGGGATATTCTCATTTATCCTACACAGCGTTCTTCTAAAAGTATTCTTATCTCTCGAACTTCTTAAATTAGGATCGCTTCCGCTTTTTTGTGCTATCAGTAACTCACTTCCATCGATTGGTTCTCTGTGCCTCGATCCGAACTCGTCCGAACAATGATACTGTATATTTTCAGGTATTTTTTCTTCGGAAATATCAGGTGGAAAATAAATACGCTCTGAATCTAAATCCGTTTTTACTCTTTGGAAATTCTGATGAGTCGGTTTCGGAGCACCGCGTAACGATCTCGAAGGAGACTCACGCCTCTCGTGGGGCATCGTTTCTAAATCGGGCGGCGGCCATAACTGTTTCTGTAATTTCTTGGGACAACCGTAAAACTCTCTTTGGATAACGGTCGTCGGTATATTTTTGAAATCGTCGGGCGCGTGAACCCACCCTATGGGCTGACTCGGTCTTCTGAGGAATTCTTCCTTCTTTTCAAAACTCTTTCGAATCTTTGAAATTATAACAGAATCGTCTGTTTCATGGCTAGTTAGCGTCGATGTCGAATCAAACGAGCTCAGACTGTCTTTACTGCCTTCAGTTGCACAAGACATTAACGACGCGCTCGATTCCCGTCGGCCATCGTCGAGACTTAATCTACAATTAGGATTATTGGGATATGAAAATCTTCCTTGAGAATCCCCATCACAAATGGTTCGCGATCGTGGATCGGCTGATAATGGCAAAGTTCGTGCTGAATACATGTCATTTCCACTTGCACTAACTACCTGTTAGGGTGCGAGAAAACATGGAATTAAATTTATAAATTGCATTTTTTCGGCAACTTTCAAAATGATTTAAGAGTTAACAAATACTTTTATCATATATAATCGGAATTTATAAACTTTATACGAGTGGCGTCAAACGGCCCGCAAGGCTCTAGAATGCGGCCCGCGGCCCAAACCTTGAAGTTGATTTTCTTAAAATAATAAAAAGTAACATCCAAATGGAACTGATTGAAATTCAGTGCAACACGATGTTAAAAGAAAAGTATAATGAAGTTGGTATTCTTATTTGTACTTGTCAGAACGTTTTATTGTACGCGTTTTTTTACAGCAAGAATCTTGGCAATGTTTGGTAATACATGTGAACAATTATTTTCCCCTTTAACCCTATGCGGACGAGAACTTTTCCAACTATATTTCTTACTGGGGCGAATATACTTTTTGTATAAAATGAAATTATGTGCTGAAGAGTTAAATATAAGATGTTAAGTAAAAAAATATTGTTTAATGTAACTTTAGATTTTATTAGAGAATAATAATAATTATTTGAGAATAAAAATGTGGTTTAGTTTTTGTATGGTAGAGATACCGAAATTCTTTTTTTCCGCTTTAGCGATGACATTCGACCTAGTAAATAGATGTGCGATGCCGCATGTGTGGCGACATTCGACCGTAAAAGGTAAAAGACTAATAATACTTCACACAGGTCAAAATTGCCAAATGAACATTTAACATCTATGGTAAAAATATCATTGCCTCAAAAAAAAACACCCGATATTGATAAAATAGATTCTTTCAACAGATGTCAAGTTTCCAGTAAAAAATATTATCTTTTTTCTTAATTTCTCTAATTTCAAATTTTGTTGTACCATTTGATAACAGTAGCTGAAATTAATGTGTTCTTTTAATTTTTATAAATTCATTAAAGAAAGAATAAATGTAAAATTTAAATGAGTTGTTTTCGAATACAAATAAAAGACCTTTTTTCGATAGCTAAATTTTTCGGGTGACTTTTTTGTCTGCGACCCGTATAGACTCTCCTAAACTGAATTTAATGACCCGTGTTCATAAATGACGCCACTGCTTTATACATATTTAAAAATCTGTATAAAAAATATTGCTGGAGAGCAATACGGTTCGATTCTGTTAAAATTCTGAGAAGTACAAATGATACATTTTAAATATAAATATATACAAAAATAAAACATGCGTTGAAAACACATAAATAAATCACATACCTTAGAGGCACTGTTTATTTTATTACTATTAACGACCATGTCGTCACTATTCGCACTATTTATACTACAATAATCTCCACTTTCGTACGAGTATCCCGTCTCTTTCGAATTATCTGAGACGTTACTGCCTTCGCTCGCTCTTCTGACTAAAGTTCTCCGCAACGACGACCGTAAATTCGTAGGTACTTGCGGTCGAGCACCAGATTTTCCCGCAGGAACTTGCGGTTCCGGCCTCGGACGCCTATACAAATCTTGAACGTAAGGTTCTGAATAAATATCGCTCACGTTATCCTCGGCAATCAATCTCACACGGTCGGAACTGGTCTGAATCGGCCTGTATTCGAGTGAATCGCGCGGAGAACTATAAATACCATCCGCGTCTATCTGATACTTTGAAGAACTTGTCGATCTGCGATTAACATCTTTCGGCACGTGATAAATCGGCTCGTTTCCGTAATAAACGGAATCTTTCAGATTTCTGCCGTAGAACATCTCTCTGTTATCGATTCCAGTGAACGTGCTCGCTTCTCTAGGACCTCCATACGAAGCTATCGGCGACCAAGGTGCATGCGATTGGGCGGATGATAATCGTTGTCGGGGCGTACTATTCGCTGTCGTAGCAGGTGCCGGTGAATTGGATTGAGGAAGCATATTCGCGCGGTCAGGCCGCGGCGCAAGGCGTGCGTTGAGTCGGTGCAACTGTCGGTCGATCGTTTCGTGCGAGGGTGCTCCAACTCCAATTAATGGTCGTTGGTTCGTTTCTGGATTATGGGCGGTTTCAGAAAAGTACTGAAAACAATGACAATAACGAATTATTCCAGAGTCGCGTGCTCGCGTTAAAATTAAGTATAGTGCGAACCTTCTGCAGAACGTCGTCTTCTTGAGGCACTACCAGTAAATGGAGATACGCTGGACCACGTTTAATAAGTGAGACAACTTGCGCGTAAGTCAAATCAGTTATAGTACGTCCGTTCACTGCAACAATTCTGTCGCCCTGTTTCAGTCCAGCTCGCGCGCCGGCTCCGTCTTCCGCTACCCGCTTCACAAAGATTGTGTCCATCGGCTGCAATAAAGCAGCCGGGTCGTAGACTTCATTTGAGCCGGTCTACAACAATCAGTCTACATTAATAGAATTATATAAAAATTTAAGAATCTTTATGTGTTAATTTCGACTGTGCTTGTTCAATGTTCTATATGAGTACTTTAGGTCAGGTGTTCAACTTCAAGATAAATCTGAATAAACTTCAAGCAGTACACTCATATATACTTAAAGATGAAAAAAGTCGAAACCGATAGCAAAAGCAAACTCGTGTATTTTTCATGATTCGAATAATAAATATACATTTTTTTTTTGATAATAGATTTTTAAAAAATGATCAATAATAGAGAGAGATTTTTCTATCTTGACACTCTGAGCTGTTAATAAACCAATTTCTAATAAATTATGAGTCATGAGTCATAAGCCCTTGTGATCGACACTCTCTATGCTAAGGCACTGCACCTCGCTAGATAGCAATGTATTGGTTACATTTTGCAAGATTACGGTCTATTTAGATTCTCGTATCTATATTTCAATGGCAATTCAATCATCCACAAAGCACAGACAGAATTTTATAAAGACCTTTATATATATTTGTTGTGACAGGACGGATTTGTAATCGAATTTCATGTAAGAGTATCAAAACAGACACTGAAATCAACTTTCACAAATGAATTATTTTTTCATCTCAAAAAACAAAAAAAAATGTTTGATCGGTGTATGTTCGAAAAAGTATTTTTGACTGTTTCTTACGCGGGATTCGATGTCATCATCCTCAGAATTAATTTTTATGTAAGTTGGTGCACTGAATATGATGGAAGAACGATCAAAAATAATCAATAATTATTTACTGAACTTCTTTGACCAGGATGTTTGTGAGTTGTAGGATGAATGTAAAATTAATTTATGGAAATAATTTTTTTATAATTAAAACCCACACTTCTATGGCGATAACAAATTTTTGCTTTGTCAGCTCATAGGTTTCAAGTTTAATTCATTAAGTTTCGTTCTTGGATATTTTTTATGTTTAAATACATTATGTTAACCAATAAACAGTTTTTTTTCTATTTGCCCGTCAATTTTGACGGGCTATATACTAGCAATACAAATAGGATGGAAGATTATTAAAATACATTTTAATTTAAAAAACTATTTTTTTTTTGTCGCGGTTATAAAAATTTCTATACAAATTGTGTAAGAAATTGTTAAATAATAATAACAGAGGCGATGACGTGATTTATGCAATCTGAAAGTATAATCCTCTAAAAAAAATTAAATAAATATCAGAATGTCGATATAATTATACATTAAACAGATAATTGCTTTTGGCTTTTGTTTTTCGAATATATCAATCAAATCCTAAAAAAAAATCATTCAACGAATTATAATAATTATTATTTATAGCTTGACGTGTAACATGAACGCTGACACCTATTCGATAGTAAAATTGTTATTTTATAATTTCAACATCTACATCAGTGTCTTACTAACCGCTCAACATCCTCCCCCACCTCGAAAAAAACAATGGTATTGTTGAGTCATGTAAATAAGATTGAATAATTTGTTATAAAAATTATGTATCCATGAAATAACCGAAATATATTGATGTATTGTCTTTCCTAGTTGTACACTTTATTAACGACCTTGAACAATACGAACAGCCCGAAGGAATAAAAAAAAACGTTACTGGTATTATGATCACTGATTTGTACCTAATACAGCATGACCGGCCATTTGATCGTAATCTTATACTAACGCGTGTGTGTACCTGTCGAACGAACCCTAAGGTCAGATAATAATAAGAGAAAAGCATTGCACAACATTCAAACAATGGTAAGTAGTCAATAATATTATGATTATAAATATAACTGTAATTATTGGTAACCAGAACAAATAATTGACGAATACGAATCATATCCATTTATTATTTACACGGTTCATGAAATTCCAATTATGAAACACGCAAGTGTATCAAATCAATTTGAAACATTGACGATTTTCTCGATATTTTATTTATTTCTGAAGTATTGTACACGCGATGTAAACAGAAAGATGGAATGGCACGAGAGATGATCATAAAAATTGTTTATATCGACGGTAATAAACATGCATAATAAATAATGTATTTGAAGAAATGTGTAAAACGCACGCTCGACAGCGGTTATAAACAATACTGCTTAGATACAATTGCATGATGTCTGAGAATAAGGACAAAGGAAATGTTCAGTAATAATTCAGGATCGATACTGTGTTATTGTAAAAAAAATCAGTGATATTCAGGATTAGTTGCCTATTTCTTATCATGTAAATTTTTTATATAAACAATTTAAGTGACCTGAAATAAGTTCGTGTTTAAATATATAACGGGAATCTATATGAAAATATATTTTTAATATAATAAGAATCAAATATTGATATCGTTTAAATAAATATTCAGTTTCGTGAAAGTATATTTAATACTATAAAATGAAATTCACACAAAAGCATGTCATTAATTATACCAATAAATAATATAAACGAATGTAAAAGTAGCATAGAAAAAATATTGTCCCAATGATCTATCATCTTTTGAATCATTTAGTTTACCACTATTAATTTTGGTAAGTATAGTATCTTCAGGTAGACTTATATTTAAATACTGAATTATTTTTGTAATATTTTAAGTATATTTGTTCTTCGACTTTTCTTTAAATTTTGTATCCCCATGGCCGATATATTCTTTATAACATAGAAAAATAACCAAAATTATTTATACTGAAATTTGCAATATTAAACGCAGCTTTTAAATCATACAGTTACAATTTATAAATAAATATATCAAATTTAAAAAAATAACGAAGCACCGGATAAAATTAAATCAAATAACTAAAAACTTTAAAAAATTAATGAAAATAAAAAAATGCTAAGTGTGAGCACAAAATTGAAAACAAATGTTTTATTAGGGTTAAAAATTAATTCTGTGCCTTGAAATTGAATCAATCATAATTTTGTTTTAAATTAATATATTTTCTCGTCGTTTTATGATTTTAAATTGTCAACTTTAACATTTAAAAACACTATATATATATTGGCCAAGAAGTTGGCATAACCTCACAAAACAGTACTGATCACGGTGTTGTTAGATAAGCAGCATATTGTGTATTGCATACTTTTACCATTCCAGTTGAAAAAAACGCTGCTGAAGCCGTACAAATGATTTGTTCAACTTTGGGGGAAGGTGTTGTGATGCAAAATACATGCAAAAAAATGTTAAAACAGTGGAACTGGTCCGAAAATAAATTAAGGCTTCATCGACTCAACGCCGCCATCTTTTTTCGACAAGAGATTCATTAGTTATCTGACAGACAGAGCAAAGTTATATAAAATAATGGGAGATATTTTGAGGATTGAAATATATTCCATTTTTCGGTAAATAAACATTCATTTTTTATTTAAAAAGGCACCGAATACATTTACACACCTAATAATTTATAATTTTATTTATTCTCGGGATAGAAGCAAGCAATTTAACCCTTTGCACTCAGAGATTTTTTTCACCTCACCTACCAGCAACTCGAATATATTTTTTTAATGAAAATAGTAAGTAAAAAATAACTTCAAATAAAATGATATAGTATTGTAAATAATTTCTTTATTCGAATGAAACTTCAAAAATACATTTATTAATTCATGTTTTATAAAAAAAATAATATTTCTATTTGTAAGATTTATGATGTCCCTTCAGAGGGAACAGTCGAGTGGAAAGGGTTAATAGTACAAGCGTAAGTATATTTTTTAATTAAAATTTTCAAAATAACTGCTTATTAAATTAGATAAAGACAAAATTTTGGATATTTTGATAAAGAACATTATGCGGTATTTGTGGTAGTAATTGTTCTATGAAAGAGAATTTCATCAGTGTCAGAACTATTGTTACATGAAAAAGTATATATATATATATATATATATATATATATATATATATATCGAATTTTTGAATTATAAAAATGTTATGACGCTTAAGGAAAAAATGAAATTACAAAAAAAATCCTCGAAAGATTCTTAAGATGGAATCAGCAAAACTTGTGGATGGAAGATGATGGCGTTGCCAGTCACGTTAATGGTGTATCGAAATGTAATATTTTTTTAATTATTTCCATTCCAAGATTCATTCACACCAAATCCATTCAAATTCTTTGTACTAAGAAGAAAATTAAAGTATTACAAGTTGCAATTCACGTTTATAAAGTAAATTCGGCGCATTCTTTATTTTTAATTTTAATCTGTGATTCTTAACTTATTGAATTCAATTATTTTTTTATTACAAAAAAAATTTGTATAAATATTCACTATACATTTAATGTACGTTTCTGTCTCTGTGCCTAAATACACTTTTATGAATAAAAAATTCACTCCACAAACCACAAACTTTTTTTCTAATTAAAAATGTTCGAAAATTGATTACTGATCATTTTTGATTATTATTTATATGCATTTCGTTGGCGATGCCATTATTTTCAGAAAGTTGATTTAAAAAAATCTACTTTTACTTTTACATTCTGAGAATGATGGCATTGACATCGAAATGGGCACTAACAACAATCAAAAATGATGAGTAGAGTTAATTATTGAATATTTTTGATTAGAAAAAAAACTTGTAGTATGTGAGTACCTGAGAAATTAATTTGCGAAAATAGAAAATATATTTAAGTAAATTTAAAACGGAATAGATTCAATATGTTAGTAAGTAATAACATGATTAAAAATAAAAAAATGACCTATACTATAAAAATTTAAACAATTGTTAAAAATCCAGAAACGAGGAAGTATTAATTTTATTGTTTTATTTTAAATTGTAATTTGATTCAATATCAGATACAGCTTCTTAAGGTTATTTGAGAGTGTTTTTTCAACAAGGTCTTTCAGACATTACAATACTGTAAAAATAACAATATACCTATTTTATTGTTTTCGAGAGAAAGGTTTATTCAATTCAGACGAATTCACAAAATCAAACATATTTCGAAATCTTTTTCCATCGAATATTATTTATCAAAAAAATAGTATGTTCTTGACAGGCATACGCTTCGATGTTTAAAAAAAAACACATATATAAAGTTTGAAACTTACGACGCAAGTGTCTGGCGGATAAACGATGAAATGTCGAAGTGTGAATCCAAACCCACCATTTTCCTGCCGTCGCAAATACAAACTGCGTGGGCCACGAGAGCCTGGCGGCAACGGTACAACCCCCAGAGGTGTTTGACTTTTCTGCTTTTGATGATGGTGATGCTGTCGACTTCCGGACGATGAAGCACGTATTTGTTGGTGACTTGACGGCACGTGCGATTCTGCCAAGCCTTGGGCGTTATTGTGCTGTTGCTGCTGTTGTTGCTGGAAGTTTGCTCTTGTTGTGCTATTATCTTGTACAAAAGTCTGTAAGAAAAAATTAAATTATACGTAAACATCCTCGAGATTTGCGAAGGTTAATAAGAAAATGAATTCAAGTTTATATATTATGTTTGAAAAACATTATTAATATTTTACTTTTTTAATACATTTATTAATTCGCAGATAAATATACTGCTTTAACGCATTTATTTTAAAAAAAAACAAGATTATAAATTATATATATATATATATATATATATATATATATATATATATATATATATATATATATACATAAATAATAAATTTACATAAACGAAAAATACATATTTCTTATTCAACAGACTAAAGAAAAAAAGTTTCAGACATATTTTTAAATTACGGGAGTACAAAATAATAGCATTATTAAATGTTTACATCTGAACAGGGAAAATTCTCGAATAATATTTCGCCACGAATTAAATAAAGGGAAGATCTTTTTCGTTTTATTCTATACTGTCTCGCACTTAAATAAAAAGAACAGCGCATTCCATGTTTCTGTAACTTTGTTGAAACAACTGAGGCCTAGATTTTTTTTTTAAATGTTACTAGCGCTGAAAAATGGTGTCTCATATATGATCCACAGAAAAAAAAAACAGTCATTATTTTGGATTAGATTAATTAAGCCAGGAGTAGCATAAGTCCATGTTCAAAATTCACGTGTCAAAATAATATTCATTGCTTTTTTTCGATGCAAAGAGCATTATTAATTAAAAATTTATTCCATAAAGGCAAACAGTGACTGTGAGATTTTATCTAGAAATAATGAAGCGCTTCATGCAACAAATGACACGTGTCAGGCCCAAGTTAATCCAATCAGACGAGTAATGCCTTTTCATGACAACGCTTCTGCTCACATGTCCATGTTGTGACACATTACTTAGTAAAAAACAGGTCACCGTACTTGATTATCCACTGTGTTTTCCATATATGACACGAAAAGATTTTTTTGTATCCAAAAATCAGAATACAAATGAAGGGTTTAATTTCTGAGAATACAGAAACCTTAGAATCGATGAAACATCTGGAGACGATTTTAAAAAAAGTGTCTTAGTAGAATATAAATATATATATATATATATATATATATATA
Organism: Acanthacorydalis orientalis; assembly: GCA_034766995.1. Classification (NCBI taxonomy): domain Eukaryota; kingdom Metazoa; phylum Arthropoda; class Insecta; order Megaloptera; family Corydalidae; genus Acanthacorydalis; species Acanthacorydalis orientalis. Next base: position 10,909,691 of record CM068314.1, read on the forward strand.
TATATATATATATATATATATATATATAAAATCACTTATTGCTTTGTGCACAGAAAGAAAAGAAGATTAGATATAATGTGAAATAAAATACTGTTTTCTATAATCGTTTCAGTTTTATTCACGCCGCCCAGAAACTTTTTCTCAAAAGTAGATATAAAACAAAAAAAAAATACTTATTAGGTTGATAGGAAAATAAATGCGGTTTTTGTTTTCTAAATTTTAACCTTATTTTTTTCAATGAAAGTTTTCATCGTATTAATGTCAATATCATTTTAAAATTTATTTTCGGTACTTATTTTGAAAACATCAATTTTGGTTTTATTAGTACTTTTACTTCAAATTAGACTAGTGAATTAATGATGGAAAAGAAGCAAATAAGAGCAATTTTTTTGTATGAATTCAAAACGGGTGGTAAAACAGCAGGAATTGTCCGTAAACAAATCGATACTTTTGGTGTGGGGATGAAGAAGATCGTGGTCGTCCTTCTTCAGTTCATAACGATGAACTGAAAACGTTAGTTGAATAAGAACCACTCACAACAATTCAAGAACATGCACAAAAGTTAGGCGTTAGTCATCTAACAGTTCTGGACCACTTAAATTAAAAAAATGTATTTGAATTTGTCATAAACCGGAATTATTTTTCTATCAACCTAACAGAAAAAAGACTAGAAGATAAACAATTAATATATTTTTTTTTAATTCATCTATGTAAGTAATCATAAAATATTCAAGCATTTAATAAATTGAATCATTAAATAAATAAATTGAATGCTAAAAAAGAGCATATTTTTAGAGTTTGTAATGTTAATAATTAAATGAAAAATTTCGCTAAGTATAGATGAATAAAAGATTCGCATATAATTCAACAAGTTAAATAAACAGCATCCTTATTCCGCACTTAACATTTCGTCTTATTAAATAAATCCGCCTGTTTCGATTAAAACGAAACAATTTCATTACCTCTGCAAATATTTAACACAACAAAAGAAGATTAAAATTCAATTTAAAAAATGGCGAAGTGAATTAAAATTCAACCGGCATGCAATCAGCGAGTGAAGAAGACGTAGAGGCAACGAAGAAAAAAAATATCGAAATTATATTCCGTAGACGTAGCCGCGCGTGTTGCTTGCGGCAATCGTCTGCGACCTCCGTTTCCTGTGAAATTTCCCAGCATATCGACGTGCGACGACGACGTCCGCAGTCACCAATCCTAACATTTTTTTCCAACCACCCATGCTATTTTCATGACCTCTTTATTGGCACCGTCTTTCTACGAATACAACGAGCAAATTCAATTTATCAAGTCTTACGCCTTCCTTCCACTTATCGATTCTTTATGGGCAATCTGTTTGCGTACGGGGTTCCTTGTTCATCGCTTCCAATTTTCAGCCAGTCATTTCATTTGTATGCCATCTACGGTTTCAATTATATCATCAATCTTGTATCGATATATATATATATATATATATATATATATATATATATGTGTGTGTGTCTACAATTATTTATTTATGCATTGTATACACAATTACATCAAATTTCATTCTACGCAATAAAATCGAAACGATGAATTTTAATTCCTTGCACGAATAACAGCAATGCAATTTATATATTTGAAAATTAATTGAATGCAGTGTAGAACAATCAGTTTACAGTGAATTGAATCGCACGATTATTCGACGCCTTTGTTCTGCTCTATAAACATCTGGACTAATAAAACTTGTAGATTTTTTTATCTATCAAAAATCAAATCATACCTTTTTGTTCCCGTTACAGTTTCAAGAACAAAAAAAGTATCCGTAAATGCAACGAATTACTAAAACATCGAAGTTTAATTAAATTCATTTCGTATCGAAAATCTTTTAAATGTAATCTACTTTTTTACGCATCGTCATATTTTATTCTTTTATATTTTTTTAAGAAATTATAAAAGCATATTTAAATTACATACATTCATACATGTATATATATATATATATATATATATTATATATATATATATATATATATATATATATATATAAATAATAAGAGGTTGCATTGAAAGCCGCTGTTCATGTGTAGATGACTGTAGGTGATTATGCTGTAGTCAGTGAAAGATATGTCATTTGATATGTCTTATGTCATTTTGAAGTGTGAACTTTTCCCAATAAAATTCAGTCATCAGATGCCATCCTTTATTTATAGAAGTGCTTTTCTATAACTAAATTAAAATGGAACGCGATAAGTTGTTTTTCCGATGTGCACTTTAATTTAAAAAAAAAGTGCAGCTGAAGCTCATAAATTCCTTTCAAAAACTTATGGTGAATCTACTCAATCGAAGACAGTATGTAGAGATTGGCTTCAAAAGTGGTGATTATGACGTTCACGACAAACAACGGCCAGGTCAATCGAAAAAGTTCAGAGATGAACAACTACAAGCTCTATTGGAAGAAAACCCTGCTCAAACACTCAAAGAATTAGTTCAACAGCTCGAAGTCGACAAATCAACCATTCCACGACGTTTACAAGCCATAGGAAAGATCCAGAAAGAAGGGAGATGGCTGCTACACGAATTGACCGAAAATGCCATTGCTAATCGTTTAAACATCTCGATTTTTTTGTTTGCAAGGCATAAAAAGAAGAGTTTCTTGTGGCATATCATGACCGACGATGAAAAATGGATATATTTCGACAATATGAAACGCAAAAAATCATGGGTTGATCCTGGCCAACCATCAACGTCGATACCAAAACGAAACAATCACAAAGCAATGCTCTCTGTTTGGTGAGATATGGAGACTGTCGTGTATTATGGGCTGTTGAAATCGAAGGAAATAATCACCGACGAATGTTATAGACAACAATTGAAGTGTTTGAATGATCATTTGATACAAAAACGACTATCAATTGCATCGAAAAGTGATTCTTCTTCATGACAACGCTCGACCGTGAAACAAACACTGATGGAGCTCGAATGGGAGGTTCTCCCACACCTAGAGTATTCTTCGGACCTGACTCCAAGCGATTACCATCTGTTCCGATCGATACAACACGCTTTGGAAGATACACATTTCCATAACTACGGATAAGTCGAAAATTGGGTTGCTGAATGAGTTGGCTCATAAGACAGACCATTCTTTCGTCGCGGAATTCAATTTCTACCAAAAAAGTGGGAAAAAGTTATAACTTCCGAGGGCAAATACTTTGATTAATGTATTTACACAGTTTGTTATTGAAATAAATGCCTAAAAAAACACAAAACAGCGGCTTTCAATACAACCTTCTAATATATATATATATATATATATATATATATATATATATATATATATATATATATATAAGAATCTACTAAAAATATATCTATCAATATTCAAACCACTCCAAAGAAATAAATCTAATTAGAACCCTGCTGGAAATAAATGTATGAACATATGAGCACGAATAACAAAATTTATTTCATGACACGGTTACATACAAATAATTAATTTGATATTTGATCTAAATTAATTAACTCGGTTTAATCTAATGTGTCGAACTAGTAAAACGCATGACACTAAACGAATACACCTTTTTTTCAAAAGTCATATATAAAGTCAAATGCTCTTTGATTGAATTAAATGGAGCCAGAGTAGCACTTATTTATCGATTCAATCTTTTGACAGCCGTATATTAACTGTTAATCTTCCATTTTAATCTGATTAAAGAAGGTCATTAATAAATTGACTTTTTATTTAAGAGAGTATCTTGTGTTTTTCAATACACAGACACTCAAAATACGTCACCAGTCTATGAATCCAGCATGACTATAGAAAAGTTGAGTTTATATTTAAAATGAACTTTTGACAGTTGAATTTTTGATGTTTTTCGAGACAATTGAAATAAGAGTTTGTCAAGTCTGAAGTTCTATTCAAATGAATCAAGAGTAAAATCAGTTTTTCAGTTATACATTCACGGATTTATAAATAAATAAATAATAATGTTTTGGAATAAGAAATATAAATTAAATTAAACCTAGTCATGTATATAAATGATGCAAGTAATTCAAATCGTATTAATAATAAATGATTTTATAATAATATTATAAATAATGAAAACGAAAACTGGAACATTTCTCTTAACCGAAAATGAAAAATGAATGAGCACTTTTTGAATTAAATATAAATATTTAAAAGCATCCGACACACCTTAAACTGATGCTATCTTGTTACGCAGTGAAAATTTGTATCCTTCGGATGAAAATATTGTATAACCTTTTTTAAATTCCATTTTGCTTTTATCTCCGATGTGAAAAAGGGTTTTAATAAAACATATTACAATTTTTTTAATCTGGGAACGAAAACATTTTTCAATTTAATTTCAAATATTTGCATTAAATTATATTAAATATTAAATAAATAACAAATAAAAATTGTTTTCATTGATTTATTTATTAAAATTTTAATTTTAATTTTATTTTTTTGAATTCGATTACTGGAAAATATTTTATCAGCAGATTTTTATATGGAAATTCTGTACAAAAGGACAGCGCGGAGTTGAAGTTTCTATCATTCTTTGTAAGAATATTTCAAATTCAATTCAAACTTCTGAACTTTTCAGACGGAAAGTAATGTAGAAAAATTTAAGTAATAATTCAATATAACTCTTACCATTTCATATATTTATATATATATATATATATATATATATATATATATATATATATATGTGTGTGTGTGCATGTGTGTGTGTGCGAGAGAGAGAAAGATAAAGAGTCTATGTTCATTCTAAGTGGATGTAATCGTTACTTGACATAATATGTATCAATAACATCAACAAATGTTATGATTTACAACCATGTTTGGTGATAAAAAAACATTACATATTAATTTTCAATAAGTATTCCATTTGGTTATACACAAAACGCCATATATGGCAAACGACAAGAACAAGGACATGCAAATTTCGTTTCAACTCATACCCACTAGTTGATTCGACTAGGGCTTAGATCCGATTTCGTTTTCAATAAATCTGAACTGACTTTCATACTCTATTAGTTTCGTCGGCCATCAATTTTGTTCGCTCAAGTGGAAGAAGTCACCTTTTTTTATTACATCAAGTACTGAATTCACGTACACGATGTATGTGTGTATCCCTCTCTCGTATCGAAACTACAATAATAAATCGATACAGGTGTCTCTGTTCCTTACTTTTATGTATTACATGGATGGATGTACGTGTTATGTATGTTGTTTATGTGCACGTGTGTATATCGTTGAAGGTACGCCAATATCGGTTTTATTTTGCTACCGACTTTACTGACTCAATCAATTTTTTTTTCTTGCGGTTATTAGTACGGTTTTTATTAAAACAGTACGTCAAGTGTGTCAATATTTGAGACAATGAGTTGTGTATCATTTGTGATATTTAAATTAAGTAGCTTTAATATTAGGTTGGTAGAAAAATAATTGCGGTTTATGATATTTAACTTCATATCAAATTTTCTCTTTTTTGATTTTCCTAGCTATTTTAAGTGGTACAGGACTGTTGGATAACTAACACCTAACTTTTGTGCAAGTTCTTGAATTGTTGTGCGTGGTTCTGATTCAACTAACGCTTTCAGTTGGTCATTATAAATTGAAGAAGAACCCCAGCGACCTTCCTCATTAAGCTACAGGACTTCCTTACAGAAGGAAGCTGCTGAGCTTAAAATATAAGAAAAAAGTAAATATCTTTTCTAACTCAAAATGTATTGAAAACTATAATAGCTTGATTATATGATTCATCTTCAAGTGTTTTATCTTTAGGAATTCAGTGTAATATTTCTTAATCTATTCTAATAATTAATACATTAAACGCCGCTACTCAAAATAGTAGACATTTTCGAAAACGCTTAACATGGTTTGGTTCCAGGTTCTTTCTAATTAATTTGGCGTTAGACAGAAAAAAATTTTTGGTTTTCATACAGTGAGATTTTTTGTATACGCAACAGCGCCATTATCAAAAAAAATATTTCAAAAGTGAAAAAAATTAGCCTTAAATTAGTTTTAAATTCATTTATTTCATTAAAATCTGAATCAAATGCCGTGATAGTTGATAAAACACTTCAGGCGAAGAAAAACGTTGCATTTTTTACACACACTACACACATACACACAGTCATACATATATATATATATATATATATATATATATATATATATAGCATTACCAGAAAAAAATTAGTTCAAAAGTGAATAAAAACAAGTCTATTTTAAATATTAAATTCATTTATTTTATTAAAATCTGAATCAAATGCTGTGATAGTTCCTCAACCGTTCGGGTGGAGAAAAACGTTTCACTTTATATATATATATAATCTTGTTCTTCCAAATTCTACATTTATTCCTCTTTTTTTCTCACTTTCTCACAAATCGAAAAAATTAATAATGTAGTTCTATTATTATTGAATCAATGTTTACTGTTATATAAAAAAGTTCTGAAAAAAAATATTTTCAGCAGAGAAAAAAAATTCCAAAATCAATGTTGCATATACGTAGCAGCGGCGCTTAATCGGTTAACCACATTTCATTTCAATAATAAAGTTTGAAATAACTTTTTCAAGTATAATATAATCTTATCAAAACAAAACCATATGCTATGATTCTCTTATTTGTATGCTGTAATATTTTTCTCGATTAAAGCGTTTGTTTATTTATGCACGGTGACATTTAAACAGCCCAAGAGTATTTCAAAAACTTCACGAACGATTCAATTACAATATCAAGAACAAACATCTGAAGCGGCTGATTTCTGATGAAATCAATTACAGAACACGATACAAACACAATGGTATGACTGTTGTTTAAATGCAATTATTTTAAAATGTCTAAGGTGAATCTTGACGTTAAATTGTTTATTTCAAGACGATCAACAGATACTATTGCAAATTATCTCCAACATAGAAGCAGTAACGCATAAGATAAATGTATGCGTCGACTGAAAATACCGACTAGAAAAGTAGGTCACAAGAAAATGGGATTACGTTTAAAAGTAACACTGTGTGTGTGTGTCTATGTGTGTATGATATATATATATATATATATATATATATATATATATATATATCCCACGGGTTGTTGCGGTAAACCTCTTTGTACGCATCATGTCGTGAATATACAATGTTCATATTTAAATGTGTTTGTTTTCTTTTCAAAAGCAGATCACACGCATAAGTTTACATTGTTTTCTCTCCCGACTTTACGGATTAGCTTAATAAAGTCATTCAGAGATTTGAAAAATAATTACAAAATAAATGAATTGTATTTCGTATCATTGTTACGGAAAACACACCCGGTATTACGATTTAATTTAGGCATTTGTGTCAACAAATATCGTCTGAAAAAAGAATCGCACGAAATCCTACATTTAAATTTAATTTCAGTTTACGTTATACGTGTTCTCTCCGCACGGAAAAGAAAAACAAATAACAGAGACAAAAACAATAAGTATATTTTTATTGTAACGTGAAAAACACAACGAATATACTTTGAAACAAATTGTGCTCGTTACAGTAAACAATACTTTTTTTTTCATTTCTAACACAATGTTCTTTTTCGTGCAGGTGATGTCGTGACATTGCTGTTTCTGCATTTGAACGGTAAACGAGAAGTTGAGAGTAAATAGTTAAATAATTGTTTCGAAATTTCTGCAGCTCTGTCATCAACTCACGGCTTTTGATGATTAATTGTGTTTTCGGGACAATGAAATTGTTTTTGAAATTAAAGTTACTCGCGAATATTTTAACAACCTAAAATAACATACACTTTACATATATATATATATATATATATATATATATATATATATATATATATATATATATACATAGACAGATAGACTTTAAATTGTAAGAGAATTATAAAATTTATTAAAAAAATATTTAAATATTTTATCTTTTCTTTAATTTCTTTAAAATTCATTCAGGTTTCGTTCAATGCTTGAAATGATTATTTTATTAGAACAAAACATATCATGTACATTCAGATTCCAATATTCTCATAAACCCCAAATATTATGTATTGATGTAATATAGAAATCATAAAATAATAACATAATATAAACATATGACACATTTTAAATTTACTTCCTTGAATCACTCTTTTTTATATGAATTCTTCTATAAAATAAATTAATGATAAATACAGGGATATTTATATTTTTTAGTTTGTAATTGTTATTTCAGTTTAACAAACGAAATTTTCACCCAAAGCCGCCATATTTTTTTCGATAAGAGGCATCTGTCAGTAACCTGACAGATGCAGCAAAGTTATACAAAATAATGGCAGACATTCAGGATTAAAATATACTTGATTTTTCTGTAAATATAAATTTTCTCAAAAAAGACACCGAATTAATTTGTACATCTAATATATTCACAATATCCGATAATTTATATGTACCTTTTTTATTCTCAAGTATAACAAAGACTACAAGTGCTGTTCTCATACAGAATATATTAAGGTCAATTAAAAAATGTAACTTTAATCAACTGTGACAGCATTTGTTCAAAATTAAATTCCTAGATCGACATCGATTTGAAAAATAGAATTAAATAGACTGAATGCTTCTTTTTCTGTCACAGTAACTTAATTTAGAAAAAAAAGAACCTTGCAAACCGCAAATCACGACATTTATTTTATTTGTTAATCGATGCATAAAATAGTACAGGTAAATAAAAAGTATGTACATGCGTTTATATATATATATATATATATATATATATATATATATATATATGTATGTATGTATGTATGTATGTATGTATAACAGGGATAAAGAAAATTTTAACATTTACATTAATAAAAGCAATTTGAGTTAAATTACGCATTTATTAAGTAATAAAAACACGTTTAGCAACAACACCCCTTGCGCATAATACCCGTAAAATGTGTACTTTTTCTGCGTTGTTACGAATTCTCTTTTAAGTGTATTATAATTAACTATAATGGTTTTATTCACGTTTCGCGAAATAAAAGTCTTTTCGTGTTCATTAAATCTGCCTAGATGTTGGCTCCGTTAAAGAATTGCATCAAATATACATATTCTTCAAGCGAACACGCATTCCTGGACTCGTTTCTATCAAAAGAATTTAAATAGCGTTAAAGAAATTACGATGAGTAACAGCAACGCATGTAATGTTACTTTGTTTATTAATCTAATTTATAATTCAAGGAATTTTAAGATGAACATTTTACATTTGAAGTGTTTTCGTAAAGTCGTTCTACGCACAGTGAAATTCTAATGAATATCAGTTTGAAGAATATAAGGTTATTACTTTCGATTTTTTTCATTCTATCACTGACTTTATGAATGTATATTTTCTAAGAGATACCTGATATATTTATTACGCTAGGTTAAGTCGAACGTATAACTTTCTGTTCGAGAATTCGAATAAAAATAATTATACAGATAGAAAAGTGTTGTGATGAAACACACTGGATTGTTTTTGAAAATGAATTCATAATCTGATTCAGTGAAATATATTATCATTAATTTAACCGTGTATTACAACACGATATAAATGAGCACAAGCTAAATTCACGATTTAACATTTTTTAATCGATGAAAACAATCACGTATTACGTCCGCATGAAAAAACTCACAACTACTACTAGTTTTTCAATTTATCGTCTTCGCTTCCACTTTCATTTCTTAAAATAACTTTCATTCATAAATAATTTAATCACTTTTCCTCAGTTCGAGTCTATAATATTCTATTTTAATTTTATGGAACATTACATTTTCGTCCTACATTCTAGAATATATTTATATTAAGATTTCTGTGTTTCTACAAATAGTAACTTGACAAAATGAATATTAATGCATGAGTATTAATTATAAACTATATATATATACACGAAGTATGGCAATTTAATTCTTAGACTGGCACAATGAAAGCAAAACCAATTGAAGTAACACAAAAAATGTTTGATATTTATTGTTAACGTAATCTCTATTTAATTTAACAAACTTATTGTAACGTTCTAAACGTTTTTGAAAACAGTAGGTAAAGATGTTCGAAGAAATTGCTTTCAAATCGGCGGTTACATTTTTTTTAATATCTTCTACGTCCTGAAATCGTTTCTATTTCAGAAGAGTTTTTCCTTTAGAAAAGAGAAAACATTGCTGGTGCCAAGTTTGGCGAATAATTTTTTTTAGTGATTAAAATAAGATTGAACCCATTTATTGTTTCAAATATTAGACTTGAAAATAAATCAGATTTAAAAACCATTATAGCTTCTTCAATTTTTTGAAATATGATGTATTTTAAACTTACACTATCTTATTCTCTATTAATAAGGGAATTTACATGTAAATATGAAAAATGATACGCGTTCGTGTGCATGTGAATGATAATAATACAAACATATAATTTAACATACATAGTAATAATTATAAAGGATTATGTATGTATGTTTATGTGTGTATATATATATATATATATAAACTTTCTTAAACAACCATTATGACACCTAAACGTAGAGTTTTTGATTTACACTGAACACAATCTCAATATCGAAAGTCAATATTTTTTTTTGATAAATTACACGGCATATTTGTCGTTTATTTAATAATCGAAAGTGGACACACCAGATTTTTGAAGGTGAGTTGCACGTGAGTATGATGTGAAATGAATCACGACAAGTTTAGGAAATAATAACTGAATTCATATATATATATATTTTAAGATTTAAATATAGGTTTTGCTATATTTATGTATAAAAATAAAGAGGTATGCACACATGAATATAAATCAAATATTCTTGACAGTTTTAAAATGGCATTGCCACTTTTCTTAATCGGTATGTGGACTTTTTGAAATGCACCTGTCGAATGAAAAATTCTTAAAGACAACACACGTCAGCCATTCATCATACTTAAACATAATTGTAGATAAGATGAAAAAGTATCGGATCGATATTTCATATTTATTATTCCTCCTATGTCCGGCCTTGCATCACATTACATACTAGAATCAATGACCTTAAAGTATTCAATAACGTTTTGTGTTCGCACACTGCACCTACAGACACGACCGTGAACATTGCGATTTTTTATCAGCCAAGATATTGACTAAATTAGTTCGTTTTGTGCGAATGTAATTGCTGATTACGAACGTTATTACGTGTTGCGAAAGTGATACAAGATTATTAAAAAATAATATCGTTTAAACGTTTAATATTAATGCGATCTGAAACAAGCACGTGTTCATGAAAGTGATATTGTAATTAACATTCGTTCACTAAAAAGATTAACCTTTCGAGTCACTTGTATTTTTTTTGAATGTTATTTATTTTCGAGTGCGATTCGTTCAATTGTAACTTTGGATTTTAATCTGTTTCCGTAGACGGTGTACATAAACGAAAAACAATTATGCGGATATAGAATGTCGCTTTGTGAAAATAAATTCCTGATCCTTATATGGAAATGTATTTTTATTACGGATTGAAATTTATTGAAAATTAAAACGTACTTGAAAACAAACAAGTTCTGGTTAAATTCATATATTTTTTCAGTAACGACTGAAAATAAAAATATAACTCGGTAAAACAGAACATTTTATTTGTTATAAACTTGAATTCATAAAAATATACGTTTTTTTTTTATTTATAATTGTTTTATTCTATTCCTGTGATTCCAGTGATGAATTGTTCTGATGGTTTCAATTTAAGTGTCTGTTCTCCACTACTAATTTTGGTACATGTGTCATCTTCAGGTAAAAATTAGAAACTATAATATCCGCTTGAAGATGACACTGGTAGTGCAGAAACTAGTAGTCGAAAACAGACACTCAGATTAAAAAGGACGAGGATCATTAAGACAAACCATTCTTTTAAATACTAAATATGCATATTTAACATAAATATTAAAATAATATATTCTTTAAAGATGTTTAACACTGCCTAAAAACATTTGTCATCTAAAAATTTTACAATTTATACAAATTCCAAATATTATAAAAATCTATAATTTGTATTTATAAAAGATGATAATTTTTACAATAAAGTGTAATACATGTATTTTAACATGTATGTAAGTAGTTTAAGACACTTTTATTCAATATGGATTTTATTCATACTACGTATTAAAATTAATACTAAACACCTATGAAAAAATCATGCAAAAAATGTTTAAAAAAAACCTTACTGATAATTAAAATAATTATTATTATTACTGTAGGTTTCTGTTTAAATTATAATTCGTTTAAATTTAATTTTATGTACAATTCATTGATTGGATAATGAATGAAAGTTCAATCATAAAATTAAAATTACATAAAAATCAATTCACGTCAAATGAGTACATATATGGTCATACATATTGAATTTTATTATATATATATATATATATATATATATATATATATATATATATATATTTGTGTGTGTGTATGTAACTTAATTCTTCTTGAAGGAAAATGAGTCATTGTGAAATGTAATTTGAAGTCATAATGACTAATTATTATTTTATTATAATTCTCTTTTGCACTAATCATATATCAAGTATTATTTACATATCCCTGTCTCTCTTTCTATATGTATCTCTCTCTCTCTCTCTCTCTATATATATATATAATTTTCATATACACTGAAGAAAATTGTAAAATTAATTTCAAATAAATCCATTCCATTTTAAGTTTAATATTTTTCATTAACTTTAATAATAAGTACAGCAGCTAATTTATTATTGTATATTCCAATATTACAATGCATCGTAAACTTATTGTTTTGCCTGAAATTAAAACTGTAACTAAATTAGTTAAGCAACTGTAATCAGATACGTAATTTCAGTTCATAAGTCAATGGAAAAATAGAAACGAAAATAAAAGAAGAATGAATATTCATGTATTATTACAAAAAATTTAAGTCTAATAATAGAAAAAAAATGCTTTATTTATTTAACACGAATGTAATATTTACAAACACGACATTTAATAAGATGTGTTTGAGATTAAATAATATTGAATTTATAAGTATTAAAAGAAAAACTGTGTACATAAAAAACATATACTGAAAAACTAAGCAAATATTTTTTTTTAAAAAAAATACAAGCTGGAAAAATGAATAAACATTTCGTTTAAATACACAAATATTCATTGAAAAATTGATGAAAAAGTTAAACATAATGCAAGTAATCAGTGAGATGTGTTTTCTTTGTCATACATTTGAAACATTTATTATTCTATTAATTAAAATCTAATAGAAAAATATCTATTAAGTATCTACATTGTTGAAAACTAACTAAAATTTGAGATGAAGTATAAATACAATTTAGAATTAAATGAAACATTCTCTCTAAAACCTTCATTAAACGTTTCATTACAGTTTTATTGGATATTCAGTATTGATTTCAGCTTCACGAAACATATTACAACCAATTTTCATATTAATTTCGTCCTTATTGAACATAATGAACGATATATTGAAATGTTTTACGGTGAACAATAGAACATTTTCAAATATTGTAATTAAAAAACAACTTTTCAGTCCTTCATATTCGGCGAACACATATTAAATATTTCAAGTATTTAATCCAATTTAAAATTTAACACCTGAATAGAATGTGAAATATTCAAGCACGACGTTATTTTAATATAGCTTTATGTTTAAAAAAAAACTTACCAAATGAAACCTTGATATTTTCAAACGATCAAAAAAGCTGATTACACCTTGTTAAAAATAGATAATGATCTTTCAATTAACACCTATCCTGTCAAATATAATTAACTTACAAAAAACTGTAACAATATATTTCCAATCATGAAGTGGTATGGTGTCGACTACTTTCATAATTAACTTGTTTACTTGTATTTCTCGAAAAAATTCCTAGTAAAATGTATTTTTTCAAGTGTAAGTTTTTATGTTACTACCAAAAAATAAACATAAATCATAATAATTATGAAAAATTATATTCACATTAGTAAAACATAAAGTCAAGGAAAAACAAATTTAAGCACATAATTTAGGAACTTAATAATGGTAACAGTTATTTTTATAGTAAATAATTATAGTAATTTGAAAAAATATTAAAAATGAACTTTAATTTGAATAATTAGAAAGTATAATGACTAGAATATCGATTTAATGATATCAATATTGTATCAATAAAAGTAACACTTGAATATTTTATCGATATAAATATATATATATATATATATATATATATATATATATATATATATATATATATATATATAATAGTCGAATTAATTTTCACTCTGACAAATATATATGTGTCAAACTAATAAACACGTCCACGTTATTGCAATTTATCATAAATGAATAATCATTCTACACTCTGATACACTGTCTCGATAACAGAAATGAAAATCATTGGACGTTTTGTGTTTACATTGAAATAAAGTTACGAGCAATTCTTCCATGATTGTAGCAAGTATTTGATGGCCTCATCCGCCAATCGAATTTTTTATTACCAAGGTCATTTAGAATCAATCTCCATTTGTGTATTTGGAATATAACATGTTGCGTTTGATCACAACGACCTATTACAAACGGTTAAGACATTCATTTGAATATCTATTATGTACATTTTATAAAATACCTGAATAAATTATCAAAAAAAGATAAATACGAACGATTCGTCAATCGGCTATTTTTAAAAATATAACTGATATTTTTATATAAAAAATGTTAAAATATTACTTAAATTGTTTACTTTATTTAAGTGTAAATAAAACATTTTAATATCAATATTCATTATTTACTCAATGAAAAATGTGATTTGTCAATATTTCTTACATTTACTTGATAAATAAGGAAGTTTTATAAATAATTATGATTAATAAAAAAATCTGAAGGAAATTATTTTATAAAAATGTCTTTTTGAAGTACTATTATATATTTATCTGCATGTATAAAAAATATTTTTTTTTTTGAAAATAACCGATTTCATCAATAGAAAAAATGTAACAACCATTAAAAATAACTATTTAAAATAAAGAATAATACGTAAAATGTACACAGTATTCTTACATGTTCATTCAATATTTACAATGAAATGCATGCTGCGCAATTATTGACCATGTCTATCTTATAGTGTTTCTTTTTGCTCAGCCAATACTAATTGTACATTTGACATTGAAATCGACAACACGTCTGTAGTGTATATTTGCGCAAGTTGATCAACGCAATCACATACTTGTGTATTTCATTCAATCGTATGCCAAAAATATCTGTCTTACAGGCAACACAGCGGCGACGATAAAAATAATAACAGAAAAAATCATTCGATGGATGATTAATACCGGAATTATCTATGTGATATCTTTTAATTAATCTATAAGTGTAGATGTTTTCGAAGATCTAATGATTAACCTCAATGAATATACTCAATACTGACATGTAAAGGTACTAATTATTTGATATGAAGTATCAATCTGTGCCTTATCTACAGGAGATACATTTTTTAAAACACTTATAATAGGTTTTTAATTATTTTCATATCTCTCTTAATTGTGACTTTTTATACGCCTCCTATAATGTACCAATTAAAAATACATAATTAATGAAACTTAAATTACTTTTAGAAAATTAAGTCTGGTAATCATGTTGGTACAAATATCAAACAGAATTGGATAGTATTTTTTTTTCTTTATCCGTATTGTTAATTATATTGACGCGAATGTTATTTCGATAATTACAACTCGTTAATTAAAATAGAAATTGTACTTCAGAAGTAGTAATCATGCCAGGACATAACTAAGAAATTTGTATTTAGAAACAGCTTGTTTCTAACTACAGATTTATATATAATCTATACGATTTTAAGACATTATTTTCAAAAAAATATTTCAAAGGATTATTTTATAAAAATCGATAGACTGGAAAACCTTACTTTCTGAATTCCTCTCGTAGTTTTTAAAAGGTAAATAATAAAAGCGGAATATTATTCCGACAAAAATAATTCTTGATTTCCTGACTGAAAAATTGAACATTTTAAATGAAAACCTTAAAAGATATATATTTTAAGATTTCTAAACAAGCCTATATGTCAAATTTATTAATTTTTAATGTGTTAAATATTTTCTATACGAAAATCTTGAAACACGACGTTTACAAAAATAATAATTATACAACTGACGGTTTGAATATAAAAATAAATACGAAGAATAATTTACAGTAAACATTAAATTCAGCAATAAGCAATTTTAGTAGATATTTACAAATATATACAGGATTTACATGGATTACAAACTAAAATTGTGTTTAATTAAATACAAAACTCAAAGCTCTCACGCACTGTTTATTTCCAAATCCGTTTATCTAGTGAAATATATGAAAAAATATTTGTATTAAAAGCTATAGTGTATGCGTATCTTTATATATATATATATATATATATATATATATATATATATATATATATATATATATATATATATATTAACACAACAATGTATCTTTAATTAAATAAAAAAAATCTCAATACATTAGGTAACCAATTAAATTAGCAATCAATTGAATGAGCGTACCGAATCGTCTTTTAATTACATCTCAATGATAAAGATATTAAAGTTCTATTAAAATATAAAACGTCCGTTTCAATTAGTGAGAGCAATAACAAAATTTATAATTAACCTATTTTAAATAAAGTAGGTGTGACTACACTGATCGATAAACATCAATACAATGTATTTATAATTTTAAAGGTCGTTTCTGTTATTATTTGAAGATATTAATTACTATAATTGATTGGTGAAGTTAAGTGTTCTGTAAGAAGTACGTATCGGATGACAATAATTTAATAAAGTGTACTCGTACGGTGTAATTGTACATTAATTGAAATTAATACAGGTACCTGCACTTTTTGTGTTCTCCGCTCGATTTGGTTTAATAATAATGATTTTGCGGTGTTTGCTTTTATGTGTACATTTTTTCACCGAAAAATGTACAGTGGACGACTTACTTGTAGTTATAAAAAAAATATTAACTTCCTAGAATTGTTTTAACTATTGATTGACTGACTTGTTTTAATTAGTATTAATATTTTTTTAAAAAATAAATAGTAGGATTTTAAAACAAATTGTTAAATACAAATCACCTTGAAATTATTTAAATAGACGTTTTATTATATTTCGTTACTGTAGATTGAACACTGGAAATGGAAAAACCGCAAGCATAAAAATTACATAATTTAAAAGATGCCGAAAAAATGACCGTGAGCATTTATTTCAAACGATTTTTTTTATATTACTTAAATCGATCCATAACATCTTTTACTGGACATTGTATATAAAAAAAACTACTAATTAGAATTGTATAAAATAAAACAGCAGTTTTTTAGTGAAATATCTTATCCAAAATAAATACGAAGAATGTATTTTTTCTAATAAATATCACTGTAGTAATATGGAAATAAATTTAAATCTATTCAATTTTCGATTGATTCAAAATCGCAGTAATTCATTTCATTAATTCTCCGTGCCTAGTAACATACTTATTCTTTTTTTTGTATTCGTCCGTCAATCAAATTGTATTTGACACATCGTCTCCTGTTTTATTTCGAAGAAGCCAGGAACTGTATTAGACAAGTTATTTATTTTCGTATTCAATTCATTAATTTGTAATCGTAGCCAGGATGTATTCGTCACGTTTTTTTAAACTTTTAAATTCTTTTTAGATTGGTTCATTAAAAGTGTTATTGTTGCTCTCATACTTTAAAATATTTAATAACAGTAATTAGAAAGAATCGGAAAGTTAGTTATTTTTTTAAAAAGGATGTAGATTAATCTATACTGATTTATAAGCGCAATATGTTCAGTATTTGTATTAAATTTAAAATCATTTAATAATTGTATTGTATTTTAATTCATATTTAATTATTCTGATGTTTTTCTCGGATCAAATAAATTACTATGAGACCTTTTTAAGTGCTTACTGAATCTTTTTTATAATTTTTATTATATCATTAAACAATTTTTGATAAATTAATGAGAAAAGTCCGAAAAGAAGATATAACACTAAAAATATATTTAAAATAATGAAAAAATTAAGTGAAATTTCTAATTTTTAGGAATATAGAATATGTTTTTCTTTTAACCAACAAATTTGCAATTTTTATTTCGTTTACAATAAAATAATGTCCAATTAATCGAAAATATTTGTTAAAAAATTTTAGCACCCTTTCCCTTTCCCCTGCTTCAAAGGATTAACCCATATTAGTCCGACATAAAAAAAAGAAAGTTCAACTGATTTTCTATATTCGTAAAAGACACATTTATTTGTCACTTTTAAATGAATTTATTATCAAATGGGTTTATACACTGTATATTAGTAGAAAACATTAAAATTTACGTTTAAACCTTTAGAACATGCAATCACGATTTTTGGTGACAAATTATCACATTGGGTTAATGAACGTTAATCGATAAATTAAATAAAACATTTCATATTCAAAAAAAAATTAAATAGATTATAAACGACTAAAATAATGTAAGAATATATATATATATATATATATATATATATATATATATATATATATATATATATATAATTACAAAATTAAAAATGATGAACAGCAAACTCACGCAGTTCACATTATATAAAATACCATACAATCAAGTTTATAATGCGTAAATGAAGAAATTAAGACTGAAGAATAGAGACGAAAATCAATATTAAAAAAATAAAAGAGTGGCAAGATGGGTTGTTCGTACGTAAGCTATTAATTTAAATAATTTGTTCGTATAACAAACATGTCGTAAAGCAGAAGTCGAGTGAGCAACGCATCCGTGCACTATAATCATGGTCCATTAATTAGTGTTTGCTTGGTCGACATTCAATGCTGTCTTTATTGCGACCTTCACCCTGACAGCGTTAACATTGCAGACAGCATGGATTAAAAACCATATAATAAAAATATAATGTATGGAAAACGCAGTTTCTCTGAATATATACGAAAGAAACGGGCAATTAAAAATATATATGAGCATAATTAATGTCATTCATAATTATAAAAATTATAAATAACATTTATCTCTAAATTTATACATACACACACACTATACATATATATATATATTATATAAATATATATATATATATATATATATATATATATATATATATATATATAAATATATATATATATATATATATATATATATATATATATATATATGTACATTGATAACAATTCATATAAATTCTAAATGCGTTTCATTTCACAATACAAATCCAATTACTCCGCACGTTCAATAGGAAATATAAACCTTTATTCATTCAACTCTTTTGTTCATTAAATTTTCAATATTATTTTATTATATGGAGTCTTTGTATTGTTTTGTTTGGTCTCTTCTCAGATAAGTAATTATATTTAAACAAATGTTTGCAGTGTGTCAATTGAATCAAAACTTCTTTGATTCTTTGAATACTCTGCAAGTAACTGGAAATATTTTCTTGAATCATTTCTCTTTATTAATCACAGAAATGTATATTCGTGTGTGTATGTATATATATATATATATATATATATATATTGTAAATTAAAAAATAATGTTTAAATCTGTAAAATTAGTTTGTGGTTAAGAATGTAATATTAAAAAGAATGAGAATAAATAATTTATAGAAAAATTATAATTGTCTGTTTCTATAATGTGATCGACTTAATGAGACATTTAAGTAATTATCTGACATTACTAGTTTCGGTTCTTAAGACATTTGGGCTAGCTTGTTGAGTAGTTTATAGGTTTATTATATAATTTAAGTACATTAATAACGGTTCAAGATGGAAAACTAATCGTGGCATTAACATTTAAATATCTTTTCAGGGCTAGATCATTAAACCAATTTATGTAAAAATAATTATTTGAAAGATCTTTTACATCTCAACAAATTTCGACGTTGAAATCATTATTTTCAGAGCTCTAAAGTATGCTACTTATATTTGAAAAGAATTATTTTCCTATAACTTAGGAACTCAAACACAATGGAATTTGCATAGAAATACGTATAATTAATAATAAAAATTGTATGGTTTGTAAAAGAAAAAAAAACATTTATTTGTGAGTAAAAATTTATTCACAATTATTTTGCAAATGATACAATGTGTACTTTTGGAAACTCTACACTGTTTTCATATTTGTCAGAAAGATAGTTAAGTAAAATTGAAAAAAATTATTGATTTTATATGAAAAAGGCATATATTTGTATATCTGATATATATATATATATATATATATATATATATATATATACATATACATATATATATATATATATATATATATATATAAATATAAATATATATATATATATATATATATATATATATATATATATATATATATGCAAAATTTAATAAATTCTGCACAATGTACTTTCAGAAATACCTATAGATATAGTCATCTTAACAAATTCTATTTGTATTATTACCAATAAAGAGAAGGTTACATTATTTTACATTTTTTTATATAAAATAATAAATGTATATTCAGTTTATTAAACCAATTACAAATACGGCTTCAATGGTTTTTTGATGAACTACAACAATACAAAACAATTACAATGATGTCGTTCTTCCATAATTTAATATACTTTCAGTAACATTTCTGATTGTGAAAACAATAGACTATTAAGGTCATTACAATACTTACAGCAATACTTTTGTTTTCTTAGAAATGAAAACTTTAATGCTGTTTTTTTAATAATATAAATAAAGAATTCGTCAAGGTTTAAATATTAAACTTACATCTCACAATATATATATATATATATATATATATATATATATATATATATATATATATATATATATAAACAATACAAAATTTAAAATAATTGAAATCATTTTAATTTTCCAATAAATATTTTTCGTTGAATTATTATTAAAATTGATTTACGAGAAATTAAATTGAACAGAATCAGTGTTTATACAATAGACAGAATTGATTTCGAATGCTCAGTGAATAATGCATGTTCTTTAATTTGTAACACCCTGCTAGAAGATTACTCAGTTAATATGTCGTTGTTAATACGTAATATCCGGCGCACAACACGCCGTAAATTCATTATAATGTGGATTAAAATGGAATTTATTTGATAGGTAACATACGGGCTCAACTCAAAACAGATGTGAAATTGTATTATAGATCCTCGAATGATGCATAAACAACATGTTTATGTATGTGAACGAAGGTTACCTTTGATATTATTCTCTGGTTTAATAACTACTTGTACATGTTGTCACAGTACTAATATTGAATTATCTCATACACATATGTGTATTTTTTTTAAGAATAACCATTTATATACTGTAAATATAGACACGTACGTATATAGAGGTATATTTAATAAATTATAAATCTTTTTTAGTAGGTCATTATAATCGACCTTGATGACATAATTTCAGTAATTTGTGAAGACAGTAATTTCTGGGATAATAATAGTAATGAATAAAAGATATATTGCAGTTATGAGTTAGATCTCATATCAAAAATGTTTCTGACATTTCTCACAGATTAAACATTTAATTACTGTCAACTATTATTCATAGTTGACACAACAGAGAATTTAATTGAGGGACGATAAAATATTGCACATGCATATATATATATATATATATATATATATATATATATATATATATATATATATAAATGAATGGAGCAAAACAAACATGTATCATAACTAGATATAGATCTAGATTCAAATATTCGCCAAGAAATAAATTTAATTTACTATATAAATATTCAAAACAGTAACATAATTCTTTATCATAACGTTTATGACTTCTAAGTATTTAGAGTTTAGTGTTATTTCTATATGGTCCAATTTAAGTTTTTAATTTAATATTAAAATCTTTTATGTTAACAAACGATATTCTACGTCTGTGTAGTGTTCAATTTTTTTAAGTAAATATGAATAAGTCAATCAATCTTGACTAATTTTTATAAGATGTTCTGTGTAAATCTTAGATACAACGCATGAGTTTGTTTTTTTTTTACAAGTCAGTTTCAACTTTCGTTACCTTAAAGTCAATTTAAAACTCAATTCAATTTACCATGAGTTTTACTTGAAACTTACAAAAATCGAAACTAGTAGCTGAAAAAACTAAATGGCACGTAGCATCCAATATTTGAATAATAATAAAAGAAGCTTTTTTTAAAAAAAATATTAAAAGTCAAATAAAAAAAAATTCTAAAACGAATAAAAATGTCTTTTTCAAATTATTTTTTTTTTAAATTAAAATATAAAGAAAATATAGTAAACCTAAATCCTCATTTACGACTATTTTCCTAAGTAATAACACAGACATAATATTTGAATTTATCCAGAGAATACTTAAATTGAAACAGAAAAACATACAAAGTGATGTTTATTTATGTTTCAGAGATTTTAGATAAGTTCTATATTTATCCTCTGACACACTCGAGAATAAAAACAAGTATTTTAATGATAAAAAAATTTCATGCACACTTAAACAAATTCGAGAGAAACATTTTACTACACAGATAACGAGAAAAAAAAAACAAATTTAATACAATAATAATATAAAACAATGTGAAGATAAATGAAATTATATAAATTTCACACATAATCCAAGAAGAGACAAAAAAAAACTCGAGTGAAAAAAGTAGTATTAAAAATTCCTTGTCATAAAGATCAGTATTCATCAGCACTTTTTCCAGTACAAACTGTGTAACATAATCCCACTTTTATCTCATCGATTACAAGATTCACGAATTAAAACATTGAACGACACTAAAAATAAAGCTGTTCATTTCTGAGAAGTGGACCTATGAGATTTAACTTCTCGTAGAACTAAAAGATTACGTTAACATTTAAGTCCTGTAGACTGAACATTAAAATGTAACATCCGAAGCGATAGAGCTAGTAACTAATTTTGCGGTTCGTGGATTGAGTGTGATTAATATTTATAAAGATGTTAAAAAAGGGTTTACGTTTAACAATAAATAATGTTGAACTTAAAATAATTTTTATGGACGGATCGTGATTTGTTATGAACAGTTAATTATGTTTCGAGTCACATTAAAATTTATACTTTATTAAATTAAAAATTAGAATCTTATATTTGCAAACAAACTTTTTTTAATTATTTTTTATTAAAAATTAATATATTATACATCGAAACTACAAAATTCATTTTTAAAGCACTCGAATTATTTCAATATTCATTAATTAAAGAATAATTAAGTCATAATTAGGAATGAAACAATGACTTCAAATTTGCTATTAATTTTTGATCAGAAATAGTATTAAAAATTATTGAATTTGTTACAAAAAATATATTTAAACAGATACATACATATATATATATATATATATATATATATATATATATATATATATATATATATATATATACAATTACAGTTTAGAATTAAAAAAATCGGTCCAACATCAAAGACAAATTCTATAACTAATCAAACAACACTAATCAAACTATTAGTCGCTTATATATAAATTTCAAGTTGGTGCATCCGTTTTATTAATGCTGTAATTATTCTGTGACTACAAATAATAAACGATCATCCGTTTGATTTCTATACATAATTTATGAAAGTTCATTTCGTTGATTAGTAATGAATCAGTGCTTTGATTTATGTATTATAAATCAACTTTTAAACATTGACAGTCACATCTGTGTAGAAATACTAATTGAAAATAAAACAATATTATACAGGTAGCAATGAAATATTAATATTGTTAAATGTTGTAAACAAGTAATAGAATATGAAAGTTTGACGAGAAGATTCAATGGCACGATTTATATTTCAGATTTCTACATATAAATGTATGTCATATAAATGCAATAAACAAAAATTTATTCATTCGATTGTTAGAGTTTTTAAGAAATTAGATTTTTATCAATTAATTGGATAAAGGTTCGGGAGGAAATCTAAATGATTTTCTTATATAAATTAAAAAGTTAGATGGAATGCAACGAAGACAGTTTGAAAGATTAATGCTGCATTCGGAAACGGAAGTGTAAATTATCGTTATGTAATGCGGAGTTAACGAAATTTCATTCCGATAATATGAGCTTTGAAATTGAATCACGTAGTGAACTCGAAGTAGCTACCATAGATAACAAGTTGAAAATGTTAATCGAATTAGACCAAAAACTAACTGTACGAAAACTGGAAACGAATTGCACAATAGTTGCTCTATACATTCACTCAGATTGTATTAAAAAAATTTGAAAACATCTGAAATAAATTGAGAAAAATTCAAAATAATAAACATTTGAAATTTATTCTTCGCTTATTTTTTTTATAGTCACGTGCTAGTGTTTTATGAAGAAAAATTGGTAATATATAATAGTGACAGTATTCCGAAATAATTTAAATAATAAAATACAATTAAACACAAAATAATGAATTAGAAAATAATCTTTATTTTTTTTTACAAATTTCTCATTCTATTGGTATCGGCTTAGTAGTAGTAAACGCAAACATTTAACACATTTCTTCTATGAATTATTTTCTCCACCGTTCCATTTTACAATATATTAACATTCATTAGCTATCAATATCAAACTGAAAGATCCGACAATAAGAACTAATACTGAACAACGACCTTTCAAATCTTCAATAATAACTCGGATTTAAACATTTGACCTCCTGTACCGAAATTAACAAACGAATCAATCGGATTCGTCAGTTTTTTATTCTTTCTTCAATAATTATTTTAAATAATATACTTTCGTCTATTCACAAGTGAATTTTCATTTGACCAAAACCCATACATTTTTTTATAGTTAAAAATATTTACTTTCACTATCGTTTCCATACATTTCAATGGAAATTCTATCACCCCCAGAACACTAAAGTGTAGAAAAATCTGAAATAAATATTTTCTCTCTTACCTCTCTGAGGATAATTATACTTCTAACAAAATGTGCAACTAACAAAATCATCAATTAGTAATTATTGAATACCTATGTGGTTTATGAAAGAGTGAAAATTCATTTGTAAAACTGAATTTAACCACAGTGTTAAAAAATATAGTCCATCTACCTAATTCAAACTCATTAGGTATTAAATTAATTAATTGTGTACCTTTTCGATTGAATCAATAATGCCTCTGTTTTATATTAAAATATTTTCTGAACGTTTTTAAAATGTCAACCTTGTCACTTAAAAATCTATATATCTTGCCCAAGCAGTTGGCATAATTTTACAAGACAGTTGTGAACATGATATCGTCCGAAAAGCAACGTATTAGGCATATTTTCGCATTCCATTTGAAAAAAAAAATACTGCTGAACCAAAGGGAATGATTTGTTCAGCTTTAGGAGAAGGTGTTGTGACACTTAAATAATGCAAAAAATGTTAAAACAGTAGAAGAGGTCCAGAATACATTACAACTTCATCGATCAAAAGCCGCCATCTTTTTTCCGACAAAGGATTCGTCCGTTACCTGACAGATGGAGTAACGTTAAACAAAATAATGGAGGATATTTTGAGGATTGAAGTATATTCCATCTATTTTCTATAAAAAAAGGCATCGAATTAATTTGAACAAGTAATACAATACCGAAAAACCTAACCTTCTACGAACAAAAAGTAAATACTTCTATTTCTTCTATTTAAAAAAAAAAATAAATACAAAATGAGGGAAAAAATTCTATTTCACAAATAAATAAAATAAAATATAAATTACTTACGACACCAAAAGGATATGAACTGAACCGATTTTTGTTCTCAAATGCAGAACTCACCTGGAAAAAATATATACATTATAAAATGATATACAGGCATAACAAATATTTTTATTAGAATATTTTTTAAACTAAAACCTATTCAATAACTGGTTCCAAGTATACACAAATGATTGATTATACAAGTTCTGATAAAATTTGAAGAATTATACAATTAATAACGTTTGATATACTAAAAACGTACAAAATGTATTAAAAAAAATCACAATTATATTATCAATCCTTCAAGTATAATCTATACTATTATGAAAATCACTTTCATAAAATAATCAGTGAAGCGACAGCATCATCATTTCTGTAGTAGCTTATAGTGTGATTGTACCTTGACCTGAATCCATATTAAATATAAAAAAAAAACATAATTAATGGCCGAATCTCGACGGGTATCTCAATTTACAATTATTACATATATATGTATGCATATACCCATAATGAACATTGTTTAGATGTATTTACGTATGTGTATGCATCCAATAATGCATAACGATAATGCGCAGGGTTTTATCTTAATGCTGCGAAGTGGTACAAATTGATTTACCATGTTTGGAAAAGTGATACCTTAGATGTATCAAATACTGTAATTGATAATGTGGGAAAGTAAATGTGTTTGTTGGATATGTGATTACTTTGACTTAGTAGGAAGATTATATACATACATACATATCTACATATCCACATATCCACATATCCACATATCCACATACACACACACACACACATATATATATATATATATATATATATATATATATATATATATGGATAATGGAATTCAAAAAATATCAATGACATGAATGCCTTCTTAATTATAATCTAATACTTTAAAAATTAAATACATGATATAATTACTTGAACTGTATTTCATCACACCATTTAGTTAAAATCCTCTTCAAACATTTACAAGAAATGCATTACTACGAGTGAAAATATTTCAATTTAAAAAATAAGTGCTCAATTTTGATAAGGTTTAATGGTAAGTTTTTAATTTAAATAAATATCAGACATGGCCTATTTCTTCAATCTGATAAAACTTATAGACTGTAGTGCATATGTAAGAGAGGCATTACAGATAATACAAGCTTTTTTTAATAGAAATAAAGAAGCGAGTTGATTCAGAAATATCTCTGTTGTAACTTAGATTTTTTCGGAAACAAAATTAAACTGTTTTCTATAGGAAGAAAGTCGAAAAAAATACATAGCGAATTTGTTTTTAAAATATCTCAATCAGTGAAGAATTATAGTAAATTATAATTTTTGTCGTAAATGTGAGATTTGTCTCACTTATCTTATTATTCTGAAAATGATGTTTTTGAAATGTTCATACACAGTAATTAAAAATGATCAATTATCATTTATTGAATATTTCTAATAAGAAAAAAGTTTTATTGTTTATGGAGTGACAGAATAATTCATTTATGAAAATGCAATTTTTGTATTAGTTTTTAGAATCCTATCATAATAGATCATTAAATGTATTTTATGTCCACGGTATAAGAACACATAATATACAATAATCTAGAAAAAGAAAAGATTACAAAAGAAAGATTAATCCTCAAAAAGAATGACAGACCAATATCGATTATGGGCATTGAAGATGATTTACTGGTGGGCACATATCCACCATGTCGCTCTAAATGTTTACTAACAATTATAATTTAACATATATCGTTTTTTTTTTCTAACCCAATATAACAATAAACTAACACGAGCGTCGTTTGACACATTTAGTAAATTTCTATCGTATGCCAATTATGTTAAATTATTGGACTGTTTGAAAGAAGAGCTGAAACAAAAACGGCTAAGATTGGCGCACAAAAAAAGTGCTCTTTCGCCAAGACAACGCACCGTCCCACAAATCGAGCATCGCAATAGCAAAATTGCACGAATTAGGCTTCGAATTGATTCCTCAACCACTCTATTCTCCGCTCTGGTTTCGTGTGATTTTTTCCTCTTCCCAAACTCGAAAATTTGGCGCGCTGAGAAGAAATTCTCTTCGAATGATCTCTGTGTATTTTGTGACTCGTTGGATCAAGTGTATATCCTTCAATGGAGACGACGTTGAGAAATCAATTTTCCAAAAAGTTTTCCAAAAATCGGTATTTAACTTGCTTTTTTACCATACTTATCAAACGACCAACATACATATATATATATATATATATATATATATATATATATATATATATATATATATATATGTATATATATATATATATATATATATATATATATATATATATATATACACTGAAAATACGAGCATAAATGTTTTTTTTTTTAATTCACCTACAAATATATTTAGAGTGTGTATTAAATGTACTTCTCTTAAAAGAGTTTAAATCCGGAAAACATCACAAGCGATTGGAAACGTACACATGTTTTTTAAGGACGCGATGTGCTCCATTCTTTTACATTTCGATTATTTGTCGTGGATCTAAAAATAAACGATATCTTAGCAGCATATTTTTGAATAGTTTCCTCATACGTTTGACGTCAATCACATATTCCAAACGGACGATTGTGTACAACGCAATGTTTTCTAATATAAAATTACACTTTTATATAATTTTATTTAGCATGTGTTCTGCACATCTGACATGTGCTTGTGTTTATTTACAGTGACCGCCGTTTTTCGATTTAATTGTCGATGTGTTCGATTAATGTTGCAATATACAAAGATCAATAAGTGATATTTCATATTGAGATCTTTATTGTGTCATATATGTATGATCGTTACATAAATGTCGAAAATATAAAAATATCGACAATAAATCTCTAATAATAATTAAATAGCTGAAATGTATCAATATTAAAGGATTTATCAATAAGAGATTTCTATTTATTACTGCAACATAAACAATAGAAATAGATAAGTTATTGGAAAATAAAACGACTATACAGATAGAGTTATATTTGTATAAATATTATTGTAAGACATAAAATAAGTCGCTATATCTTCATAACAATAATCGAATAAAGCTATAATAAAAATACTTGGAAGCGACCGTAACTGTAAACAGGTTGTGATTCCGTGATTCCATTTAACGATTCTGTCACTACTTGTCACTACGTGTTGGACATTTAATCGGATTTGTTCGTTTATTTGAAGTTTTAGGTTTTACTGTAAAACTGATAAGGGTGAAATGTCGTTTTTCTATTCAGGATTTACGAGATATACAGACGGTTACAAAAAAAAAAAAAAAAAAACATGTAAAGTGATTTATGAAAATTCATTATGTGTTTTTTGACAGAGCTTTACGAAATTGTTTAAAGGTTTAATAAGCATACCAAAAGAGTTGGTTGATAAATCTTTAGAAGAAAATCAATTCTATATAACAATTTATAAAATCAATTCCGTTTATCATGAAAATAAACAGAAATAATTTCACAAGATCAATACTTGCGTTCACGAAAAGTCGATTAGATGGTCACTCTACTTTTACTCAAATATAATAAAGCAATTATTAAAAAATAATATATATATATATATATATATATATATATATATATATATATATTACTTTCTATTTCAATTACAAACTTTCGAAAACAAAACCTACAGAGAACAAATACGCAAAAAAATGTATCATAACGACTTTAGTACATAACTGAAGAATAATTAAATAGTAAAAATATATCTGCATACTACACGTGCCTTTTATTGTTTTATAGTAATACATATAAACGTACAAGCAATAAAATTTTAATAGTAAAGATTGTATTTCCTCATAAATCAATCACAATTATATATGATAACCCCTTAAAAATTAATGACAGTTCAATTTGAACACACAGACG
>CM068314.1:10944200-10961700 GCA_034766995.1 Acanthacorydalis orientalis
TAATAAAAGGTTGCTGACTATTTTTTAATGTTGTTTATATAAACCTCTGTGACAGTGCCAACATCCTCAGTGCGGTACAGAAATAACTACACATTTAAATTTCTAAACAATTCAAAATTATGATTAATCACTTATTGAACACTTTTATCAAAAAATTACTTCTGGTTTATGAGGCGAATGAAAAATTCATCTGTGAAAATGAATTTAGCCATAGTGCCAAAATTATATTGTATTTGTTATTAGATCTGTGATATGTTATTGTCGATTTTTAATCTTCAGATCTTTTTACAACTTTGATTGTGAATTGTCTGAAAATCTAAACTTTTTACTACAAGTTTGTCAATAAAGAAATAATAAATTCAAAGCCACAAAATACGCATGTTTTAAGATACTAATAATTATTTTTTATACATATTAAATCTTTAAAAATATAAAACTTTATTACTTGAAAATTAAGTATTATTTTAATAATTTTTCATTATTTTTATTATATTATTTTAGCTATGGTTTCAACATACGAATCTTTTTTTTAAATAAATGTATTACACTTTATACAACAGACTATTAAATCATAAATAAATATGAATAGATATTCATATATAGCAATTTAATAAGAAAATTGAAAACATAAAAAAATATATCGATTAAATCTTAATCGTTGCATGTTCAAATATTCTGATAAACTCAATTTTTCAAGTATAAGAAAGATAAACTTGATAAAATTCTACTGGATTTACTTAATCTTATTTAATAATATCACGTTTTGAAATTTGATCGATACTCCTGAAGTACTTCCTGTATTAGAATTATTTTCGAATGTTATCAGTAGACTTTCATATGAAGTTCTAATTGTAAAAATAATCTGTATGTTTGATAGTATCGACTTTAAAATATTTTATCTTCTTATTTAATTGATATTCAATAATAGATTAATAAAAAAGTTCGTATCATTTCAATTATTTCATATAATTTACAGTTTATTTCATAATTGAATTTATTGAATTCCTGCCGTTCAGTAATTATTGTTCATGAAGCACAATAAAAAGTAAATTTGTAAATATGTGCAGTACATGCAGATTTAAACTTTTGAGTGAATGGGGGAGGGGCATAAAAAAGTAAAAAAAAAGAAAATGCAACGAAATGAAAATCTGAACCTTGAATTTTATTTCCGGTCGAGAAAAATAAAAAAACAAGGCAGTAAATTGTTTTAACTGTTTTTTTATTGATTTAAATGTGTAAACTGTTTTTTTATTGATTTAAATTTTGATAAACAGCTTAACTGCAGTTAATCATATTTTTTTCTTCGAGAATAAACAAACGTGAAATATTTGGTTGTGTAATAAAATGGGCCAAAATGACAGTTAAATGTTATTATAACCTGAAATGGAACGGTAAGACTTCTCAGTGGATTTAAAAATCTTAGGGTACCATCGATTTATTCTATTTGGATCAGCTAAATGTCCGTTCTATATTACTAGTTTCAGCACGAGAGCCATTCTCAGGTAGAATACTCATACAGTTATACATTTAATATTTATAAAAACACAAAACTACAACCTTTTTTCAATATACAGAATGAATTAAATAACAGTAACTTTCACACATGAAATTATCGATATGATTAAACTAAAGAAGGAGTATAAAATAGTTATTATAGGAAGGAGAAATTTTATTTAGTTCGTCAGAATCACTACTATAAACTATTTCGATATCCTGACAAAATCAATTAGTTACAATTTTTTTAGAAATATAATTCCAGAAATGATTTTATTAACTAAAAAATTATTCTACTAAAAGTGTAAAAAAAATACCTGCCACCTCTATAACGGTATTTATATTTTTTTCTCGTTAAGAAGTTTCCGAAATATTAAACTTACAAATATGTGTGAAAAATTAGCATTAATTAAAAATTTGATTGTGTAAAAACAAATGTTTTTGTTGAGCTGTATCAAATAAACTATTTGTATATATATATATATATATATATATATATATATATATATATATATATATATATTACATATGTGTGTATAAGTACAAAGTAACTATAATCATTCACATCATCCAAGCATCATCTGAGAGTACTTTGTAATAAGGCCGAAAACAACTATTAACATTTGTGAAGATGAGATCAAACAACTTAAGACGTTAAGCGAAGTACCTAATTGCATGCGGCAGGCAAGTGTAATATTGTGAAATTTTCTTGCTGTTCGTATCCACACGATTGCCAGTTTGTCTGTGCGGATGTGCATGCGTGCGTCATGAGAACATTCGGTGTGCTTTTGATGATATGGATTATGGTAAAAGACGTTATAATAGCAATATTTTCTTGTATTGATCATCGGTCAACAGAATCAAAACTAACTTTACAGTAAAAGCTTTTCGGACATTATCTATAATTTCAAAGTATTTTTTTTCGTTAGACACACATTCTGATAAAAATTAAGTATGTTAATTATGATAATTTACAATTTATGTTTAATACTTTTTAAGATAATTAAAAAATGCATGTATCTCATCGAAAATAAAATTAAAAAGGTACACTCTTTTAACGATTTGTTCAAACAAATTTCATTTTGTAAATAAACAAAAAATCAAATCACCTAATTCATAAAAAATATACCAATTATATTAGAATTGAAAATACAAGACACGAAGATGATGATCACACCTAAACAGCTTCCTCGTACATTTTAATGATCTAAACATTGAAACTTCATTCTCATTCATAAACATAAACTGCAAATCCATACATGTTTCATTCATTTCCCATGTCGACTCTATGTTTTAAACTTTATATAAACTATTAAGTCACATCCGAAGACATGATTTATATTCATAGGCTAAGTTTATCACTTGAAAACTTTACTCGTGCGTTTTGATTAATCAGAGCCATGAGTATTATATGTGAATCTAAGAAGACATGCGCTTTAAATTTACTGATTTTCTACAGTTATATATATATATATATATATATATATACACATATATATATATATATATATATGTGTGTGTGTGTGTGTGTGTGTGTGTGTGTTTATATGAGTGACCTTACACACACTGTGGGCACTACAAAAGTTCAAAGTTTGCCTAACTATTCTATTTGCGGCCGTAACAAACATCTACAGTGCTGGTTAACAACTTTACAGGAACAAAAGGGTGTCCCAACGCTGCTATAATTATTTCTATATGCCGAAACATTATCTAGCAACAATCTTTTCTTATAAGGACTCATAATCTTATAAATTGAAAATAAAAAGAACGATTTTTGCTTATCCTGATCAAAAAACGTACAGAATTCTGATGAGCAATTAAAACATTTAAATTAATGTTATTTTTTTCAATCTATACACAATAACAATAAATATATTATTTTTATTGTACACAAAGTTGTAACTATATTAAATTTATATAAAAAAAATTTCTTTCAAAAACACAATTAGAAAAAAAAAGAAATAAATATAAAAATAGACCTTAATAAATATATTTTTAGATAATAAATAATATCTATACTACAGCATACTTTTTTTAAAAAAAATAAATAATAATATAAAAAAGAACTATATAAAAATATAGACTTTAGTAAAGATTTTCTTTAATATTAAGCAATATTTGTAATTACCCACCTATTTCAATGTCCGATATTTTTTTCTTTTGCACTAAATTACAATTTGTTACACAAATAAAAACAATTTCTGTTTTTCCAAATATATACATTATTTTCATTCCAGATTTTTTAAAAGAATACTATAACAAATATAACTCAACTAAATACTTTTATGAAAATTAAACATATCCTTTCAATGACGAATTAGAACTATCTAAACTGACTAACATACTACACTGAATAACATTTCTGAAGCGCATAGTTCATAAATCAGATAGTTGAACGAAGTATGCATATTAATGCACCCTAATCGTCAAATAAATAACATTTAGGACTTGTGTCTATATATATGCAAATAAATACAAATATTCTAACGATATTTCATACTTATTTATAAACATAACATGGAAACTATTTAAAATAAAATACATACTTGACATTTTTCACAAACCAAATAAACTATTATTCTTGAAAATGAACTACATGACATGAATATATACTTAATATTTAAAGAAAATCGTAAATACAACGACAATGTCTCGAAATTATTACTAAAACTGAATTAGTGTTTTCTTTGTAATATAAATAAATGTAGAATAATAAAAAAATGACTGCGTGTCGTCTTATAATCAGGGTAGTAAAATATGCTTTTTTCTTTGATTTGTTTGGAAAAACTCAGACTTGTCTTATATTTGAGATGATATACTCTTTATATTTTCAATTGAATTTTGTTAGGTTAGTGTAATAATATTCTGTTATAATTAGTTTCGGCTCTTAAACAATCTTTTCTGATAACTAAATGATACTCAGTAACACAATCTAAAGATGATGATTCATGTGCTCACTGAATGTCGAATCTATCAGTTCAAAAAGAAATTCAGTGGTGATTAGAAATCAGTTCATTTCGTTAGTATATCTTCCGAATTTTTAAAATGAAATTAATTATGCTTGAAATATTTGTTTGGAGATAAAAATGTTTTATACATGATTTTTAATATTTTATCATGTGTAAATTTTAAGAATAAATCAATTTCATCTACATTAAACTGTACAATTGCTTTTCATTTTTCTTTTATTTTGAATAGTAATTGAAACCAATCGATTTGTTTAATGTTTTAAAAATTGTTTTTTAAAATTTGTTTAATGCTAGAGTCTTGATCAGAGGTTTTCCTAAGATACAATTCTTACATATGAGCAATCAATAAATTCAACCCTTGTTACATTGAATCTTTCTCTCTCTCTCTCTCTCTCTCTCTCTCTATATATATATATATATATATATATATATATATATATATATATATATATATAAGAAGAGAAAGGATAAAAATAAAACATTAACAGAAGCAAACATCTTTTGACATCAGTGAAAATTATATAATTAAGATAAGTATTAAAATTTCACAAACAACAAACAATTTTAATTCGAGAACTATTCTTCGAGTAACTCACACAATTTAACATTTGCTGCCATTTCACAAAGTTTGTACTTACAGAACTTACTGCAACATACACACACTTTCACACATATTGTTTGTTTGTGCACACACACACACGTACATATATATATATATATATATATATATATATATAACTTTACACAAATATAACAAGCCGAAATGATGATGCAACAATTTCGTGTTTCAGTTGATGAAATGCTTTATCTTGAATATAAATTGCACGAACAATGAGACAGAGGCACGAAAAAGAATGTATATGCCAGCTTTCTGCCATTATGAATAATATGCTTGAGAGCAAGATGAGACTGCTGAAAGTGTTGTGCTATGATCTTAAAAGAAAATTTATGAAGCAAATAAGTTGTACGATAGTGAGTTCCATGGAAACAAATTCATCCTGCATTGTTATCTGCTAACATTTTACGAACTCAAGTTACCTCTCTCTCTTTCTCTCTCGTATACACATACACACACATACATACATACATACATATATATATATATATATATATATATATATATATATATATATATATATATATATATATACACATTCATTCATAAAAAGTAATCACAAAACTCCAAAGTAATGAAAAAGTTATTAATTTGATCAAACAATCAACAATAAAAATAGGCAATTATTTTTATTTCTAAAAATGTTTTGTAATTCGCATATATCAGAAACACATAAAAAGAGACAAATTATTGAAAAAGAAGAAAAGAAGGCAATTATTTTATTCTAAGAATGACCGATTTCCATTTAAATTTAAAACCGTAAGTATTGTCCGAAAGCACGAAAGCTTTCAGTGCGTGAAGATAGGTCGAAAAAGAAAAAAATCATGATGGATGAGGCGATACATCATGATAAAGATGCTACGTCATTGTCGTATCTCAAGTGTGGTCAAGTCTCGATACCTAAAAACGTTCAAGTCCCTAAAGAGACGAAACGAGCTACAGGAAGTAGTAAAATGTTTTCAGCGCGAATTTTATTCGCAGTATTTTGAAAAACTGTTATGAAAGATTTGGTTATAAATCAATGTATTATTAAAAATGTATTGTTGAAGTATATATTTTTATTAATAAACAGAATTTCATGCCATAATAACAGTTGTCGTACAGTGGTTAAATTTTCATTCAATAATTGATTAATGATAGTTTTTATTACTTATAAAGAGTTTAGATCGAGATTCCATCATCTTTAAAGGAATTAATTACAGAAAAACAAAAAATTATTTAATACAGAATAAAACTGGTAAATAATTAATTATTTAATATTTTCGATTAAACCATTTCATGTGGTTTGTAGAAAATTGAAGATTCATTTGCGAACGAATAAAATGATTTGTTAAAAATTAAATATGTAGTTTAAATCAATAAAATATGAATAAATTCTAGAACTACTTAATTTTTAATTTGAAAACTATACAACGTTGTAAAGTTTGTTTACTTTACATTTACAATGTTTAAAAATTCTTTTTTTTGTATTAAATAGAAAATAGAAATGATAATTGAGCGACATCCACTGAACAGTTGGACAAATAAAAAAAAAATAAGAAGTAATCTTGTAATTAAGATTTGACAACATCCCATGCCTCTAATTTTGATTTTTACTTTTCAAATTCTTCGAAAATTTACAGTAACTGTTACTATTATTTATTATTTCACTTTTAGATGCCAAATAAACCGAAAGTACACCAATCACAAAGCATTTATTTTAATTTATACAATAACTTAAAGATGCTTTAAATTTAACAAAATATGTCTCGCTGGAAAATAAAAATGCCAGTCCAATTAAATGAACCAAGTGACGGTTATTTCGAAGAATCATTTCTTATTATTAATACAAAAAGTAATAGAATAAAAAGATTAATTCGTTAACAATACCAAATTTATTAACGCA
This sequence comes from Acanthacorydalis orientalis, assembly GCA_034766995.1. NCBI lineage: Eukaryota > Metazoa > Arthropoda > Insecta > Megaloptera > Corydalidae > Acanthacorydalis > Acanthacorydalis orientalis. The sequence goes on from CM068314.1 coordinate 10,951,165, forward strand.
GTACAGAAGTTTGAAATTTTATTTTAACAGTACTTTTCAGTCAGTACAAAAAAATGAATAAACTAGTATGTATTATTAAAATACACACTATAAATCGTATGTGAGTAAATATATGTGTGTATATATAATTATACAAATTAGAACTAAGATAAAGTATATTTATATTAAGTTTGATGTATATTAATCATTTGAAAACGTAAATACCATAAAAAGATCAGTCTGTAACGCAATCTCTTAAGACGGCTGCTTTTCTATGGAAGGTCATGACATCTAATTTGGCCTTCAACTATAATCTTAATAGATAGTGTGAATAAATTCCTAGTATATTCCTCTAGGCTTTTTCAAAAATAGTAACATATTTAATTATATAAACGAATTTTATGTAATTAAATATTTTAACATTTTTTTTGTTTTTATATAAACCAAAAAAAAAATGATAAACAGACCGAAATAGTGCTAAACGTTCTATTTAATAGAATAAAAATACAAACATCTTTAATTTATCGCTTTTGAAATAATAATATTAGTTAAACTAACTCAATACAATCAATTGAATTATGCCAATTGCATTGTTTGCAAATGCAATCTAAATATGTCAACTGCATTGCTTGCATTTACAAATGCAACTCGTAATTAATCATATTTTTTTAAATTGTCGATTTTAATTGAGTTTAATTATTCCGCAATTTATATAAAGCGCATGTGCGTCTATTAATCCGCATATTAATTAATCAACGAGAAAAAAAACTTTATTTGAAAGTTTAATGAACTGTAATTATATGTCTGAGTAATAATTAATTTCTTTTCGAATTTCAATGAAAGTTATGTAGACAATAAAATGATTACGAAATATGTACATAATAGATACCATAATCAGTGAATTGATTATATTACTTACGAAGTGATATCTGAAAACTTTTCAATATATTTTTTTCTTCTAGAAAGTAGGAATTAATTAATTCTTTTTTGCTGATCAATAAAACGGAACACCTTCAATAATAAATATTACCAGCGGATAAAATGTTGAGTGAAGTCAAACAATGAACAATAGTTGATTATATTTTCACTTTTTATTAAATATTCAGAACTTTTAATTTCATTTTTTTATATTAAACTGAACATTTTTGATCATATATATTTTATCACACTTGTGAATAAAATGTTTATTTTTTTAAAAAAAAAATAAGATTATTTTTATTAAAAGTGTAACATTTATTTAATAATACTTTAATAAGGAAAATTTAATATATATATATATATATATATGCATGTATGTATATTTGAAATTATAATAAATTCAAATGAAATATGTAAAGGAAAATTCAATTCTACAATAAATTTTAAATATGTAAATAAATTGAATATTTCCAATATCTTAAAAGGTCTGAAGTTGTTCGTTATATAAATATATATATATATATATATATATATATATACATATACATATATATATATATATATATATATATATATATATATATATATGTTTTTATAACAGTAACAAGCATCTTGTCGAATTGAACGAACCCTCGGAAACACGACAAAGGGTGAACGTTGTGAGTGATTGCAATATCTAAGATCAGCAATGCCACAACGGACGCGTGTCCAGGTCAAGGATGTTCTATTATATTACCATTTCCATTTTTTTATTGAACTGCGTCGTTCGCAGAAAGGTACACCTTTATAGATATCCTTACTTATCCCCCCGTAAGCAATACAAAATTTATTACCGCATCGACTCAATAGAATATTGAATGAGAGGAATTTTTGTGTGGGTATTTTCCATGGTATTCAACAAAAACATTGTTTCACATAAATTGGAACCGTATACGTATATAGATATTTGTCGAACGCTCGTGCTATGTGCTTTTCAATACATTCGCACAATAGTCGTTCTTTTTTCTGTGCTTTTTTCACTGTATTGTTGAATATAATTTATATAGAATGGTTTTATGTTATATACAATTAGATTTTTAACTGTTAAGGTCATTGAGGCGATAATTATTAATGAAAAAAATTAAAAAATGAATATTAAATTGAGTAAATAGTTTTTCATTTAACTGAAAAGTAGAATCAAAACGTCTACTTAATTAGGAAAACAGATGACAAATGACTTTTTTCATTGTAATTCATAAATTTGGTCGATGACACATACTCAAAAGCCTGGAAAAAAATTCGATAAATTAGAACTATTATAAAATGATATGCAAAATAAAAATCTCTCAGTATAAAAACATATTAGATGTACAAATTAATTCAGTACCTTTTTTATAGAAAATGAACGTTTACGAAAAAATTAAATACATTTTCAATCCTCAAATATTCCCCATTATTTTGTATAATTTTGCTGTATCTGTCGGGTAACTAACAAATGTCTTGACGAAAAGAGATGGTGAGTTGAAGTCGATGAAGTCTTAATGCATTTTCGAACCTATTCGATTGTTTCAGCATCTTTTGTATGTTTCATGCATCACAACACCTTTCCTCAAAGCTGAACAAATCATGTCCGCAGCTTTGGCAGTATTTTTTTAAACTAAAACGCCTAATTTGGTGCTTTTCAGATACCATTTTATTCAATACTGTTTTATGAGGTTATGCCAACTGCTTAACCAAGATATATATATTTTTTTAAATGTTAAGGTTGGTAGTTCTTAAAACGACAGGAAATCATATTAATTAAAACAGAGATATGACTGATTCAATTTAAAAGGCACCGAATTAACTTTTACACTTACAATATATTTGAAAATACATCGTATTTCATCTTCAAGAAATTTAATTTTAATTATAAATACGAAGCAATAAGTTCTGAAACTTAAAATGATCCAATATATAATTGTACGAGTACGTTTAATGAATACTGACTAGAGAGCACTTTATGTCAGCATTTAGTTAAACATTTAAAGTAATTAACTAACAATGTACGTTGTTTATGTAATTTTAATAGTTTGCGTAAATAATTAAGTTTCGCTACTATTCACTAGATACAACCTATGTCAATGTATATTTTCGCAACGTGTGTTATGGTTTCATTAATATTTCGTAACGAAATCGCACGATTGTTAGAAATACAATGTGTAATATAAATTTAAATTATTTAAGATAACATTTTTATCCATATTACATCCATCTACACGATTTTCTTTAATTGACTATAAAAAATTACACAGTAGATTTTATTCAGTCTTTTTGTATTTAAAGAATAGAATATAAAAATAATGAAAGTGTAATTATATGTTAAAATAGCGCATTGATAAATTAAATAACGGTTACGGAATGTTTCAAACTATTTCAATTAGATATAAATAATATGATTTCAGAAATCTATCAATCAGAAGAGATATGTCAGTGAAAAAATATATTGATACCATATCTTATCAAGTGAATACACAATCTATTTCGTGGAATTCACTTCCTAAATTCGATTTTTCAACCGAAATATCCGACTTGGCACCGTATCAGAAATGTTTTATATACAAAATACGACAAATTCAATTACATTACATCGTATTTAACAATTCTCTACCATCACATCGTTAGTTTAACACTATTAAAATACGCAATCCAGTTAACAATTTGTATTAAATTAAAATTAGTAACAGACATAAAATAGGGAATATTAATGTCGTAAAGGTTGAAATACGCAACGTAAACGTAGTTCAAATACAAATCACATTGTATAATTGACACTTAAACTAGTTACATTAATTGAATTTAATATTTCTATTGTGCGCGTAACACAATAAATAATTTAAAACAGGAACATTTCTATAGAACACAGCAGTCTGTACGGACTTTGATTCAGTTGTATTTTATTCATACGATTTCAAAGGAATTCCTTCCATATGAATAGAAGCGTCAATACTCTACCAACGGCACATTCGTCATGCTCTAAAGCTATTAAATCTATTCATGTCTAATTGCAATTCGTTTCTTACAATACAAATGGTAACGTTGGTGTACTAATGTCAAATGACTGTATATGATTATAATAATCATTGCAAATTGTCTCTCACTGCATTGATTTGATTGATTATTTAAATGTTAGACACAGAAGTGTATAATCATATATATGTTTATACACTGTCTAAGAACACAATTTCAAAAATGGATCAAAAAAGAATTTATCAAAAATACAAGGCATTTGTTATTATTCACGATTAATATATTGCTTTGTATAGAAATTAGTGAATTGTCAGAAATTATCAGCGTTCAAATATATGTTTAACACATTTATTTCTTTTTAACACAATCATTTTTTTACAAAAAAGCACCGAATTAATTTGTACGTCTAATATATATATATATATATATATATATATATATATATATATATATATATATATATAGATATATATAGATATATAGATATATTCCATTTAATTATTTTAAACTGTACCCACAAGTGAAGACTATAAATAGTTTTTTTTTAAAAAAAAATCTTGTATGGTTTACATTGATTTGATAAAAGTAACATCTGATTTTAATGAAACGAATTTAATTTATAGATTAATATAATTTTTTATACCATTAGATAAACTTTTGAAATATCGCTTTATAATAAAAGAATGTACTATTAAATCGTGCATATAATTTTCTTTTATTTAAGTATATTCTGATAACAATATAACATGAAATAATTATTTTTTTAATTCAATTTAAACATGACATCATTCAATATAATGTAAATGTTAAAATTATTATTCATATTTAGATAAAAATGCACGGATAATATTAAAATATTCCTATGCGAATTATTTTAAAACGCAGTAAACGTTTCAAGTTATAAAGCGCTGAAAACAATCGCTTTCTTATTGACAAATGACGTATGTTAGAAATTTGAACTCGAACTCAGACCTCAGATATTTGTCACTGCTGCACAAGTTACAGTTTCGTCAATTCGATATCACATTTATTAAATTTTTATTGCAAATACATGTTTGATTGTTTTTTTTTATATTCATAAAGAATAGTCAATAACAGTTATATTAATATATTTACATAATAAAAACGATGATAGATTTTTGCTAGATAGATGCTGCTTTTCGGATGCCATCGTGCTTACTTCTGTGTTGTGAGATTATACCAACGGATTAACAAAGACATATTATGTTTTTAAAAATTTAAGGTTGGCAATTCAAAATCCTAAAACGACGAGAAAATGTTTTAATTTAAAATAGAGTTATGATTGATTCAATTTAAAGGCACCGAATTAATTTTTACATCTAATAATTTAACCTCAGTACAAAAACTAAATTGTATTTTTAAGTTACATTTCTGTACTTTGGCGCTTTACGAATGATGATATCGCCATCAAAATGCGCATAAGAAACAGTCAACAATTTATCAATATTCATTTATTAATCTATTCTGGTCAGAACAGATTTGTATTAGTTTATGGAGTGAAAAAAAAATAATTACTGAAAATTTCAATATAACTTCGTATTCAATATTCAAATTGTATTCGTAGTACTTTTTAAGCTGGCCTTTAATTTAAACACATTTCAAAAAAGTATATGGTGTGTAATGACGTTAAAAATGTAATATATTATTTAATAATATAATTTAGAATATAATTTATTACAGGCACAAACTAATTTTCTCAAATTTTTAATTTGTTAGGTTTGTGAAAAAAATGATTGCGGTTTTTACGTATCGAGTATAAAGATGCATATATCACTTAAAAATTACATTTATTAATCAAAATAAAGACCATTGGCATGCAAACATTTCTCCTAACAAAAAACATGTTTTTTTTACGACTACAAGACAGAATTCTGGAGTCCTGGAAGAAGGAGTGAGGTCAGGTTTCATAATCCAGTTCATTTATTTTTTTTAAATCATTTGCGAGAGGTGTGGTCGGTCAAGCGTTGTCATGAAGAAGAATTAGTCGTCTTCGATTGACTAATGCTGGCCGTAAACGATGCAATTTCTCATGCATTTTTTCAATTTCCTGACAATATCTTTCTGCTGTTATTGTTTCACCAGGATTTAAGAAGTTGTAGTGAACCAAGACAGTACACACAATCTGTTTTCATGAATCTTTGGATCCCCATTATCAAGGTTTTCGTTTCCATTACGAATTTCTGTTACTTCACGTCCCAATCTAAACTCTTACAACAAAATCGCGCGAATTTTCTTTTTTCCATGACTAATTTAAGAGGTTACATCCAACAATACTAAAGAATAAATACAATAGACATAAGCTGAAATCAGTAGTGCTAATTTCATTGGTTACAATAATGTATCACATGACTATAACAAAAGATAACGATAACTAGAAAAATCAGCGCCAAACTTAAAACGATAAGAACCGCGATTATTTTAGCACCAACCTAATATACTATTATTCCCATCGATCAATGATATATTGCAGAAATAAATGTGAAATGGGAGTACATTTGCGATTGCATTAACATTAATAATATAATATTAAACATCTACCGAATCTAGTTCCAGTTTGTATAAGATTATGTATACAATTAACTAGCAAATCGATATAGACATAAATCAACAATTTCAAGATTATCGTTTAATGACAAACCGAATATAATATTTTGCGTGTAATAACAATTAAGCTTCAGTTATTTGTTGCAAATTCGTAGTTATCGACAAGCATTCTATATAGAATTAAGCTTGTTAGCCAGAGGCTATCGAACGAAAACGTGCATGTATTTTATTATGCATCCCATGTTGGACAAACGGCCTTGTTGTATTAACAACAGTACTTGATCACGAAAATACTGATTATTGTACACACACATATTACATATAATATATATATATATATATATATATATATATATATATATATATATATATATATATGTATATACTAATGTGTTTGTAATCGTAAATGTGCATGAATACAAAATACATACACACAATGTGTATGCATTTTTTATTTATGCGCGAATAAAAAAAACCGTTTACGATCTTGACATGAATACATGAAAAAATGTGCTTTTTTGTGAACGGGCACTTTATAAATTTAGTTGTGTATACGTACGTACTTATGTATTCGTTAATTGTATTCGGTATTGTTTTCGTTCTGTAAAGTAAATGTGATTTTTGATTCATTCGTTTGACATTCAGCCGTTATCCTTGTTAAATTTCAGCCGGTGAAACAGAACCATAATTATGATTTCATCGATATATTGATTGGATTGTGTGTTCAATCATTTTTTAGTACAAGATCAGTATATAATTATAAATAAATTGGAAGATAATTAATTTCGATAATGGAATGAAACGTAATTTTTTTATTATAAAAAATATATATATATATTGTAAATGTGTTCAATACCTTTTCGTGTGATATTTCCAAAGAAACAAATCACTTTTTTTGTCATTTCTATAAATAAGCATTAACCGCTTCGAATTACTGATTAAATCTATAAAAAAGCTTGTTAATATTTAAGAATGAAAAAAAAACTAAACAATCTACTAACTATTAACAACTATTTTTCTTTCAGAATACAGTTATGACACTGACTAAATTAATTTTCTCAAATGATTTTTTTTTTACTTTACAAAATAATATTTTCTTTGTAATTAATCAATAAATCATTGTTATTTTTGATTCTAATGATAAATAAATAATGATTTATTGAACACTTTTGAGATTTTTGAAGTGAAAAAATTATTAAGATATAATTAATTCCAACTAATATTTATTTTTATTGTTATTATTATTATTATTATATATATATATATATATATATATATATATATATAGTTTTAAGTCAACAATCCCACTCTGTTTGAAGAAAAAAGTATTTGATCAATGTATAGTACCAGTCGTTACCTACGGCAGCGAAACATGGATGCTTAATGCCAAAATCATTCAAAGACTTCAAACAACACACAGAAGTATGGAAAGGTACATGTTAAAATGATAAGAAGAGATAAAGAAAAAATAGAATGGATACAAAAACAGACAGGAGTTACAGATGTAATAAGAAGAGTGAAAAGTCTGAAATGGACATGGGTGGGGGTGTTGCAAGAAGAGAAGACAATCGATGAACAACAGAAATTATTAAATGGGAACCAAATAATATAAAAAGATTAAGAAAAAGACCAATAAACAGGTGGGATAATGAAATTAAACATTTTATTGGAAATCAGAGTGAAAGAGTGGCATTCAGTTGTACAAAATGAAAAATTATGGAATAGGCTTTTATCCAGTAATTGGACTCACAGATACTGCTGCTGATGATGAAACAATATAAATTGTTTGGTTAAAAATGTTTAACCCTTTCGTTACTAACAGGATACATATATCCCACCGATTTTCAAAAATTCCTGTCAGGGAAGTACTTTACATAGGGAACCCACTAATAAAATACTGATAGGACAAAACTTTCCAAGACTATATCTTTTATCCACAATGTCGAAAAATTCATGAACAATAATTTCGGTCAATTTGAATTCCCCTTTAATGCAAGTAATTACGATTTACCCAAATTAATAAAAGAAGTATTGAACGGGTTAAAATCAATTTTTGGTCATAGTAATCAAACAGGGTTTCAAAAAACGTTCTTTTACAACTGATTTGCTTATTTTTTTTGTAATAAAAGGTGATTGATTTTTAAATTATTTTTTTATTCCGACTTATATTATATATATATATATATATATATATATATATATATATATATATATATATATATATATATATATATATGTCTCTATTTGATTACATTGGTAGATTTATCTTTCTAGATTTCATTATTATCGGTTCGAAGACATCCATTCGCAAGCATAAAATTTATCGCCGAAAGTCAATCCCGAACACAGAGACCAGAAAGAAAATTCTTTTTCGAACAACAATACGAAACGAGTGCGAGTCGGGTGTTCGATGTCGGGCGACATGATGAATGCTGCAACTTGAGCAGTTATCATTCCAGCAGTTTGTTAAATGGATATCATCGTCGGCTTCTAATTGGACCATATCTTTTAGCCGTCTTCGATGATAAATGATAGTTTCGTGATGAAACTTTACCATGTTTTCAGCACAAAACACACATTCTCTTGTATGTTATCTGTGCACACTTATCTAACTCTATATAAACATGAAATGTGAATCAAATGTAGTTCGCGTACACTCAACGCTTGTATATAATCCATACGTTTCAGACTGTCATTTGATAGGGGAATATATTGACATCTTTTTGATTCTGTTGAAAGTTTAAGTACTCGTACATTCGATCAATGTTGTTATGTGAGGGAATGTGGAAATAGTATCCAGTCAGCATCTACTCGTCCATTATTTACTTTATTGACGTGCATTAGCAGACTTTCTAATAAATTGGATACTATAGTCACTGAAATGTTATAAGATTCTATCGTATCGAGGGATTCAGACCACTCTATTATATAATACTTGAAATTTAATTAAGCGCAGACAAAATCTTATAAAATCTAAACATCTAGCCCCCATAATTAAACTTCCTTCTAATCTATACTAAAATTAACATCTTATCAGCAAATGACAACATTCTCTGTTTTCTCTTTCAATTATTATTTACTTTACTCTCTAGATAATGTCTGCTAGTAAAGTATTAAAGTTGTTAGGAAAATAATTACGGTTTTTGTTTTATGAAGTCTTACCTTAATTTTTTCAATGAAAGTGTCATTTCATCGTGTTCAAGTTAATATCATTTTAAAGTGAATTTTTTGGCCTGTATTTTGGAAACATCGACTTTGGTTTTATTAGCAATTTTACTTCAAATTGGGCCATTGAATTAAGATGGCAAAGAAAAAAATAACAGCATTTTTGTATGCGTTCAAAACGGACGATAAAGCAGCAAAACCGGCTGGTAAACTAAACGATGATTTTGGTGTTGGTACTGTTAAAGAACAAAAGGTACAATAGTAGTTCTAAAAATTTCGTGCTGGGGACGAGAGTCTTGAAGATGAAGGAAATCGAGTGAGTTCTTTGTCATTTCATAACGACCAAAGAAAGCCATTAGTTGAATCAGAAGTACGCACAATAATTTAGAAGCTTGCACAAAAGTTAGGCGTTACTCATCCAACACTTCTGGATCATTTAAAACAACTAAGAAAATTACAATAAATTTACTGGTCATCAACAGCAATTAACTTTCTACCAACCTAATATTTACTTTATGTAACAATTCTGGATAGAGAAAGATTAAGAATTTTTATCATTAACCGTACAAAAAAGGATTTACTTTTTTTACATTAATGTATTATGGGACAAAAATGTATTTTCTGTCAAAAATATTTAATACTCCAAAATAATTCACTTAAAAAAATGTTTATACAGATAAAATACAAACATATATATATATATATATATATATATATATATATATATATATATATATATATATATGTGTCAAAAGAAATAAAATATTACAAACTATTAAATAAATACAGGTATATAAATTTGCTATTTTCTTTAACGTAAACACAAATATTTGAAATTTTATTTTAATGCTAAATAGTATTTTATTAAATGACACGTTAAAATGCACACACACACAGATATATATATATATATATATATAT
>CM068314.1:10964200-10989200 GCA_034766995.1 Acanthacorydalis orientalis
AACATATATTATTTCCAAACAATTGTATATCGAAAAATAATTTACTGAATTGTATCTCCGAAATTTATCTGCTAGATTTAAAAAAAATATATGATGGTGTAAACGAAAATATTAAGGATATAAAAGTAATTCTCTGTTTGATAAATAATTCATCTGTGTGTTTTTTTTAGTGGAACGTTTTTTTTAATTAGTAAAAAATAACATAATGTATTATGGTAAAAATATGAATAAAATTATGTTAAAATTATGAAAAAATTAAACAAAGTACTATCGAATGAAATAGTTTTCTTGACAAATTAATTCTTCAGCACAACGTTAAAAATTTAAGAAATAATTACAAAACTCTAACAGCTGGTTTTAATTTATTCACTCTTTATATTACTCACTAAATATTAAACCGGAGATTACGAATACGTCAAATATGTTTATTTGATATAAGAAAGAAAAAAATACAATTTACTATTGAGAAGAAGATAAAAAATATTATTTAAAAAAAGAATAAACAAAAAAAGGAAATTATTTCACATTATCCTACAGCTTCAGCTAAATAAAGAGCATATGAAACAGAGATAATAAATAGTTTGATATTGTATCTATATTCAATTTCATATATAAATTAAACCTTCACACGCCACAAACGTTTATTTATCAACATGTCCAATGATTGATTACTGTCTGTCATTTTCAGAGCGTGTAGACACGGAAAATTAGATTTTCTATGCTTGCTCTCTACAGATAATTTCCATCAACCATTAAGATACGAAAATAGACAATAATCAATAATGAGACATTTTAATAATGAACATGTTATGCCGTGAAGTATTGAATCGTTTATATAAGAAATAAAATTAAGTATAAACTTTAAGATAAATTCTGAATATGAGAGATACAGAGAAATATAAAAAATCAGATTTTTCTGTACCTAACGCTTTAAGGAGCCTGAAACGAGTATCTAAATGAGTATAAGCCATACTCATAAATGACAAGTAATCAATTATTGAATATATTTCTTGTTTTCTAGAATTCTTGCATTTCATAAACTTATGTATAAAAAATGGTTCTAAAGATGATCTAAGAATCGAAATCTGTTATAGAAAATTGTAACAAAAATAATATCATAGACAACTAGAAACAAGAAATAGAAAAGAGATACACAGTTAAAAAGAGCCGAATATAATTAAGAGAATTTATATATTATAATAAATTTAAATATAAGAATAATGAAATTATGTTAAGGTAATTTACTTAATTGTCAGGTGTGAAAAAAAAAAACAATTAAAAATTGCAAATCTTGCACGTCGAAACATTTAATTAAACACTGCTTTGTAATACAAATCTGCTACTTGCGTATTACGCATAAAAACGTACGTGCAATTTTATATATAGTGAAGCTACTGACCTACGTCAGAGCTCAATTAATATTAAAATGACTTAAATCACCTACTTACATCAATACTAAAACATCATACAGTTTGAACGTGACGAAAGATAAACTGATGTTAATTGAAATATACATGAACGATGATGCCCACGCCTCAGTTTTACATTAAGACAGCAATTTACAATTGTATACAGCATTATTTCGAGACCGCATAACACGAAATCATAATTTCAACAAATATACATGTGGAAAAAAAACATTATGTCGAGTACAAACGCGCCGTGCATTTACTTAATGGATGCTTCTGTTCGCAGTGACATTTTCAAACAGGCATTTTACTTTATACGAATGAAACGGCGTCCTATACAATATAACATTTTCAAAGATTACTTTTAGGTATCAATTGACATACTCCGTGTATGAAAATATTAATAAAGTTAAGTATTTTAAATAAAAGACAGAGATTTTAAACGGAGTCGTTACGCAATGATAAAAACTTATTAATATAAAACAGAACTGTAGTTTTATATATATATATATATATATATATATATATATATATATAACCTGAAAGAACACGTGTATAATATATACACTTAACGACATTCAGAAAACGAGTTTTAGAAGTTATAATTGTTATAACGACTAATCCATTCGTAATTTTCTATTGCAAAACAGTTCGTATTTTTGCACTGTACATTAAATTGTGTTAAAAATGTTCTCGTATGTAAGTGCATGGTGTAATTTATGAGAAATTATACACATTTAACGTTCACCTAATTGCGCTTGTCCTTGTTCACTTTTTCGCTGATAATTACAATCAAATTTTAAGTAACGTTTCAGTTTTCAATAGTAAACCTATTATAATTCAAAAGCAATGTTGTGTCTTCGGTTCACTTTTCAAATACTAAATAGTTATTGGCAATTAGTTCAAATGGTTTCAGATTGAGTTTAAATATGGTAGATAATTTTCGTTTCGGTGCTTTTGACTTGCAGTTTAATAATTATAGTGAACATTATCTGTCTGTAAAATCCAAAATTGGTATAATCAATGGTACTTATATTTTAAAAGGTTAATAAATAAATAAAATTTAAAATACAAAATTAAAAATTCACTAGACACAAATCCATATTGTTTAAAATTGAAATGAAATATTAACCCTTTGAGACTGGACGTAGATCTAGGAATCCATTGATGTTTTTCAAAGAAACTATGGTCTCAGATGCTAACTTTTGGATGATCTATTTAAAGGTCACTAATCTCCTTCTAATGAATCCAAATTTATAACTCTTTCTTTCGTTAAAAAAATTACGGTCGTTCGAAAACTAGAAAAACCGCGGTTTTTCATTTGTAACCCTATAAAAAATTAAAACTTGAGAATTGAGTTCAATATTTTTTTGCAAAAGTTAATTATTGGAAGACAGCATATAACAAAATTCGAGACTCTAAGTCCATGTACAAGATGTGACCGATGTGAAATTCTTTTGTGCACACTTGATTGTTTCAAAATTTTTCACGCTCAACAGTAATGTTATTTTTACAAATTTTCAATTGTAATCAATTTTTCCGCTTCCAATTCTATGTTTCCAATTAAGAGATTTATGTTCCTCCGAATATTATCAACGATTTTCTACGATATATCAAGCAGATATGAAATTTCTAATGATTAATCTGAATTAACATATTTTTTTCTTATAACTAACAAATTTGCAATTTTTATTTTGTTTTCAATAAAAAAATGTCCAATGAATTGAAAAATATTTGTTAAAAAAAATTTAAACACCCTTTCTCCCTCCACGGCTCCAAAGGTTAAAACTATTTTTATATACTATTTTTAAAAAAAAAAATTGTAATCTTTAATAGATGTCACGCGATCAAGAATATTTGTCCAGTCATATAATTAAAAAATATTCTAAAAAAGAACATGATTAAACAATTTTACACTAAGGCGTATGAGTAAAGCTTAGAAGTATAAACCTACATTTATGATGCATTTGAAAGAAAATAGATGTTGACACGAATCTAAAAATGAACAAAATTAGTCTAATGATTTTATAAATTATACTAATGTGAATAATGGACATGTTCTGAAATATAAGATTTAAAAAAATGTAATTACACGACGCATTGACAATTTTTACAAACAGACAAGCATTATTTAGCACTCAGGATACCGTTCTGAAGTTGTAGCTTTAAAAGAAAGAGTGTTAGACGAGGATTGCTATAATACATCATGTATTCCATATAATATGTACATTTATTCCCGTTTACAATGCGTTATAGTATTAGATACTTTATCTATTTTTAAACGTTTGTACTTTTCAAAATTATTCCAGAAAATGATTATTTAATAATGTTAGAAAAAAATTTAGCATAAGTAAAAAAAAAATACAGAAGAAGAAGCCTTTAGCAATCAAGAAACAACTAGTGAGTTTCTGATACCTTAAGGGAACTTCCTGAAGAGAAGAGAAATTCGCAGTTTTTACACTTTCGTGACTGTCCTGCACCCCTAACCACTACGATTGTGGAAGGCCGACTATACTTTCAAAAAAGATAATATTCGTTTGCATGTTTTGTTACACTTTAAGGCGTGTAAAGTCATAGAGCACTATATTGAAACGGCGTTAATTGAGGTAGCGCTAAACGAGGTTTGTCTGCACATATGCAAATGTACTAATCATAAATTAATTTCATTTTGAATTATTCATCCTGAAATAATGATTTAAATATATAATTATAATGACACCTGTGAAAATAAACACACACGTGTGTATAAAGTGTGAAATACGAACGTTATGATTATTTATACAATATGCAATTATTTATTTGCATAACATATATACCTCAATCACTAAACTGTTATACTGTTGAGTAAACATAAATTACTATAATTACACGGATAATAATAATTCTGACATTACAAATATATAAGTGATTTACCAATCCATTTACATAAATAAACCCGATGATTATTCCATGCGTTTTTCTATAAACGGTAAAACTGCACAAAATGAATCATAATATTTTTTTTTCATATATTTTCAATAAGAGGACTGAATCAGCGATACATGTCTCCAATACGTCCAACTTATCTTTTTCTTAATCAGTGATGGCCGGTGTCCAAACAGCAGACAATTGTCAATGAAAACATGGACGATACGTGATTCCGATTCTTAATAACCCGTGTGTGTCTTGAATCAAACTATAATCAAATCGGCCGCATGTGTTCTTATTTACAATAGTCGCGATTGGGTGTGTATGTGTACACAGAGGCGTAGAAACATGTGTGTGTATGTATGTACGTCGCGCGCGTGATTCTACGTTTTGTGATCAATAAGGTACTTCTTTCCAAGCCGCTTACGTTGCTAATTGTTTTGTTGTTTCGATAGACTTCTTGGAAAAGAAGAGACAATGTTTTTCGGGTAACATGCAATTATAGAACAATCGTATTCATGGTTGGTATTTCATACTTCTTTTCAATACACGTGCACGCATGTACACACAATCTAACACGAACTGATCATAAAAAAGATATTTATAAAAAAATCATGATTAATTGATCAACCAAACCAAAGTATTTAGATTTTTTTAAAAAAAAAACACATTCCTATAAAACACAATAAGCTTTTTCTACAATCCTGAGTCCCGTTTTAATATTAGCGCAACTAGAACCAAACTAAGATGGGATATTTTAACAATTGGTAACTAAAATATATATATTCTTTTTCAAATATATATATATATATATATATATATATATATATATATATATATTATTGTAAATTTGAAAAAAAGTAAATATACTAATTGTGACGTTCTAAAAGTGTTTGAAAACATTAATAATGTGAAATGATAGTAGAAATGTGAATCTATTAGGTTGGTAGGAAAATAATTGCGGTTTTTGTTCGCTGAAATTAACTTTAATTTTTTAAAAATTTTTGTGTCATTTCACATTTTTATGTTAATATTATTTACAATGCATTTTTCATTCTATATTTTAACAATATCGACTTTGGTTTTATTTTTAATTTTACTTCAAATTGGATTAAAGATGGAAAAGAAGAAAATAAGAGCAAATTTTTTGTATGAGATCAAAACGAGTGGTAAAGTAGCAGAAACTACATAGTTCAATTCTTTCGAGGCCTTATTCTACACAATTTAATTTATCGATTTATAAAAAAATCGATTTTTTCGACTATTTAAACCTAGCAGCACCCTTAACTGAAGAATAACTACCCTTGTCTTATAAAATAACCACGTATGTATTTAAAATTAAAATAGGTAATTATAAAAAGTGTGCGGATGAATATTCAATTTCATAGAAGCTCTTGTGGTTGTAATCATTTACATCTCTAAATCTATTACCTTCATCAATAAAAGTCTTCAAGTATTGATTGAAGAGTAGAATGAATAAAAAATAAAGCTTTGGTTTCTTTTTGAAATGTCTGCTACTAGCTAGACAGATGTATTTACATATTATTATCATTATTATTATTACATTCGTTAATCACAAATAAAGTATATTTATTTTTAAATTTATCAGGATCGAAAATAATGAACGGGTATGTTTATGTAAGGAAACAACAATCACTTTCTTAATGAAAGATAACATATTTTACGTGACCCAGCACACGTATTACCAATTCATGACAAATTAGTCAACACTACAATCTGATAACTACTTAATTACTACTTAACTAATCCTATTTAATTGAAACGATATTTTAAGTAAGTAATCTTAAAAAGGGGTTTCTATACATCAGAGGTTTCAATCTCTATTGAAATTCACATAAGCAACAATCAAAATTGTTTAGTAATTATTTTTATTACAAATATTTTTTCTTATTAATCATTTTTAAAGTTTTTTTTTACAAGATAATCATTCTTTCACCTCATAAACTACATGATTTTTTTTTAATTAATAATGTTCAATAAATGACATTTTTAACCAAACAAAAAAGTATGTAGTTTATGAGATGAGAGAATGATTAGCTTGTAAAAAAAAAACTTTAAAAATGATTAATAAGAAAAAAGTAATTCACTGAATATAATAGATATTTATTCGAAAATAATTTGATGAAACATCAACAATCGCATTAAATTTTGTTATTTTTTGCTATCATTTCTCGTCATAGGGTGTGAATTAATGGGAAAAAATATCAAGTACAAAGTAATTTCTTAATATATTTTTATAATAGCTCTGTAATAACTAGAGGAAGAATTTCAATGAAGTATAAGAGTGAAATTTCTAATATCTATCAGGTACATGTGCCGAAACTAGCATTCAGAAAAATCGGATGACTAAAAAGGACAGTCTTCCAAGGCAATGTATCGAAGAAATCAGAAATATAAAAACATGCAACTATAATTCAAATAACTCTAATTTCAATAAACGTTGACAACAAACGGAATCGTACAAAACAAACAACTGATCTAAAAATAAATGATAAACTAATATCATTGATAAGAAACAACATCTGTAATTTTTATATTAACATTTCCAATTTTATTTATGTATTCAAATGTATGTTTCAATATTTAAATTATCTTATTGTTAGATTTTGCTTCGTATTTACTACGAACATTTTGAATTCAATCTTCTAATCTTATAATTCATTTTACAGTTAGACATGTTTTATAAATAATGCAAAATAAATAAAAACGATTTAAGAACGATATAAATGACAAATCTATTTTAAGTCTAACTGATTATTTTATTGTCATATTAATAGATTTATTTGATAAATAATATGCTAAAATAAAACTAATATAAATATTTCATTTATAAGATTTTATCAATAAACTTGTTTCATTTTCTTGTGTTAAAATTCACAGCGTTAGTTGGATTATTTTAGCATGACAAAAAATATTTTCATATAAAATTATTTATTTTTATTAACGAATCTTTCTTTTGATAAAATAATAATTATAAACATTTATATTTGATAAAACAATGTTTGATGTGATATTGCGACCGTTTGGGTATTTGAGTCAAAAAGAGGTTTTAAGAATATGTTCGTACAGAAATTTGTTAAAATTCGAAAAATTGTTGAAGATATGAGCCGGTTTTAGTATTTAGTGAGCCTGATTGAAGAATACAAGAAAAAACTTCCACTAAATTTCAATTCAATGGTAAAATATTCCAAACGAAGAATAGTTATTCCAAGATACTAAGTTTTTTCATTCGACCGAAATTAGAAAACGTTCAATATGTACACTGGGAAGTTTAACTGACTTTCAATATATTTAATAAGTTTGTTAAATCCCTTAATAAACTGCGCTTGAAACTTGTAGCAAGTTTTTCTCGAAACATCATTTTAATATTTTGAATGATTAAATATCGGAAGCATTAATAAATCGACCGATTTTATTGTCTCTGACTTTTTCTACGCATGAAATACAAAAAATTTTATCGCATGAACAAATATTATATTTATTTATTTATACATATATATATATATATATATATATATATATATATATATATATATACGTTCTTATAACGACTAATTTCGATGAAAATATCGACAGCTTTCAAAACGCCACCATTTTTTAACTTTTAATTTTTTGTTCCATTATTGTTCATGCAATATCGGTTTTCATATAAAATGAGAATCCATTTAACTTTTTGTTTTGGATGACAGGAAATACAAATATCCGACCAACCAGTACCAAAAAAAAACATGTTTTGTATTGTTGTACGCCACGATTAATAACAAGCTTTAATTACCATATATTTTATTTGTATATACATACAAAAAAAATATAATTTCCTCAAACACAATTAAGAATACATATAAAATTTGAAACCGATTCACCGAATATTTCTTTTTTTAAAAAAAATCTAATTTGAAGGTACTTTTAGTGATTCAGATCAGACCGTCCATTGAAATATTTAATATTTGTTTTTAATAAAAGTATTTATTACTTTCACCTATAAATTATTTAAAAGCGTACTGGAAATGATAAGAGGGTCATCAAAATGCGCATAAGTAACAAACAAAAAGGGGATTGAAATGGGGTAGTGCATGCGTACCACACGACACTGACTCCAGCTACCGTTGCATAGCCTCTCTTTCTCAATTCGACTCTCACCTACAAATTAACCCTAGTAAAATGAGTAACCTCACTCAAGATCGGGTAACCCCGATAGCGATAGGGGTCAGAACTAGCAAGAGCGGGAGAATCGTCCTCTGAAAAGGGGGTTGTGCGTGAGACTAACACCCCACCTCGTAAAACAACAAACGTTACGAAACCTCAAAATAAGCCTCGGACACTGGATGGATTTAACGTCAAATACCACTATGCAGTGGCACTGTTGGGAGTAACGAACTGGAGAAGAATTACCAGGTAGAGGGATGTCTCGAGGGAGAAAATTGAAGACGCCAAGACTCGATTTGGTCTGCAGCACCAACGAAGAAGAACAAGAACAATCAAAAATGTGGATTTAGTAAACATTTATGGCGGAGAAAAAATAACTCATGTGTGAAAGTGAATTTAACCACAATGGCAGCAGAATTGTATGGGACACAATCAGTATTTTTTTATTTAAGAAAGAAAATTCATTTTTTACTCAAATAATAATTTTTGAATTAAATAATTATTATTTCAGTTTAACAAAAATCGTGAAAAAAGATTGAATTTTTAATTCAGAGCCATTAACAATCAGTCTCACCTCTCTTGGCATATAAAAACGTTCGACACAATCTAATGTCTATAGTTATGGGTTTAAATAAATGTTTGTAACATTTCTTCGCACACATTTTATGTAATCAAAACAAAGTGTTTCGTTAAGTAAAAGAGTATCGATTTAGAAACTCTTTATAATTGCATATATCGAGTAACTGTAATTATACAGTATTACAGTTATTGAGTAAACTGGTGTTTGTACTACATATTTTTGATGAATAAAATCTGCTCATTTATTTTTATTGTTATTGGTTATAAAAAGAATATCGGAGCACATTGGAGTCGATAAATACATAGAATCGAGCAAAACGTCGAACAGATACAAAAATGTAACTCGTGTATCGAACCCCATAATCACAATCACAACAATGCATGCTTTTTTTACAGCATTCTGATCTCGACTATTGTTTTTACACGAAAATTACACAAGCGTGTAAAATTTTCTACATAGAAACGGCTCGAACGTCAACGTATAAACATAAATAGCACTGTTTTAAAGCAATCGACTACCACTTTAATGCAGCTCAGCGTGTTCCAATACCTACAACCTATTATTATTATCATTGCTCGTTGTTGTTATTAACCTACATACGCGTTCAGTCAGTTAAATTGTATTGTAGAGCATTCCAGAACATTGAGATCTCTGTTCGTAGCGAGCCGTCGTCACCGCTCTTTGTAATATTCATGTACGTACAAAGTTGTTCTGTTCGTACGCTTGTATTTCCTATCTGTGAACGAAAGAAATTACTATGAAAACTGAAATTACACGTCATTACTCAATTTATCAAAGTCAGCATCAATGACGACGGTAGCGTATTGAGAAGACACCCGTTTGTGTTTATTAACATGATGTGTACGTTTTTTATACATGTATTACTAGTCTATAGAAATCCAATAGATGTTTTATGATCTCATGGGCTATAATTAATTTTCTGCTCCATCTATTTTATATACACATTTATGAAGATGTTTTTATTGTACCTGTATAACCATACGTGAAGACAATACCATGCAAAATTTCAGTTCTTTTTAACTCTTATAATAAATTATAACCGCTTGTGCTTTTCAAGATCATGTTTTTTTTTTAAAAAAAAAAAACTATAAATATTTAATTCATATAATACAAATCTATTAACAATTTATCAAATTCTGTTAATAGGCAACAAATTGAAAGAAGTAATTGCGAGCATAAAATATTTCTATAGAACGTGCAAAGGATTTTTGAAAGAAAATATTTTTAATTAACCATCTGATCCTAATTCTAAAAACGTATTCACGAAAAAAACAGTATTTACATTTCTAAATGTAATTAAATATTTTTAATTACGTTTTCAAACACAAGAAAATAGTTTTAATTGCTTATTAAAATCGTTCATAACATGAAGACAGTTTTGTACTGAAAACCGAATTTCTCCTATACAACTATTCACACACAGGAAAAAAAACTTACAGCTGTGAACTGAACCTGAAATACAGACATTGCTTTCAGAAATTTTAATTCAAAGCACTGAAAAAGAATTATTAAAAGTCCGGAATTTCATTTCGCTACGATGGAGTAATTGAACATAAATTCATAGCAGCAATCGTAGCGCTGTTGTAAAAAAAAGAAGGAACGCGAGTATCTGCGGTAGAAAATGCGAAATTACTCCATTTAAAGCATCCGCACGTATGAACTGATTTATAGACATATAGTGTAAAAGTATGTTTACGTTCATTTTTTAATTATTATCAAAATATTTTCATTTAGATTCTAATAGAAAACAAAACAAAAAAGTGAGCGTTTCAAATAAATCAGAAAATACATTTTTTGTTTGCTCCCTGGATATAATTTATTGCGCTATAAATTACAGTTAGTGAAAAAGGTGGAAATTTTCGCAATACATGCATTTATTGGCAAAAAGTGTAATTTATCAACACCTACACGTACGCGGGAGTCAAATTTAAATGTGAAACAAATTAGTTTTCACAGTAGGTAGAAGATTTTTTACTCGGTGTTTGTGACTAACATTAAAAAGTAAATAGCCATACAAACAAACACTCATAAAATCCAGCATTATTACATACACACATCTCTCTTTCTCTACCTATCTATCTATCTATATAATAAATATATATATATATATATATATATATATATATATATATATATATATATACATACAGATAGATAGATAGATATGGATAAAGAGAGAGGAACGATGGATAAAATGTATTAATAAACACTAATATACAATACTTATTAATATTCTTTTTTAATCTAGAAACTTAATTATGTACATAATATTCTTATGATTTTGTATTTAAATATGCAGAAAAATATGTAAGTGTATATTTAAATACAAAATTAAATACGTCTTTATAAGAAGATCACCAAAAAAAATAAACAGTTCACTATAAGAATTAAGACTTTTAAATAAATGCAGTTTTCCATATTTGTATTTTTGTTTCATTTCAATCTTCTCATTCATTTTTTAAAAATAAATTTTCGCATCTGAAATCAATCAATGATTATACTATCAAATCATCTGATACTCTATATTAATTAACATATTTTGTAAAAATTATTTTAATATTTTAAATATAGTACATTATGATGAATATTCCGAAAAATAATACTACAAACGGTGTTATAATAATCCATGTACGGCTGAAAACTTATGACATAAATATCTTGAAATTAAGGATGATCTTTCTAATCGAAACCTTAATTTATTCAATTGCGTTATTATTTTAAAACAAATAAACTCGAGATATAATCTCTTAAAATATATAAGCAATTTTAGTAATATATAAAAAAATTACAAAAAAAAATACTAAGAAATAAATTTGGTAATATTTGATAACATCAAAAAGAAATTCACTACAGTTTTAGAAATACAAAAACGGATACAATTTCATAATACTTGAATTGCACACACGATCAGATTTTGATCTTGTTAGTAATCGACAAAATGTACAATTAAATAATTGTTTAAATACAAAGATCACTGACCTTCACAAGAAAATATCTAACAACTAAAAACAAAATGATAAAATTTATCAATATGATAGAATATCGACCACTTTCTAAATAATTTACATATTTTCAGTTAAATACACATCCAAGTAAAAGCACAAACTGAACACTACAGGAACAAAATATTTCAATTTATATAAACATATCTAAATATGATATTTATATCGCAATCTATATACTATATTATCTTTTCCAGCGAAAAACACAAATAAATCATATTTATTCACTCATGCATACAAATTGTATGTACAAAATTCATAGTTTATTAAAAACATTTCAATGATTCACCACAACAAATATATTTCCTTTCAAATTAATCTTATCTTCATAACTTTACTGCAAACTGTAACTTGCCCTTTTCTAGTTATTATTATCATTACAAATATATATATATATATATATATATATATATATATATATATATAAATATATATATATATATATATATATATATATATATATATATATATATATATATATATATATTAAACATACCATTCAGGAAATAAATAACATAAATAATACTAACTAAAATAAAGGTAAATCAAATGATTTATAGATATTAATTTTTCTAAAGCGATTGAAATATTGACTGCTAACTGTACATAATAATTTTAAAATTATTATAATTATAGGCTCCCAGTAACAAGCGTCCGTACGGAATGCCATAAAAATTCAAATGTATGATCTCTCGGTGGTCCATTGAGACCACATGTTGATATCCGACGAAAGGTATTTACATACACACATCTTTTGCTGCTTGTACATAATGTTGTGCAGTAAAACATATACATGTACATACTTTTAAAAATATATAAATTCGACTTTAATTCCATAAAATAACATGGAAAATACTCCTGTATGTACACAGACAGTCCATCCGTGAACGGTCAGTTTTTATTAATAGCCATAAAATGAGACGGACAGAAATTTATATTAATGGTTATGGAGTTAAATCACTGGTTTCAAATGGAACAGTAGAAGATGATTACGTTCACTGTATACCTTTGTACGAATCAATAAGAATAATTTATTGGTCTTGACATCTATTGCAATGTTTATTTAAATAGAAGATAATTGATTTACTGATATTGCATACAAGTGTTTGAAAACATTCTCATTCTATCTAACTAAAAAGGATAAAGTAATTTAATGCTTGTTTTGTATTGAGAAAATAACACGTTAAATTGTAAATATGCTTCTCTATTATGTATAAACACTTAATCACCTTCATAAGAATTAAAATAAGTATGAAATGATTTTCTCGATTTATTAAAACACTTAAATAACTCAAAATATAATATTTTTCGAACTGCGATTGAATTCACTTTCACAAATGACTTTTTCACACACCTTTCAAATCACAAAAAAGTTCTGATTAGAGATGTTCAATAATTGATTATTTATCATTTTTGATTGTTACTTATGCGGATTTCAACGGCGACACAATCATCCTCAGAACGCCAAGGTACACAAAAATCATTGAATCTAACTATCTAAATGTATTCTAAAATTGGAACCCAATTATTTATTTACAGACTTATGAAACTGGATGGTATATAATTAAATTTCAAATTATTAAATATACGGATCTAACCCCAATTACCTTGATTCATTTTAAACAAGTTTATTTTAATTAACCCTTTCGGTGTAGTACATGACTGTTATGAGTGAGATAATTCACATATTATCTTATATAACTACAAAAATAAGTAAGATATCTCGAATCACTTTAAAATATTTAATTCAATGATTTTCACCTTAAAAACAGGCCAATAACCTAAGTATTTTTTCTAATAAAATACAAAAAAAAACCGCATGTTCCATTGAACGCATCATACCATTCTCGACGCACTGATTGAGTTAATAATAAAACTATTATTACAACATTCTTAACCTGTTAGCAGTGTCGCTTTATTTTAAAAGAACGTACCTACATTGTGTCTCAAAATGAAGGGATGACGAGTCAAACACAGAGTATGCAGTTGATGTAAAACTGAATTAAATTGTAACGACATGGTATTTGATTTCTTTGAAAAATCAATAATTTTATTCCTCAAATTCATCTCCATGATGAGTATACTCGTCATACACAGCTAAGTTAAATATACATTACCGTTTCATATCCAAAACTCTACATTCGCTTTTCAATCCATAAAGTAATTAAAAAAATATATATTAATTGATAATAAACTTCAATTGTAAGTAACAATTATAAGTAATATTTAATAGCTTTATACACAAGTTTTTAATCATTACCTTTTCTTTTAAAAACGAACAATAATATTGAGTAGTACATTTTAAGTTAATAAATGTTACTTCAATTCAATGTAAATTTTAATTCAATGTTATTTAAATAAATATCAATAAAAAATATTTCAAAATATCAATATATATATATATATATATATATATATATAAAATACATACACAAAATTATGTTACTTAGTTTTTCAACAGTTAATAATTATCTTAACGTTCTTTGTCACGAATCATTTGCCCGGCATAATTTTAATTTAATTGAAATATATCGTAACACGATTTGCTTGCAAATGTTTCTATATTACAATTTGGCCGTACTTGGAATAATGATTAATACATTGTCAAACATTAACGACTTTGAACGTTTCCGTTATGTTCGAATCCTGTATTTTTTTTGTACACAATCTAATGACTTAAAAGTTTCCTGTGACACAGATCTGTTGAAAACAAATCGTATATACTTTTTGTAAGTGTCTACAAATTACTGCCATTAATGTGTTAGCTTTTTTTAATGATGAAATTGTATGAAATATGCCTTCAAAAAACTTCAAATATATATCTTTATTAAAACATCCGGTTTATGGCGTATATATATATATATATATATATATATATATATATATATATATATATATATATATATATATTATATAACGTGCAAAAATTAAAAGTAAAAAAATGAACTTTTTTACACTTACTCTTTTATTTCATTTCAGGCAAATGTATTTCAAATATTTGAAATAATTACTAATAAAAATAATTCAATATAAAAAATATTTTGTCCTAAATACAATACTTGAGATAATAATTATATATATATATATATATATATATATATATATATATATATATATATATGTATGTGTGTATGTATAAACTTACTAATGATGAGAATGATATGTCAGGAATGAGCAATAATAACATCGTAATAATGATTATCTCTGTATATGGATACTATAAATAATACTGCACATGTGGGCGTTAAATTATTGAATATGTTTGTGATTAAACAACAGAACAATACTCTGATATGGATTATACACATTCATTTAGACATACTTATTCATCGAAACGTAAACGTTATTTTTTATGTTTATCTTACGATCTGTAAAAGTGTGTGCATATTCTTCTCGTTAATCAAACTATCACTCGTACGTTTTAAAAATGAAAGTGTCCGATCTTATAAAACAAGTCTTAATATAGAATTGTATGAAAATCAAAATGCATTGCTTAGATTTGAATGATATTGAATAAAAACAATTTATAAACTTTCATTGAAACTTTCAAAGTTTAAGAGAAATTTAAATTTATTCTATTTTAAATTCGTTCAAATTGTAATAAAAAAAAAACATGTTTTCTTCATACATACGAGTGCAGTAATGAATATAAATAATTTGCAGGTTTTGAAACTGTAATGAAATTAATTCATATTTAAAACAGTTTCACACAGTGATTTATACAAATACGACGTACTGAACAGCAAAATAAGAATATTTGAATATAATTCTTTAGTGCAATGTAAGCAGATTTTAATTTTGAGTCGAGTTTTTCACTAAGAGTTCCCTAAAACAAACGAAATAAACGTTTAAGTTGAAAATGTATTCGTATAGTTAGGAAATTTCCCTACGGAAACAATTCGAAACTTCTGCTGGTAATGTTTGTTATCTTGTTAACGTGTATCTGTGTTATTTCAGTGAATTACTATCATAAAAACTAAAAGTTTCGTCTACTCTCGCAAGAACTGAAACCAATACACATGTGTGAAATTCTGTTTAAAATCTAAATATTGAATGATCAAAGTTTTGAACAATAAACTTGTGACATTTAAAATTAAATTTATTGTTGTACAATTTTTTTTTCCTATTTTATTACATGTACAGTTCAGTCTTTTTTTATGCATATCTTTTTAATGCGGTTTTGAAGTGATGCGGTGCATATGCTTCAACTTTGCAAAAAATTCGAAAATCATTTTTTTTGTTAATGACACAAATTATGAACGAGCCTTCAAATTACAAAGTGAGTTGAAGAACTGTATGTCTGGATATCGCGAACTGCATAAAAAAATTAGTAAAATCATCATCGCAAAGTTCAATGACTGATTACATTATCAGAGGAAAAATCAACATAGAACGAGGGTGCAGTTGACGCTAATTCTGTTTGAGAAGAACCATTGCCTTTACCATGCAGATCTAATGCGCTGACTATCTCTTTTAGTAATTACAGTGATTTCGCACCAGTTCTCAAATGGTGTCGAACATTATTAGATAGTGACGATAATTAAGATGAAAAAATGTAAAAAGAATTGTTACTTTTCAATAAAAAAATAAAATTTAATAAATTAAATGAATATAGTTTTAAAACAAACTTATTTTAAGTTTTATCAACTTCTTTCATATTTTAAAAGATTTTCTTAGGCATTCTAATTTTTCTGAATTTTCATACTTTTCTATGCAATTTTGGGTTTATTTTAATTCATTGTTTTAGTTTTATGCGGTTTTAGAAAATTATGGAAAGTATGTCTAATTTTTCAACATAAGTTATGTCTTTTTTGTGAGATTTTTTATATGCGATTTTATATGGAACATATCAACCACATAAAAAAGATTTGACTGTATATTCTTTTCAATCCCGTTTATAAAAGATTGAAAAAATACACAGAGATGAAAAATACGAAAATCACTAATTTCCAATATAATAGATTTTCAACAACGATAATCAGCATCTAATGGTTTAGAAATAAACATGCAATTTGCGTTTTACAGTGGGCGATAAATGCTTCAAGTCGTTACGATAATAATACACTATGTACGTAGTTCGTATCATATAAGAAACAAAGTATCGACAGTATGAAACGATCTTGCAAAAATATTGGAAATACATTATTCAAACGATTTTTTCATTTCAATAAATATGCAATAAAGATATGAGTGATGATACAGCAAATCTATACACACGTATATATTTCATCTACCTACCTCAACAAAAAATGTATGTAGGTGTTCTACAAATACCTTGATGGATATACAATAACTGATATACAATTGAAGCAACAAAAATAGACGTGACTCAGTACGATGATCATATTTTCATTCGGCTTCGTAAATAGTTTCAATGCGTGGCGGGATAAATTTAGAGTTGACTTGATTGATCCTCTAATAATATTGACAGATGTCATGGAAAGAATTGATGTCTGTTACATTGTGAATCAGATGATATGCAATAATAAAATATTCAAATTTATAACGCATTCATTCTTTAAGAAGTTCTTTCTTCCATTGAATCGTTCTGTAACAGCCGTTCTGTATCAACAAATTGATAATAATATTATGCTAATATTTTTTGTAGAATACAATGTTATCAATTTGTTTTTATTTTAATAGTAATAAAATTTTATCAAAAGAAAAATTACAGCAAAAACGAATCACCTACATTTCTTACAATCTGGAACTGTATTTAAATTTTTCATTAGTTAATTTTTCACTTATACCACAAAAAATGCAAAAAAGTTTCCGATTAAAATGCTCACAGGACTTATTTATAAAAATTTGAGTGCTAATTTACAGAAACATATTTATTATGTATACATCTGTTTTTGTGTCTATTAAACTTACTTTATATATATACATATATATATATATATATACATATATATATATATATATATATATATATATATATATATATATAAATATAGATGTATGTATATGTATGTATATGAATATAAGTATGAAATAAAATTAATTAAACAGTGTATAAAAATTGTATACACATTTATGCGCATAAAAAAATAATTTATGCGCTAAATATAAATGATTAAAATATAAAAATAGAATGTTTTATAAAATATAACGTGGTAGTTTCGTTTTCGTATGATGTCACACCTGTTGTTGCAAATAATATTACCTTCTTTTTATTGTTTACCATTGAGTCAGTGTTTCTAGTGAAAACGTGACCTATATACATTACAAAAATATACATTATGTTGTCATCTTGTTCCTCTCGGCGAAATATTTACTTAATTTATTAAAAATGTATGGAAAGTTAATAAATAATAGTATTAATTAGAAACTTGTACGATTCCATGTATAATATTTACATATTTTTTTTAATATCTTTTTCTATACGTTCTGAGAAATGTTGATATTTTTAGCAGTCACAGTTTATTTTTAAATAAAAAATACATGGAAATATGTCACTATAAAATTGAAAACTTGTGAACTATTAAATATGAAGCACTATGCTACTGATATTTTCTACGACATGCTTTTTCAATTTAAATTTTTCACTAATAAATAAAGTATTACCGAAATATTTCGTTTCGAATATCATTAGAAGTCCTTTTACATAAACATCAAAAACGAACGACCTCACACTAATTAAATTTATGTATAAATATGTAGGTTGAGTAGTTATTTATTATATAGAAACATTGCTCACAACGAACACCGATATCAACTACCAAGTTACTTTGAGTCACTTTATGAATGAAATATTCGCTATGAAATTTTATACGAAACACATCGACCATTATAATATCTTTGTATCGATTGGATCTAAGAGAGTTTTCACTTCTGAGAAAATTAATTCGCTCATTAAGCTTATCTTAAATACTTTTATTTATCTTATCTTCAGACATATCATATAGCTGATAATTAAATATGTTAATGTCATAGATTTGAATAAAGTACATTTCTCTTAAAACGGATAGAATATTTATAACCATTAATGTCTTCAGTTTCTTTAAGTACATATTAAATGCTATGATTATTCAGTGAATACTTTTATTTTAAATTATTTTTTCCGTAATGTAATCTAACGAATAAAACTGTTTAAGTATCCAACAGCGTGATTTAACATTATGTGTTAACGAGAACACAATTAAACCCTACAATGGGAACGGATTTAAAATGAGTGGTGTATAATGTATATAAATTTAATGTTTATTCAAGCAGAACTATAAAAATATTAATTAATTTTATGTCGTCTTTAAACGGACATGTGGAATATAATATTAAAATATTAAATATATCTATTTTAAATATTTGAATATTTTATTGAAAATCTCTTTAGGAATAAAATGTAAACTATTTAATAAGTCCGTTAATTTTTTTCTTTGAAATAATAGAGAAAATAGTAGAATGTATAAATTAATTATTTTAAAAATAACAGCTAATTCAATTTGAATGTTTTTCACTTTCCTAACAACAATTCACTTTTTGTATTTCCATATTTCGTTGAAGATGTCATCATATCCAGAGCAGTAAGATACTTAAAATGATTTTATTGTAAAAAAAATGGGTGAAATTAAATTTATTAATCATTTATCTATATAATAATTATAAATATATTTTATAAAAAAAGATTTTTCTATTTTTTAGCGCTCTGATGATGATGCCATTGCAATCGAATTGCACATAAGCATCAAACAAAAATGATGAATAATCAATTATTGAATACTTACGATTCGCAATATTTTTGTAGTTTTGTACGGTAAATGAAAAATGTATCTGTTAAAACTAACAGCAATGATACATACTTTTACTGATCAATAATGGTTTATATTTAGAATAAACTGTAATATTTAAAAGGGTAACAAAAAAGAGTGCTTAATTCAAAAAGTTCAATTTTTCACTTCTAATTGAATTGAGTTCAAATGAACATTTCTTATTCGAATTTGTTTTCTGATCTATATGAGTGGTTGAAAAATTCATTTCTTAAAATTTAAAGTTTTGTTCAAATAAATGAAAATTCATAATTGATTAAAATTACATATCAGTACACAAGCAAACAATCACATGTCTTGTTCAACTCTATTGTTGTTTAATTAACGAGAAACAACTTATAATAAAACAAATATTAATTACTCTCTCCAGTCTAGTACATACATCCCCGTACTGGTTTGCATCCCTATGTGGGAACATGATGGAATAAGTGTCAAAAATTACAAATTTTGTTTCCTCGCTAAAAAGATTTCTTTCCTAAAAGTCGAGTCATTTATTTAATTTCTCAGAAATAAAATTACATACATACATATATATATATATATATATATATATATATATATATATATATATATATATATATATATATATATAATAAATATAACATTCTTTCTTCAATTTAACACAAAATATATCAATTCATCAATATTATTTCAGTTAATTTGATTTATTAAGATGATTTCAATATTTGACGTACAATTCGGACATGTTTGTAAGCGAATGTTCAGAAATACACAAATAATATACCAAATAAATGATTAATTTAAAAAATTAATATTTGTTTATAAACTGAGTAAGAAAATCAACATATTATAAATGTAAGTAATGCAAAAGATTACTTTTACAAGACTATAAAGAAGACACGCATCTATTTATATTTATTGACGATAGACTAATTTTTTTCATCAGTCACGTTCAAATATCTCAATGTTTACAAGAGATCACAGGATGATATTTTTGTTTATTTACTAAGAATACAAGTTTTGGACATATAACAACAAATATGCATTTCATTGAATACGATAAACGTTAAATTTAATTGGTCTCGGAAATATCATAAATAATAATTACAATAAAAAAAGCAATTACGTTTTTGTTATCAATAAACATTCTATAAATTAATGGATTAACCTAAAACAGAATTCGTACAGAAATGGAAAACATATGCGACACCAAAAACAGCACAACGAATGTAATAAATTGAAGTTTATTGCACACATTTATGTTGTGTATTTATTCAGGACATTTATTGAATATGAAACGTATACGGATGAATTGAAACGCAACTATGTTTGTTTTTCAACAGAACAAATGTCGTTGTGAAATAAAATATTTACAGATTCGCTAATATCTTTTATAAAATACAAGAGTAAATATTTACATCAGAGTATACGCTGACTAAAAAAATAATTTAATAATTGTATTCCTGTTAAAATGAGCTTTAGTTTAAAATTATTTCGGGTGTATATAAAGGGAATCTTTTATTTCAGTTAAACAAGCATGTGTAATAGTAAACTTCTACATAGTAAAACAGAAAGGGCAAATACACTGGATAGCCATCGTCTAATTAAAACCTGCCGCTAATTATGACTATACCATCGAAACTTTATAATACTAGTAAACACTAATTAAAAGATGCTCTCACAACTCGGCTGTATTACATAACAACCTCCTGGTTGTGTTTTATTATACACAAACTTAACAGATTCAGTTTTTTTTCTATTTCCTGCATTTTATTACTTATCAAACGTCATGGTTGTAAGAAATATTACACTTTTATGCAGTTTCGAAATAAAAACTATAAATAATAATATGTTTTTTATATAAATTACTTTTAATGTATTTTCCATTTATAAAAAAGTTATTTAAATATTTATAATTAGATATTAAAGATTCGAGTAATTGAAACATTCAATTTAATTACATACACGATATAATTAAAAAATAAAGATAATGTGTCTGTGTGCATTTATTAAAATATAAAATAACGAATAAATGGGTGTGTATTAATATTCCAATTAGTGCAATACAGTTATTAGATAGTCTTTATCAATGTGTTTTAAAATTAAGGCAATCTTTTATAGAATGAATAGACAATACTTGATCGGAATTAATATTCTAAAACAGTTTTATATTTTCAGAAAATAACGTTAGCAGTTCGTTGAACTTGAAAGTTATTTCACCAAAACAGTCTATAACATTAATTAAATGTATCAATAGATTATTGCATTATACTAATTACGATATTTAAATAATTAATTATAAAGAAAAAATGGTTCGGTTACAGCTATTAAAATTATAATATTATAAAATTATAGTATTCAAATTTTCTATACTTGTTATATTTAACATTTGTTTTGTTCATTTGAGAAGTTAATTTCGAGGATGCATGAGACGCCTTTTTAAAATAAGGACCGTTCAATAATTACCGACGATTAAACATAAATGATGAGATAGCGCATGCGCAATAGCTTTACGTAGTTCATAGGCTAGCCATCAGCCCATTTTTCACCTTCGGATTCTTGTTTAATCCCACATGTGGGTGATTTATAATGAGTGCAACAATAAATAATCCCAGCAGTTGCAAGGTTCGTGCAGAGATCCCGTTTTTGTTAGCAAAAAATAATAGTACTGCTGAAATTCACAGGAAACTTTGTGAGGTGCATGAGTCAAGTGTTATGAGTGACAGTAAGGTTAGGCAATCGTGTCGTTTATTAAAAAAAAGGCGAACGTATAAAGAGCATAGTGGCCGGCCTATTCTAATGAGAGACAATTTGGTAGAAAAAGTGAACAAGGAAATTCGAGAAAAAAGTATTTTTACAGTTTCACAATTGTCTGTAGAATTTCCAGAAGTTTTATGGTCATTGATTTTAGGATTGGATTCAGATAACCAACTTTTGCAATTCCAGGAAAATGAGGGAGATGTCTTTTTAGTCACACTATGACTGGAGACAACACCTGGATTTCCTACACAAACTTTAACATCGTCGAATCCAGTCAATTCAATCGCACCACTCGTTATCCTCCGAAGGCAACCCGAAGACAAAGTTTAAGGAAGCACCTTCGATCAAGAAAGTCATCGCCATCGATTTCTGTGATAAAATAGGATATACGTTGTCGACTTTCTTAAATGTGGAATGACGATTAATACCTATACTTATTGTGAGACGATGAGGAATATTAAACGCATCATTCAAAATGGAAGATGTAGGTTGCTGTACAGTGGGATTGTGCTTTTGCACGATAATGTGAGCAAAAACGATTAGAAATTTTCATTTTGAAATCAAACAATATTGATTTCTATAAAATGTGTAAATACTGCTCTAGCCCTTTGCCTAAATTGTCCTTCATAAATTAATTTTTACCACGCTCCACAAACCATAAAAATGTTTAATAATCCTAATTTCGATAACGATGCTCCCTTTTTGTTCTTTCTCTTTCTCTATCTCTATCTCTCTCTCTCTCTATATATATATATATATATATATATATATATATATATATATTATCTTCTAACTATTTTTTCTATAGTATGCAGAATCATCAACTTATGAATTATAAATAAAGAGTTTTACTGTATTCAAGTTTAAAAATTTGAAAATACGATTAGTGCCCTAATTAAAAAAAAACGAAATATTTACAATTTTAATAAATATAATAAATCTTGCGTTTTTTATTCGCGTTTTTATTTAAATACTACTTATTAATTTCTATCAATAAATAACATCAATTAAATTTAAAAATGTTTCTTTCGTCAAGTTAAATGCAAATCATTTTTATATGCGAACGTATTGTCCCTATAAGTAATTTTACCAAAAAAAAATTATACGAAATGATCATCTAAAAAGAAAAAATCGATTCAAAATCCAAATTTAATACACTTATTTCCATGTGTTACTCATAACTGACATTACAGATCTGACACTGTGTCTAATACTCTTTCACAAATGCAGTTTTCTCCCAGTTCACGAAGTACAAAACTGTTTCTGATCAAAAATGTTCAATAAATAATCAATGATTAGTTTTTATTCTTCTCTATACACATTTTGTTAACGATTCCATCATTCTACAAAAAAATTATTCACTTATAACCTTTCAGTTTTTAAAAACTGTATTCTAGTTTTGGATACTTTTGTATGAAAGTGTATCTGCAATACATACTTAAGAAAAATTAAATATTTATTAATAGTGGTCATTAGTATATTTCAACTCTCGGAATGTAAGATCAGTAAACTGGTAATATATGTGAATAAATGAATATATATTCATTTACCACATCCGTGAGAAGTGATAAGTAATGTACATAATGATAAAATGAAAACAAATGTACAACTCGTTTTCTGCAAATGTTGTTATTTATTTTAATCACTATTAGTCATTATTTATCGTTTGATGACTATGTTCAGAATTTTTTTATAAGTTCAGAGATTTTAGAATAAAAGTAAACATAAAGAAATGTACAAGAAATATAAAGTTAAATATTACATTTGAAAATTTAATTACTATTTTTTTGCATCTTATGAGAATATGAATTTTATATTTTTTATACTTTATTTATCTTCATTTTCTATTTTAGTTTCTTTAACAAAAATTGAAAACTGATATATATTTAAAAAATTAACCAACATTTAAACCATTAAAAGTCAGAAAGAATTCCTTTAAAAAGACTAACATTAATTCATAACACGAAATAAATAACAAAATGAAAAATAATAAAAACATATTTTTTTCAATAGAAGTATATTAAAATCTTAATAGTGTAAGGCAGTGGTGTCAAACATCCACCCCTCGGCCCAAAACTTAAAGTTAATTTTATTAAAATAATAAAATTGAATTTCAAAAAATATAAAATACATTTTTGCACCCGATATTAATAAAATAGTTTTTTTCCAAAAGATGTCAAGTTTCTAGTAAAAAATATGATTTTTTTTTAATTTCTCTAATTTAAAATTTTGTTGTAACATTTAATGATCTAACATTAATGTATTTTTTTATAGTTTCATTAAAGAAAACATGAACGTTAAATGTAAATGAGTTCTTTTTGAATATAAATAAAAGACCTTTTTTTCTCTCGCTAAATTTTTTTTAAGTGACTTTTTTGTTTGCGGCTTGCAGACTCTCTTAAACTAAAATTTGATCACCCGTCTTCA
>CM068314.1:10991700-11209200 GCA_034766995.1 Acanthacorydalis orientalis
CAGTTGAGTATATTATTACTTCAAACGCTTCTATAATCGCCAATATTTGCAACGAATTTCTGTATTTTGACACAGAATAACAAAAGAATGGATACCACGTGTGATCTTTCGACTGTTAAGGGTTGAAATTTATTTGAAACTGTTACAGTTGACTGAATTTTAAAAATGTCATTTAGAATTTGACTTTATGAATTAATTCTGATATAAAAAAGAATGATTGAATAAAAAGAAAGTATGTATATAATTTCTAACTTTGTTATAAAAAAACCTTTTAAATTTTTACACTTCAAGGCGTCGATTAAACTGTAATCATACTGGAAAAAAATAACAAAAATCAACAAGTATTTCAATTAAATCTGTTCTGTATATTATTCTATTGATAAATAAGGAAATCAATTAAAAACTGGACTTATAAAATGATAAATGATATCTACAAGAAAGTACTTTCAAAAAGTCCTATCAAGTACTTTATAAATAAGATGAAAATTAATACACGATTTTAAAAGCATAAATCGTATCAATCAATCACGTATTTTCGCAAGTGCAAAAATCCAATCAGAACAGATATAAATTATACGAGTGGATAGATAATCACTTTTCGGCAAATGTTTGTCTAGAAATTACTAGAGCAACATGTTGCTAAAAGCCCACATTTTGATTAAGTGCCTTGTAACACGAATGTAGGTTTATTAATGAGGCAAGTGACCCTTGAACTAAACTCGCCACACATTTTAACAAGTTGTTCTAAAACACCGAACGTGTTTGCTCTCTTATCGTTGTTCAATCGAAAAAGTTTTATAATATTCATACTATTATATATTCGTTTATTATTTTATAGACTTGTTGCACATCCATGTAAAGAAGAAAAAAAACCCTAACTGTTTCGACTGTCAGACACAAAAAGGTAATCAACTACTTTCCCCTCTCGAAGAAAAAAACAATAGTACACCTGTCAATTTAACCGTTAAGTTCAATAATCATATATGATAAATATATTTTACTCTTAAGATTTTTTTATTGTTCGAATATTAGCATATTACCGTCAATTTCGACAATTAACCTTAATTGAGTTTTTTTACTGAGACACACTTGAATACCTATTTGTACATAGATGTACACAAAGTGACATAAAATTAAAATAATCTATCAATAAAAATAAACTTAGTTATGTTAAAAACCCACATAAATAAACTATATTTTATTGTTTTCGTAATCCAGTTGAATTCCAATAAAACACGGGATTAACATACTAAAAAAGATATTCTACAACAAAATATGTAATTTCAAATAATAGATGCAAATTTCTATTTTTTAACTTGACGAAATTGCTGAATTTTACATAATATTATTCTAGCCACTGATTTAATATTTTAAGAAAGAAAGTATAATAAATATGGTTTAGCCATATTTATAGTATTCGTGTTTTTTTTTTTAATAGAAGAAAATAAAATTATGACATATATTTTATAGTTCTATAAACTTTGATCTTATAAGATATTGCCTACATAAAAAAACCGTGTCTATAAAAAGTACTGATTCATAAAAAATATACATATTATTTAAGCTCTTTAAATACAGATGTAAAGTATAAGGCTATTTCATGAATATATTATTTAAAATTTCATTTTTAAATTGAGTGGTTTATTTTCTTTCTTTTTAAAATAAAAATCTTATTTCAGAAATTAATGTTTCACTCACTCCACAAACAATAATATTTTTTGATGAAAAATATATAAGAATTCGTTATTACTCATTATTTGTTACAGTTATTTGTTTCTTATACTTGTAGCAATTCTATAATCCTCAAAGTGTTAAATGTAGAAAATCTTAATTTCTTGTATTAAAGATTTTTTTTTGTACCTTAATGATTTGACAATGAGAGTGACATCGAAATGCGTATAATCCATAAATAACTAATAAATAATTATTGAACAATTTTTTGATTAGAAAAACATATATGATTTGAGACCTGACCGAAAAATTCATTTGTATTTTTTTATACTATAATCCACTTTTACAATAAATATACAGTTTATAAAAAATATAAACTGTATTAACAATAAAAAAAAAAGCAACAACGAAAACTTAAAGAAAAATTACAAAAAGACAAATTGCAGAGATGAATAAACCAAATTTATTATATCTTCACTTTTCGTTGCAGTAATGACTTTATAAAAGATTGGTTTGAAGCCCCCCTGTAGGTTAGAGCCCCAGGCAATTGGCCTTTTTGCCCATAGGATAACGTGCCACTGTATTTCCTCGTTAGAAATATATATATATATATATATATATATATATATATATATATATAATGCTTTTAAATCCATCAACTGTTTGTTTGATTATGATTAGTTTTTATTATACCTGTCATTCTATACTTAAATGTATAATTATAAGTTTCAATTAGTCTAATCTACATTAATTTATATATAAAATCATTGTTTTTTTTTATAAAAAAAATGATTTGTATAAATGATTTTAAGTTATAATAGTCAATCTGTTTGTATCAATTGTGTAAAAAATGATTCCAAGCTATGTAAAAAATTGCAATAACTCACAATTTAAATTTTTACAATTTCAAATAAATATTTTAAAAACATATCATTTTCGAAAAAAAATATATTCATCGCAAAATAAAAAAATATATTATACAACTCAAGTAGTTGTGGATATTATTGTTCTATTTTTTATCTGGAAATCGACGAAATGAGACTACAAAAAAAGTAAAATTGTAAGAGCTACCTACTCTTCCCTATTATTTTTAAACAATATGATATAGTTTTGGTATTGTGGTTTTGTTCGCTTCTATAAATAAATTCTTCACTCACACTACAAACCAAGATACTTTTTGTAATCACAAATGTTCAGTAGTTGATTATTGATTATCCGCATTTCGATTGTGATACTATCTCTTTACATTAAGTTACAAAAAAATCCTCTTTGGTTCAAAAAAAATAGATTTTTTTACACTTTAGTATTTTGAGAATCATAAATGATCAATAATCAACAGTTGAATATTTTTGTCTGACATTTTTTCTTGTTTTTTAATAGATAAAAATTTTATTTGTGAAATTGAATCTAAACACAGAGCTAAAACTATATTACACTATTTTTTGATATAGTAAAATCAGAAATTCTCATAAGAACAATCAAAAGCTATTAATAATCAATTATTGAATATTGTTGATAAGAAAATCGAATATTTGGGGGTTTAACGCACATTGACGCCCTTTTTTAAAAATCGGAAAAGAAATGATGCTGATTGAAAAATTCACTTGTGAAATTAAAAGAAATATATTCTAAAAATTCGTTTATGTCAATACAAATTATAAAACTGAACTACAATAATAATGTTATTTGTCAAAAAATTCAAAGATATTTTAACTAGTAAGACTAATTCATTTCGGCCTTATAAACGTTACGAAACGTTAAACTAGAGATAAATGGTAATTTGTTCTCGTTGTATCTCCACCTACAAATAGTTGACAACTCGTAACTTGTAAATTCCAAATAAACAATATTTGTACATAAAACTATTAATCTGCTAACAGATGTAAATAATTATTGAATATAGTAGAACCAGTTTCAACATGTAATTTATTTTTAACTGTAAAGTTTGAACACAAAATTAAATTTATGGATTTTGGGAGTATGATTAAACGATTTGTCAGAAATTTAACAAGGACACAGCAATAAAAATGTATATGAGATTATGTAGAGATTAATATACTACACAAAAACGCGGTCTAATTCGTACTACAAAAGAACGTAAGTTTATTATCACTTATGTCT
The DNA here is from genome assembly GCA_034766995.1 of Acanthacorydalis orientalis. NCBI lineage: Eukaryota > Metazoa > Arthropoda > Insecta > Megaloptera > Corydalidae > Acanthacorydalis > Acanthacorydalis orientalis. Next base: position 10,995,493 of record CM068314.1, read on the forward strand.
CTTTTAAGTAAAATCCATTTCCGACCTAACGCGTACAAAGTACGAAATTTGTAAAGAAAACGTAACAACATCCTCACAGTATACGACTGGCCGCTCATAACCTAGATAGAAACTAATGACCTTCTGAGTATAAAACAACCACCGTAAACGAATGTGTTAACGACAAAGAAGCCATTTAATTACCACACAAACTTACACAACGTAACTAATGCGTAAAATAACTTTAACGCAATGCAGAGATAGTTAATCTCAGCTAAAATTAAAAAAAAAAAACGTTATGAAACTGAGAAAAAATAAATATGAAAAAATGATAGAACCACGGATATGAATAATGAAAACGTATAATTTTTATTTAAGAAACGTATAAATTATGACGAATTAAATGTTACACAAATCAGTTTAAATTAAAAGAAAAAAAAATAAACATAATATGTAATATAGAAATAGTACTTACTAATTACATGAATGAAACAAAACTGGTAATATCGCTTACCTGTAATAAAAGAGAAAGTACAATTAATTACATTGATAACAAACAAGAATTGTAAACACAAAGAATAATAAATATTCGGAAAAATGTCGAAGAATTTACATAATATGGGTATGGTATATTTTTTTCAATAATTAGTACCAAAGAAAGAAGTAAACACCTTATTATTATATGGTTATTTACTTAAAATGCTGACATTTATGAATCATTAACATTTTCTTAATATACTTGTAACTAGTAGTATACTTGTACCATTTACAGACTCACTGAATCCGAAGATTTACTTACATCTTCGATAAAATATTATTCATTTTACAGTCCGTCGAGTTTTGTGTAACTGATTTTTTTTAAAAAAAAAACTCCTACAGTGCCATTCAAGATGAGTGGCTGTGTTATAAAGCTTGACACACTGGCATACCTAAACGCACACCACATCAAATTCTGATATAAGATTTAAGCAAACAAAAGATCTGTGCAAACTACGTACAGCACACCCTGACAGATGATCAAAAAACTGATAACGACAAAGACATTCTAAGGGCGGCCTATATTGATCCGAATTTCATAAAAAAAAGCATTATAATAGATGACGAAACATAGTAATTTCAATATGAGCCACTTACAAAGTGGCAGATTGAGAAATAGCACAACTCAAAAGAGACTAAACAAAAGGAAGTGCGCATACAAAAGTGTCGAATCAAAACATTGCCCATCGTTTTCTTCGATTCGGAAGGAATTGCCTACAAGGAATTTGAATCGGAAGTTTAAACAGTGAACGCTGATTATTATTTAGCTGTTCTGAATTGTTTGTGGCACAGGATTCCTCGAGTTCGGCCTGAATACCGAGAGAAAGTCTCGATCGTTTCTGCTCGTTAATGCACTGGCATACAAATCCAAAATTGTATCCGATTTCTTGATCAAAAAAGATATCATCGTGCTCGAACACCCCCCTTATTCTCCTGATTTAACACCACGTGACTTCTGGCTATTCTCAAAAGTCAAGTTGGCGATGAAAGGAAACCGTTACGACACTATTCAGGCCATCCAAAGGGCTTCGACCGCGGTTTTAAAGGCAATTCCAAAAACGAAATACAGTAACTACTGCGAAAAAAATTTTAATCACTTCTAGCATCGTATGGACTCAGAAAAACAGTATATTGAATAAAAAAAATAACTGGCGCCTTGTATTCTTTTCGATACCATTCGTATCAGATCCTGGACAGACTGTATTTTCAATCACTTTAAAATTCGGACCCTAGTCAAACACACGAAATAATTCTTAAATCGTAACATCTTGACACAATTTTTTCAAAAATAAAACTAGTGCATTTAATGATAAAAATGAACGATTCTTTTCAATACCTATAAGACAAAACCTTTTTCAAGAATACACCATTTCATTTAAAAATTAGATTAAATATTTTATAAACTTTTAATGTAGTTAAAGATTATTTCAATTTCTTCCAAAAAACATAAACATCCTCAATGAATCATTAACAGATTCTTTTTTTTTTAAAAAAAGATTTTTTTGGTAATAAAACCGGTCTTCTTGTGCCTCTACAATAAATTAAAATGTTTTGATTGCAAGAAATGCTTTTTTTTAAACGTCACAACCACTTTTTTAATAAATGTTTCACTCTCAACAAACAACTGTAAACATTTCGGATTAAAAACATTCAATAACTGATTACTGATAATTTTTATATTCTTATTAATTGTGGACATCCATAAACGCTGAAGCACAATTTTTTTGTATCATACTGCTTTGAATATGATTGTTATTTCTCAAAATTGGTATATTTTCATCCTAGAATTTTCAATGTTTTTACATTCTTGAATAAAACAAATACAAATTTTCACAAATACAGTTGTACTTTTTAAAATATTCGATATAATAAATTTAATTGTATTAACAACACAGCTAATTCAATGAAATACAATCAAAATTATATAATTAAATTACTTTATTACTTTTTTTAAAAAAAATCATTACTTCAATCAATCATAATTTATTTTCGGAACGCTGTGAATGCATTCAATAATTAGATAGAATTCAAAAGACTTTTTTTTTAATACATACGAATTACATACACTATCACATATTATTTTCTTCGATAAACTTTCATAATCAGCAGTCCGCATAATGAAATACAAGAAAGTTTTATTGATAGTTAATTAAATTATCTACATGTACATCAATTTATAACGGAACAGACAACACTGAATTGAAAAATTAATCTAACAAAAAAAAAAATAAAGCTGCTATTGACCAACCTAATTAAAACATGAACATTCATTAAGCATTAAAAATTCAAACCGATCAATTTTTAATTCGACGATTTAATTAAACGTTTGATTATGTTTAACTGAAATTGAAGTAATTATTAATTGAAGTACCATTTATAATATATTTTTGAAATAAATAAAAATCGACAAACTGTATTTGAAGTTCGCATGTACATGTAAGCAGCTTCAAAATAAAATTTAGTACGTTGACAGTCGTTCCAGAAAGGTAGTTAAATTGTGCCTGTGTCACTTTCGATATTTAAAAAGCAATTATTTACATACGCTGCAAGCAAGTCACAACGACTATATAGTTGATCCCTAGGCAGTTTGGCGACGAACTCGCATCAAACAAATAATAATAATACAAACACACAACATGCCGCGATGCCAAATGTGATATTAATTTGACTTCAGTCGACAGGTGAGAGAGAAACTTTCTACAGCCATAAATATTAACATTGTTCTTGAACAAACTACATCAAGTTTACCATTAAATACAAGTTAAGGACTCAATAAATCACACCTATATATATATATATATATATATATATATATATATATATATGCATGTTCAGTGTAAGTATATGAGTTGTATTTCCGCCAAAAAAGGTTCTAAAGAAATTTATTTGAAAACAATAGACGTGAAATGTTTCTCACATGAAAAATACTAATGTAAGAATACGTTAATTTCTCAATATTAAAAAATGTGATGTACACCTGCAAGCATTAGCGGATACGGAAGGCATACATACTAAGAAGAATTCTGTCATTATAACATCTCAAACTTCCTATGTTTTGTAAGCCAATATGTCAATCTGTACATAAGTTACATTAAGAAATCCATGTGAAAAAAACATCAGTAGAGAGTTCGTCTTCATATTACACACAAGATGTTCAAATGCAATTCATTACAATTTATTATTACTTTTTTGTTTTACAACAAAATGTATCCATATATTTACAGTTCAATTAATCATACTTACAAGAACATAAATGCATCATCCGAACATAGTTTTAATATGGAGGTAATGACCTTTCTTAATAATAAATTGCTTCGTTACTTTCGTATGCTTTCATATATATATTTTTTTGAAACACCTTAAAGGTAATATAAATTAGCAATGTTATATAAATGAGGTTTGTGAAACATCAATGGATTCGCATACTATTTAGAAAATCATTAGTTTTTATATTCAATACTAGTCATTTGTAAGCACATTAAAAATAATGAATACGTTTGATCGTTTGATATAGAAAACCTGAATGTAATTATTATTCTATTATACGTGATTTTTAATAAAATAAATACATTTTAAGTTAATAAATTCTTTTTCATATAAACAATTTATATTCATATAAAAAAGACATTATTCTTATAAGTTACACCATCATTTGAATTGTAATATAATAAATTGTATAATTTTTAAGTTAAAAGTAATAAAAAAATATATCTTCATATAAGATTGGTGCAAAAATAATTGCGGTTTTTACGTATCGAGCACAAAGATGCATATCAATTAAAAATCATATTTATTAATCAAAATAAAGACCATTAGTCTGCATATATTCTTCCCAACGGGAAACAAATTTGTTTATTCCTACAAGATAGAATTATAGAGTCCTGGAATTAAAGAATACATCGATAGAACTTTGAGCTGATGCTTAATCTTTGAAAACCTTTTCTCGTAGTAAATTATACAAATATTTCAAAATCTGCCGTAGACAGGTCCGGAGAATAAGGTGGGTGAGGTAAGGTTTCATAACCCAGTTCATTTAATTTTTTCAAAGTAATTTGTGAGATAATGGTAAAAGAAATGGTAAATAGTAAATGGAAAAGATAATGGTAAATAGAAAAATCGACGGCAAACTTAAAAAATGTAAAAAACCGTAATTATTTTTGCACGAACATAATAGATAGTATCGATTTACATCTTTTAATTAAAAATAATAAAATGTTCTAAGAATGAAATAATTGTGTGTATATAATATTTCACAAGTAAATAAACGGCTGTATCTGTAAAAAAAAAACACACTATTCTTAATTTCATTTAATGAAATTCGAAATTTCAGAACTCATATCTGCCACGAGCAAAACAATAAATCAGCCGTTTTATGACTGTTTTGAAAAATTACGCACGATTATAAAAAAAAAGTGTAAAAACATACCACCGCATTATGTAAAAGTTATATCGCAGCGAGAGTTTTTCCTCGTAAAATTCTGCAACGTTACATGTACGAATATATTCGCAAAAAAATTCATTAAAATGTTAAAAACTTTATCCGGGAAGTATTTTTGTTCAAAATGTTTTTCAGAATTGGTTCTCGTCTAATATGCAGGATTACGAACAGATTTGTTTGTAATTGATTATTAAGACCGTTCTGGAAATTAGACACACATTTAATTCATTTTCATTTAATAAAATGTAATTGGTATACCAAAGAGTAAACAACAGTTCCGTATGAATTAATATTTATGATATAAGCGTAGCAAAAATATATTTCTCTTAAAAATTCATTATATATATATATATATATATATATATATATATATATATATATATATATATATATATGCTACAATTAATCCAACATGAGCTTTATGGATATTTTAGTTGTGTTTTAAAATAATCTTAACACAGATATTACAAATTATATCATCCTAATTTATATTTTTAAAATAATTATTCTTTTTTTTAGAAATATAAAATGAAATAATGACAATTTCGATTAATTAACCAATTGAATAGTATTTCCAAACGCAAATTGGGTTTAGATGTTTGATTATTTTGTGTCTTCTTTACCATTTGTCAATAATATAAAATAGTCATACGAGGAGTGACCCAAAGGTAGAGTTAATGGCACCACTATCTTACGAATCTTCGCGTTTAAAGTATAAGCTACTTAAATATAGCAATTGTCATCTAAATGCGCATATGAAAGAATAAAAAATGATTAATAATCAATTATTAACCAATCTGAATCAAAAAGAAAGTGTTGTAATTTATGGGATGAAGTCTACAATAGTCAACTGTAAAAGTAGAATTTACAATGAAGAGACTATTATAAATATAATACATAACAAATATATTCATAAGAAAAAGATTTAGTTGTGATAAAAATTGAAGTATTAAGATAAATTCATATGAGCGATAAAAGCATGAAGTTTATGCATATATTAACAAATTTTATTGTACAATAATTCTTAAATTGTATTCATTTTCGAATATAAAAAATTCAAACGACTGTATATTTTTTAATATGTAATATTATTTTTATTCGAAGAACATTGAATGCAACTCTTAAGTTTAATTACTGTACTGAGGCAATATAATACTTCTACAGAAAATTATGACAAGCATTTCATGAAACGTTTTAATTCAGATTTGAAAATTTATTAACATCTCTTGTTACTTTCATTTTAAACTACACGTTTATGATGATATCAAGACATAATGTTACTTAGCGCAGCACTATAAAATGACACTTTACCATTTATATGCGTGCAATAAATTCACAGTTGTGCTATGCTTTTATTACAATTCAAATAGATCATTGTTGTCTTTCTTGATTTTTTCAACTATATAAACTTGTGCATAAATTATTCGATCCGTACACTTTGTTTCCTCTGATTACATTTACATTTCTTCCGTTTGGATCTGGTCTGATGCGCTTTTAACGGAAATGTATGCGCTCCTTAAACCCTGACGAACGACTCTTGGGAGGTATTTCATACGATATTTTCATGGAAATATTATTTTACATAAAAAATGTATACATGTATACAATTAGATGTTTATACGTACATAAGAATACATTAAAATTTAATCGTAAGTTTGTAGCATATTCAGTGACGTCTGAAATATTAATCTTTTCAGACGATTTAATGCCTTCACATATAGCTCTTTTTTATTACACTATAAAGTTCAATACATAAATGTGAGTACAGGTATTGAACATAAAACACCAATGTAACGTATCATCTGTTTAAATCATAAAAAAATATTATACATGCCATTAGTTTTACGTCCTATGCATTTTTCTAGAAATATATATTTTTTTTTATTTTAATTTTAGGTACTGTTTTGTGAAACGTGTCTTTTTTTATTTACATACGTTATCTTTTACGTAGAAATACATAAAAAGACATGTGATAATAATACAAAGGTTTTCCTACTTTACACGACTCTGACTATAATTTATTATATTTTTACCTGTCGTTTTATATGCCAGTTTATTTTTGTTCTGTTAGTAGATACGGTCCGTATTAAAATTCTGATAATTTGATAATGACGATTCGTAACTTTGTTAAATGTTTTTTAGCGAGTAATGCTTCATTTAAAAATAATATTTTTTTACATCATTTATTATTTACACGAATTTATTATTTTAATCAATCAAATTTTGATTTTATTAAATTAAATATGCAAAAAAGACTACAGAAAATAAATCTATGTATTAATTCGAATATTTAGATAATATATTATTACAAATTGCAATAATACAGCTTAACAGTTAACACTGAAAACGCTAAGGTACAGAAAATTATATAACAGAAGATTTTTCTGTTTCTTAACTGTCTAATTATGGTAGTACCGACATCTAAATGAGCATAGAACGAATGAAATATGATCTATAATCAATTATTGAACATTTTTGATCAGGAAACAGTTTGTGATTTTTGGAAATTAATTTGTGAAAATTAATTTAGCCACAGATCCAAATCTATATTATAAGAAAACCGGTAAAAAATTAAATTCTTATCATATTAGGTTGGTAGAAAAATAATTTCGGTTAATAACCTTTAAATTTATACACATTTTTCTCTTTTTTAATTTTTTTAGCTGTTTTAAGTGGTCCAGAAATATTCGATGACTAACGCCTAATTTTTGTGCAAGCTCTCGAATTGTTGTGCGCTGTTGTGCTTTAACTAATACCTTCAGTTGCTCGTTATAAAATGAAAAAGGACGCTCGAGACCTTCTCCATTTTCAAGGCTCTCGTCCCCAAAATAAAATTTTTGGAACACACCATTGCACCGTACGTTCCTTAACAGTACCCACACCAAAAGTATAGTTTAGTTTACGAGCAGTTTCTGCTGCTTTACCATCCGTTTTGAACTGTTTGAAAGAAATTGCTCGTATTTACTTCTTTTTCATCTTTAATTCAATAACCCTATTTGAAATAAAATTAATAATAAAATCAAAGTCGATGTTATCAAAATACAGACCGAGAAATGCACTTTAAAATGATATCAACATAAACACGATGAAATGATCCTTTCATTGGAAAAAAATAATGTTAAAATTCAGGAAATAAAAACCAAAATTATATTCCTATCAACTTAATAATAACGAGACAATGAAAAACTCTTTTTAATAATAAATAAAAATATTTTTAAAAGTGTAGATATTTTAAGATAGAAAAATAAAGAAACAAATGAAAATACAGTTCTATATTACATAGTGTTCCTTCAATTTTCAAATTGCATAACACAATGAATATTCATTCAAATGTATTAGTCAAAGGAATAATCTATTAGATGTAAAAATCAATTCGGTTTTTTTAAATTGAATCCATCATAACTCTACTTTAAATTAAAATATTATCTCGTCGTTTTAAAAATTTGAAGTGGCAACCTTAACATTTAAAAACACTATATGTCTCGGTCAAGCAGTTCGCATAACTTCATAAAACAGTAGTAAAAACTATGAAGTTAGAAATTCATATATTAGGAATTACATATTGTGCGTATTCCAGCTGAAAGAAATATTTCCGAAATCGCGGGAATGATTTGTTCGGATTTGGAGGAAGTTGTTGTGATACATAAAACATGCAATCAGATGCTAAAACAGTGAAAAAGGGTCCGAAAACGCATTACGATTTCATCGATTCAAAACCGACATCTTTTTTTCGATAAGGAATTCAATTACCCGACAAATGCAGCAACGTTATAGAAAATAATGGAGGATATTATAAGAATTGATTTATATTCCATTTTTCTGTAAACATTCATTTTCTATTAAAAAAGCATTGGATTAATTTGTATACCTAACATATTAAAAATGCATTTATTCTCATTATTTCACTTTATATTTAAACATTATTCACCTCTCTTGTAATTATATGATAGTACAACGAACAAAATGGCCGCTATGTAATTATAAATAACAAATTTTAAAACTTACTCTATAGAATAAGTCTAATATTAATTTAAATTCTAATATATTTAAAAACATTATTTTTGAAATTCTCTAAATGTTTTGAAAACATAGATATAACATATGCGCTGGTTCCAACGTGTCTAGTAGATCTCGTTTTTAATAAAATGTTTCTAAAAGAATGTGAAAATAAAATATTCAAAAGTAATAAAAAAAGATTATGTTCTTTTTATCGTTTTATATAAATCTGCATACTTCTCATGAACATATTTACGATGGTTCTTTCGTACCCAAAAAAAACACAGACATTAGGTGCGGTGTAGTGTAAAAAATCTGATCTGAAATGTCCTTGTCTAATTACGGACATATCATAAAGCGAGCATGTCGAATTCATTTCGGTAGCAATCTGAATTTGATTATCGCACCCACGATAAGAATCGTGGCCTACAGACGTTTATAACGTTAGTGACAATTGTATAAACATACCGTTAAGCTGGCAAGGCGGAGGTAAATATAAAAAAAATACACTCCCGTCGAAGCGGTTCGTTTTCATGACGTGTGACTAGCGTCAATAATATTTATTGGTTCATAAATCCTGTACAGCTTTTTTTTCTGTACATTACATCGGTCGAACCCCCTACGGATTTCACGCTGTTATATAAGCGACAACATGCATTTTCCCTGATGTGAAAAAGCAACACTGCATTATAAATCTTTCTTTCGAGCCAAATTTAAATATGTCGTTTCTATGTAAATATTTTCTGTATCAGCTTTTAAAACTTGGTGTCTGCTTACAGAAATATGAGGAAAATTCAGACTATCTCCACGGAATGTATGTTTTTAAAAAGGACTAGTGTTACACGAGAGGATTTAAGTACATATATTTTAAAATATGAGATAATAAAGAATTATTTTCGATTTTTTAAACTTTATAAACAAAACAGAACTGGAGAAAACGGTACCATTATATATATATATATATATATATATATATATATATATACATATATAGAATAATTTATCGAGTGATTACCGAAACCCGTTACATTTTTCAACACTTTTCATTTATATACTACTTATTTCACATAAAACTAGTAGGTTCAAATAGTACTTTAGTAAAATGGTCAATCGGAAAAACTATAATGTTCTATTCCTAATATTTACTTTTTAAAAAAAATTATATTCATAGAAAAGAATTATTCAAGTTTCAAATATAATTTGTAAAATTATTAAACACTTCTTCAATTATCTAACATTCTAATGTTGCAGTCTATTAGTTCTCATCTCACCCAAGATTCATAGTAAAACCTCTTTAACACATTCATTCGTTATTAGTGAAAAAATTAAAGATGTGAAGCTATTTATTAGGTTAGTAGGAAAATATGCGGTTTTGTTTTCTAAATTCTAATCTTAATTTTTTCAATGAAATTGATATTTCATCCTGTTCATGTTAATATCATTTTAAAGTGCATTTTTCAGTTTGTTTTTGGTACATCCTCTTTAGTTTTATTATTAATTTTGCATCAAATTGGGCTACTGAATTACAGATGGAAAAGGAGCAAATAAGAGCAATTTTTTGGATGAGTTCAAACTGGGTGGTAAAGTAGCAGAAACTGCTCGTAAACTAAACGATTCTGTTGGGGTGTGAATCCTGTTAAAGAACGTACAGTGCAATGGTGCTTCCAAAAAATTCATGCTGAGGACGAGAACCTTGAGGATAAAGAAGGTCGCGAGAGTCGTTTTTCAGTTCAAAACGACCCACTGAAAGCGTTAATTGAATCAGAACCAAGCACAACAATTCGAGATCTTCCACAAAAGTTAGAGATTAGTCATCCAACAGGTTTGGATCACTTAAAACAGCTAAGAAAATCAAAAAAAAATAAAAATATATATGAATTTGAAGGTCATAAATCGCAATTATTTTACTACCAACCTAATAATACTGGATACTATTTTAGTCTGCCTTCAAATTACGAAATTGTAAATTTCTTTAACGATACTGAATAGAATCTGGAGCTATAATCAGAAAAATTACAATATAAGAAAAATTTCTTATATTGCAAGTTAAGGAACATGTTTTCAGTCAAATAAAAACACTTTTTATAGAATATTATCAAGAAATAAAATGACAATTTTAAAAAAATCCAAATGCAACCTCTAACAACATCATTGACAGAATAAAACATTCCATAAACAATATTAATTTTACAATCTTGTCGAATTAATCCGTGTTGTTGTGATCAGCGAACAATTGTGTTCACATCCTCATGTGTTACTGGTAAGACATGGCATTTCGGTACACATCAAACAGACAATACGATGACACCCATTGCTTCTAGAGATCACATCCACGTAAAACAGCTTCGTGATACAACAGTAATACAAAATATGTATACCTATAAAATATAAACAAGAAAACAATATAACGTACGACTTTCAGGAGTTAGTTTGTTCAAGTAAATAAATCTCGTGCGGATTTGTTCGAACACAAAAGAACACAACTGTTGTGTATTGTCTTACAGTCAAAATAAGTGGATAGATACAACATGAAAAAAAATATTTTTTTTTTCTATTGATATTGTGCGTGTTATTTTTTTTAAAAAAATTAACCAGTAAACTTGTAGCGTGTAAGTCCGACATAAAATAAGCACAGCTGGAGAATGACACTGTATATATCCAATATGAGAAACACAAACGCTTCAGACAACATCCGCATTCGACATGGATTACGTATTTATTTTTAGAATTTAATTGCATTGATCATGATAACATTGATAACGTTCCGTTTACAACTGTAATGATTTCCTGATATTTCCTTTGAGTCCAGTGTGATTATTTTACATGCACAATGATAAAAATAGTCCTGCGGCAAGTCGAATATTCAGTGTATGTTTTTTTCAACGTGTCATTTCCAACGTTTCCGTATTCGACGCATACTTATATAGTGTAAATAATAGTAATAACTTTCTAATAAATCTATTATAACGACAGCTAATTTACAATGGCACTAATTTGACTACTATCACACACATTAATAGATTCCTCTGCAAAGTATATAATAAATGTATTTTTAATCTTATTTTATCACCATGCCTGAAGAATATTCTATAAAGTATTTAAATAATGAAAAATAACACTTTATAAATCAGAATTTAAATTTTACTTTTAATTTAAAATAAGTAATAATTTTAATTTTGCCTTAAAATTAACTTCTTCGTTATAATTACAATGTGATAAAAAATTCCTTTAAGATAATGTTTTTCAAATTGAGAGAAGTAACCTACTGAAGTAAGGTTTCCAATAGGGATAATTAAATCTTTCAAGATTATATATTAAATTAGTATAAAAATATTATAAACAATAATGTAATCAAATCAGACAATGAAAAAAGTGAATAGACAGTAAGTTATTAAAAAAATATATTTCTATATTGAAATCTAAATTATAACAAATAGCGTTTAAAAAATATTAATTGACTTACGTATTACTTCATTTAAAAAATAAATAACAGTAAGGTTGCTTCCATTTTGTTGTAAAACCCTTAAAAATTAAATCAATACCATTTTTAAATAACAAACGTTCTGTTTAAATTATTAATAAAAATGAAATAAATGAAAAAAATATAAAAATTAAAAAATCATATACAAAATGAAAATCAAAAATAAATGGCGACTCTACTGTAGAAAGTAAAAATTTGACTTTTTGCTATTTTCGAAAATGAATTTTGAATTATTCTACAAATAATATTTTTTTATAATTAAAAGTATTCAATAATTAATTACTAATCATTTTAGAGTTTCGATGGCGACTGTCATCCTCAAAACACTACGATATAGAAAAACATAATAAAAAAATTCTAGTCTTGTCAAATGTCAACTCTGAGTACAGAGCACAAAACTAAAAAAAAAATCACATTTAAAAAATTCGATTAATAATCTTTTTTCTATTAAAAAACCTACATGTCATATTTTTAAAAGTACGCTCTCTCTCTCCCATTATTTTATTTAACATTTTTTTCGACACAAAATTAAAATGTCAATACTTGGCGATTTTTTTTTCTGAGTTCTAGTTAAAAATATTTACAAAAACGATCGATACCATTATAAAGAATTATAATTTAAAACGAAACACACACTTCATTCGAAGTCCTGTCTCATTTTGGAATAACAATATTATAAATATTTACCAGGTACTAAGAAAAGTAGACCAGTACGCATAAATGAATATTTAATTCTACTAAGAAAACTGACAACGATTGACAAAACATTTCTCACTCATTGTTTCCTAAAATTTAATACCCGCTGTGACGTCAATGAAATCATATATATATATATATATATATATATATATATATATATATATATATATATATAAATACACACATCCATACATTTGTATATATTTTCACACGTCCCGCCTTGATCAGTATGTAAGACAGGTCTCATCAGTCTAATCTTATTTGTCTTCCGATAACTTTGACATATGTACAAAGATTATACGCACACAAAAGCAATGTTACTCCCACATGATACACGTCAATCACTGTAACTAATATACTACTCTCTCGTATGCACATCAATACGTGATCAAAGGTACACGAAGTCTGACAGAATGAAACATACATTAAACATATAGTTTCAATGTAGATGTAGATACTTGATCAGAGATTAAAATATGCAAACTAATTGGACAGTGCCACATCTGAAAATGATCTACATATTTATATTCGACAATGTATAAGAAATCAGATTGAATAAATGTTGTTGTGTAGATGAAAACGGTTCATTTTTTAACTGTTAAGTACTCCAAATGTCAAATTAATGAGAAATGAAAAGGTCAAGTTAAGCTGTTTTAAGAATCAGTTCAAAATCTGTCTAAAAATGACGAAATTCAAACCCGTTACAAAGATATGAACTAATACCTGATCTCCAAGATTTAACAATACAGAAACCATTTTAAATAATTAACTCATAAATTTAATAAAGAAGAAAATTAAAACTTATTAAATTATTTATATTTAATATAATAATAAAAATGATTCACTTAAGTGGATTACTAAAAAAAAAACTGGACAAAATGAAAAGAAATTCACAATAATAAAAAAATCGAAATATGCTTACACCCGTGTTCTTATACAATTTTTAATTATTTCGTTTAATTGAAATGATAATTTATTATTCTTGATTAAAAATAAATTTCAATTATAGAAGAGTTCATACTCCTAAAAAAATTATTAGATGTAAAAATTAATTCAGTTTCTTTAAATTGAATCAATCATAACTATGTTTTAAATTAAAATATTCTCTTATAGTTTCAGGATTTCGAAGTGCCAGCCTTAACATTTAAAAACACTATATACTTTGATGAAGCAATTGGCATAACATCACAAAACAGCATTGAACACGATGGCATCCTAAAAGCAGTATATTAGGCATTGCAGTTTTCACATTCCAATTGAAAAATGGCTGTCGGAGCCGAGGGAATAATTTGTTCAGCTTTGTGGGAAGGTGTTGTAACGCATAAAACATGCAAAACATGCTAAAACAGTGGAAGAGGTTCGAAGGTCATAAACCGCAATTATTTTCCTACCAACTTAATAGCTTCATTAAAAGAGCAATTGATTAAAAGAGCAATAATATTTTAATCTACGTTTTTTCCATAAAGGATTCAAAAAATTCGGACTTTGCTTTGCTGATTTAATAATCTAAATAATGGAAAATTATTTTGAATGAAACTTTTAACAAAAAATTCAAGACGATTAAATAAAGTTAAATCGTTAAAAATTACATTCATCACTCAAATGGGCCAATAACTAAAAAAAATTATCCAGTGTCTTTAACTGCAAGCTTTAATTTAAACTGTTAAATTTTATTAAGTAATATGATAACATATTTTTATTATCTAGATTAAAAATAGACCGAGAAATTTAATATTATATGAGCAATTCTTTCAAAAAACACTTAAATTCTACCAGAAATCATGGAATCTAATCTGAAGAATATTTCTTTAAAAGTAACCACATTAACATGTTGTTTATGATTACTGAAAAATATTTTCTTGTGTATCAAAACTAGAATCAAAGATCTTCATCAAAGCTAAAAGCAAAGATCTTCATTAACAGATTGAATATTATTAATGTTTATATTTATTTATATATATATATATATATATATATATATATATATATATATATATATATATATATATATATATATAAAGAATGCAATAAGGCATAAAGAAATAACTTCTTTACTTATTCTAATTAATTCATAAATAATATTTTTTCAAACAAAACGATTGAAATTCCGGAGAGATCAGCACGCACGTTTAATAAAATGTTATTAAATGAAATATCTCGTGCTCCCGCAGTATTTTGTAATGTCAACAAGTCTACAATCACGTTCACTTAATTATCATATATGAATTTGTTAAATTATTCAAAGGATTACTTCACAACATCGCTGGCTGACTGATAAGTAATTATCACGAAATAAGTAAATGAGATTAATTTGTTTTTCGAATTCCGTCATACGAAAATTATCATCGTATCATTTACTTAAATACATCAGGCACATTTAATACATAAATGTAATACGCTATTATAATTTTTAAACGATTTTTTTATTATTATTTATTTATTCAGAGAAGTACATACGCACACACACTTCACGTCTGCGCTGTACTACATACACAACTCTGAATCTAGATAATTAAGAAACAGTTTTAAATATCTGTCACACATGCAATGCGTCGTATGAATATGTCAAAAATGTCGCAATACAAGTAGTCGAACACGATTTTTATTCGAATTGTTTTTTATTTATATCGTTTTTCATTTGACAGACACAAATTTATTCATGTTAATGATATTAAAACCATTCCAAACAGGATACTAGAAAATAGTCTATTCGAATTTATTCAAAACATTAAGCAAGTTTTCACATCATGTTTTATTAGATGTCTAGTTAAATTAATCGAAAATAAAACTATGTTTAATTTTCATTTGAATTCTGCATACAAAACTATACATCTATAATAAGATATAATAAAATTTAATATACGTGGAATTTCTTAACTCTATACACACACACATCTTCGAGTGTATCATTAATTTTTAATTCATGTTATATTTATCATACACACAATATTATCATAATTAATATGCAAATGGGTATTTTTTTAGAGATAATGGCAAATTTAATACAAAATAAAAAAATGTTCAATCAGAAACGATAAAAATATCAGTTCTGCTCATTTGAATCACATAAGATTAGGTAAAACTGAATAACATACTACTTTGAATGTAATTTCATGCCGGAGATATTAATAATACCTAGTAATTTAATATAAACTGCCAATTACAGGAATAAATAAACACAATTTCAAAAACAGAAATTGATTTGAATACGAAACTAATTTGTTTTTGAAATATAACTTCCAAAAAAAAGATTATATCAATTATAATTTTCAAATATAATTAAATTCTAAAGGGAGACATGATAAAAAAATATGTATCAAATACTGTAAATATTTAATTATTATTTTTAATTCAAACAAAAAAAAAAAAAAACTAATATTAATATAGTAGAACTAATTTATAGCAACGTCTGTTACAACAATAAAAATCAGGTATAAAATTTCGTTTCTCATTTAATTTCAGTTACAGTGACTGTATAAGACACTAGCGACAAATATTCTCGGTCTAACATGTTTCCGCATGTGCACGTATGACGAATCTGAACAGTGTAATAGATTCATGTCTTGGTAGTGTTCAGTAAAAATATCCCGGTTTTAACTTGATTAGTTGTACAGTGATAAGAGTAAGAAGTGTTCTTTAGTATGTCGCAAGTAATCAAAGTGGTTTTAGAAAAAAGTGTCAAGTTTTTTGACACAAATCAAAAATGTTTAATACTATTATAAATAAATTTTGATTTTTACTTATTTGCATTTAGATGGTAATACCATTGTCCTCAGAGCACTATGGAACAGATAATAAGCGCTCAATGCTCTAAGTATAATGGCATCGCCATCGAAATACACACAAGCTACAATCAGAAATGATCGATTATCATCTATACAACATTTTTGATTAGAAAAATATTTGTGATTTGTGACATAACAGAAAAAGTTATTTCTCAAAGTGAATTTATTCGCAATAACAGATTTTTTTAGTTTTATCTGTGGATTATACAATGAATAAAAAATAGTGTAAAAATACTTAGCAATAAAGAAAAAATATCAATTGATTGAAAGAGTGTTTTTTTCCTTAAATTCGTTCACCAAAATTTTTAGAAATATACTTGTATATCTGAACATAACACTTTTAACTAATTTATGGTTAAATGGCTTCCCTATCCGTTCATACTTTAAGACAATTCTACTATATAAATATATATCAAAAATAAATCATTTACAAACTATTGTTATTTACTAACTTTCAAAGATATATTAATGTTCGATTAACTCTATTTAAAAGAAGTAAATATCAAACTCACATCAATTAATGCACTGAACTATATATTAAATAAAAGTTTAGAAAAATATAAAAGTTTCCCGGAATATCTACATAAATATTTCCTTTGATGCAATTTTCTCAAGTCTGGCACGTCAAAAGAGAACGATCAACAGCAAACAACTTATTCATTACGAACAGTCTTCAGAAAGCAAGTCTTCTATGTGTCAAGCATACTGAGTTTTCATTAAAAGTTCACTTATTGATTTTCCATACATCTCTACGTTCATAGTAAAAAAAGATGTGAAAAAAGTATACGAAATAATCACACGAATTTATTTCACGCAGATGTTTTAACAGATAAAAAACCAAAGAAATAAAAATAAGACTAAAAGTCAATTTATAACATTATTAGAATTTTTTAATAATTTTTAAATCCGAACATATTTAAGTTTTAGGTTTCTTCTTACATAAATTAAGAAGAATGTTGCATGCCTGTGCTTTTAAGATGAAAAATATATGATTATAAGCAATAATATCAGATATAATATTTCATATATTAGGTTGGTGCAAAAATAATTCATGTTTATATTATTTTAAGTTTAACGACGGTTTTTCTAGTTACTGGTATCACTTGAGTTTATTCATGATGTGATACATCGTTGTAAACAATGAAATTGACTCTACTGATTTCAGATTATGCCTTTGTTTTCATTACTTAGTATTTTTGGATATAACCTCTTAAATAGTCATGGAAAAAAACATAATTCGCACGATTATGTTGTATGAATTTAAATTAGGACGTAATGTAACAGAAAATGTTCGAAATATCAAATTTATTTTTGATGAAGAGTTAATTAGTGAAAGTACAACTGAACATTGGTTCCAAAAATTTCGTAATGGAAACAAAAATCTTGATGAAGAGGAGAGTCGTGAACGTCCAAGCATCAAGCATCAGCTCAACGCGCTTTCGATGAATTCGTTAATTCCAGGACTCCAGAATTCTATCTTGTAGGAATGAACAAACTTGTTTCCTGTTGGGAGAAATGTTTGCAGGCCTATGGTATTTATTTTGATTAATGAACATAAAATTTAACTAATATATGCGTCTTTATATTCGATACGTAAAAACCGCAATTATTTTTGCACCAGCCTAATAATTTATGAAAAAGATGTTGTTCTGAAATTAATAAACCGAAATAAATATTTTCAACAAAACTTTATTTCGGATATAATTTTATTTCTGTTTAATTTTCCAATGCTGTGTCAAAATTTAAATTCGTCCGTCCGTTTTCTGCCAGTCAGGTTTTTTTTAAATAAAATATGACATGCAACAAATCCAAACTATACATCCTCTTTTTTATAAAACCAAGTTCGAATTTCACTGCAACAAAAACAATAATCGAAATCGGAGATACTCCGTATGATTTTAATTAAATATTTATTTGTAACTGAATCGATAACGACTTTTCAATTCCAAAACAAATTGAATTACTTTATAAACTAATTATGTCTCTCCTCAACTACCTACATTTTACACTTTCTCCAATTTTTCTAATCTTTTTCTAACCTTCAAATAGAATCGAACAATTCAATGATCGATTTTCACGAAAACAGATTTCATAATTGAACTTCCTAACATCCAATCTAATATAATTTATGGACGTTTCTCGACAAACGTATAATCACGATTGTCATTATGTACGTGATTATCAGTTTGTTTATATACGCAAAATGTTGAAGGAAGGTCACGCACAACTATTTCATTCTCTGTTAAAAATGAATAATTGAAACAGACGTGAAGTCGAACGTACAAAAAAAAACACACCGTTTACAAAATCAGTCTTGGTAAATACAAAAACGCGCATTGGTTTGGTTCGTGTCTATTATTACACATAAATATCCGAAAACAGTATTTTTGTATTACAACAACTGGTACTGGGTGTAAGAGCGAGTCGAAAATATATTTTATTTACAAAAATAACTACACTACGCAATGAATGAAACACATAATTGCTTTTATATTTCCCCTCTAATTTGATTTTGATAACATGTTTGTAGTAATTTGACCTCTTGTTTGATATTATCTTTTAAAGTGCTTTTCTTTGTATCTTATATACAAATTGTATGTTGTAGTATTGTCAAGAGATACGCAACGGATGTATTGAATATATATTTTTTTTGAAGAAGTACACGAATATATATATCACATGAAATTATAATCTATTTTATTTATTTTCATTTTGTTTACATTTTTAACTTTCACTTACTATAGAATTTTTTTAACTCGTCATCCACTTAAAATATTTTTCATTATAAATAAAAAAATGCAGTTCAAATACTAATCCATGACTTTAATTAACAATAATCTTTTTGTGATAATTTACGAGGTTTGGCAATTTAATTCTCAGAATGACGCTATAGCACTGAAGTCAGATGAAATTAAAACATAAGTAAAGTAGCATATAATGATTGCATATATGAAAACCATGCTGAATACTTTTTTTGATAAACAGGGTATTGAAAAATATAGAGTATGTGCCTAAAAGACAAAAAAAAGAGAACAATGTAATTGGTTCTTGCTGCATGACTATGTACCTGTTTATTTTGCACTGATTGTGAGATCATTTCTAATGAACCACCCTATTCACTTGACTTGGCATGAGCAGACTTTTTCTTTTTCTTAAAGTAAAAACTGTTCTCAACGGAAAACGATTTCACGACGTAGAAAATATTAAGAAAAATGTAAGAACCGAATTGGAAGCAAACTGTTTTTAAAAACATTTAGAACATTGCTATAAGTGTACTAAAGTAAATGGAATTTACTTTGAATAAATATCATACATTTTTCGTATTATTTAAATTGTGGTTGTTTTCATTGTGCCAATCCGGGAATTAAATTGCCCAACCGGAATTGTAGAATAACAAATTCCTATCTTAATGCCATGCACATAGTATCTTCAATGAAAATGAAAATTTGATAAGTATAACAAACATGTTTTTATGATGTGATTTGGTCCTTCGAATCATCTGTATTTGTTCTCCACTACTAATTTTGACATGAGTTCCATCTTCAGTTAAATTTTAAAGAATCCAATCACTAGTCTCTAGTCAAAAGGATGAAGATCATCGAGACAACGTATCTAAGGGATTGCAAGTATAAAACTATACAATTATAATTTTATAACAAATATTTTACAACTTGTTACAATGATGGCATACGATTACAGGTAAATTCTTCAGAAACAAGTATTCAAAAGATAATAGGTAATGGACTAAAAAATACACACATACTTTTTATTCATTATGTAGTCTGCGTAAGTACACAATAGGTATTTAAATTTCATTCGGAATTGTTTTAAATACATAAATATTTATAAAAAAATGTCCAATTATTAATAAAATATATACTTTTTTACAGTTAAATTATGGAAAAAATCTCACCAGAGACCTGAATTACACAGAAATGCACAAGAAACCTTTTATCGACAAATGATACTTTTGAAAAAAATATATTTTTGAAAAAATATCTTTTCAAGAGTTCTATCCAGATACTTTTTCAGAAACAAAACCGAATGTTGGATAAATAAAAATAGGTATTTTACTAAATTAATAATCTGGTATCATTTTCAATAAGAAATTACTTACTGAATAAATATTTAGTGCACTATTTTTAAGATATATTTTTAAAACTATATTCATTTATATACAAAACTTTTACTAAATGAATGTGTGTGTGTGTATACAAGAGAAAAACGACACATATGCTTTTATGGAAACCACATTCAAAAGTGCGTGCGACCATGTGTGAATGCGTGCGTATGTTCTTTAATGTATAAAGACATTCTTTAATGTAAAACAACACAGCGGAAATAGTCACATAATTACTAACTCTGATAAAACCGAAACCAAGTAAATTAATTTCAAGTATATTTCATCACGAGTATATCAGTTATAAATAAATAAAGTAATAATCATGCCAGTCAAATATAATTATAGTCAAATGATTGAAAAAATCGAAACAATGTAACATTGGGTGAAACGGAAGACATTTTACACTTTAAACTGTTTTTAAAAATATATCTGATCATTTATAAATCAAAAATGGTCATTAATATGTTATTTCGTGTTTTCGGCATTCACGGATGTGCATGATCTGCTTTTATAACTTTCTTATTACCAGCCAACAACGGAAAAAATAGTCATTAAAGTTGATGGCGTGTCCTTACCAATAAAACAATATCTATAAAAATATATCACGACTAGGTCATTATGTTTTTGTTCCACTGTCCGTGATAAATTAAATAAATTATTTCTCGTGAACTGAACGTCCGTTCACGTGTAAGGAAAAACAATTTTCAAGCGAAAATGAGACAGCTGTCACAAAAATCGACGAGTTGTTGTAAACGTTATCGTGAGATGAACTGCTGACCTCGTAAACAACAACAATCCGTTAAAAAGAATTTTGATTTCACTCAAACACCCGTATGAGTCAGCAAACTGTACATTGTACTTTTTTTTGTAAATCGTTATTACCTTCTCTTTGTTTTATTTATAATCAAATTGACGAGATAGAAGAATGCACAAATAAACACAACTTTCTTTTTCATTAACGCAGAGTGTACGGTGCCAAAATTAGCGGTCGAGAATAAATCTTTTTACCGGAGGCAATGGAGCATATGTTCTCGGATATGTGTTTTAACCTTAAGGTAGTGAAAAAAAAAACAACAACTGTGTCGTTATCGCCGAGATCCCATCGAAAAATATGACTTGTGCGATGTGGCAATTAATAAAGAAACGTGCATACATAAGTTATTTGTCAATCTGTCCGTTTATTTGACATTCGGAACTGGTTCACATTTCCTGTACGTTTACAATACCGTGTATTAATTTTTACGTTATTAGCATGACTTGAATATTTCACGTTTTGTTTTAGATTATTACATACTGTTCTATTATAATTTATTCATAAATTATTCATCATCTTCGGCTATCAATTATATTTATAGATGTATCGCCTAAGGTCAACGACTTATTTAGGTTGATGTATTTGATTACTTTCCCTTTTTTAATGATAATTGTTTTCGACAAATCGTCACCTTAGGAGCTTTGGTTACAATTTAAATACTACTTGGAAAAATCGTTAGAGAAATAACATTCTGACAAGTTGATAGAAGTAAACACATGTGTCTAAAGGCGGTTGCTGCAAGCTATTAGAATTCGGATGACCCCAATTATCGAATATATTTTTAATAGATAAGATAGAAAAATAACTGGACTGAATCTTATAAAACAAGCATAATTTAAACTGCGGTAACATCAAACGCAACAGAACGTTTTTGTTTTTTTTTTAAATGTAAAGAAATCAATATAAGCAACCGAACAAAAAGTAAATATTATCAGATATAAACGCAACCGAAATATACTTATTTAATATCTATTAAAATTCATATTTATATCAAATGATTATTATACACTGAATCAAAACTGAAATAACTGCTTACTTAAAGAAATATATGAGAGCAAAAAATATTACTGTTGAGTAAGAAAAATTCACATCGGTCACATCCTGTACCTGGACGTAGAGTCTCAACATTTTTTACATGCTTTCTTCCAATGATGGACTTTTGTAAAAAAAATATTATTCAACCCAATTTTCAAATTCATACTTTTTATAGGTTTTGAAATAAAAAAAATTTCTGATTTTTGAACCATAATTTTTTTTAATGAAAGAAAAAGTTACAAATTTAGTCTCATTAGAATGAGATTAATGAACTTTAAATATATCATCCAAAAGATGGTGCTCTGAGACCATAGTTTCTTTGGAAAACATCAGTGGATTCCTAGATCCACGCCCAGTTTCAAAAGGTTAATAAGCTGCCGAACAATAAGCCATCCCGATAAAAGCCTACAAAAAGGCTTTTAGTCAGTCAAGTATTAATCAAGTATATAATTAAAAATATGATAATATAAAATTCCATGATTGTCTATTGTTTATGATATTTATTATTAAACAGTTAACGAAAAAACACACTTTATAACACAAAAACAATCACGATATTCAATTCAACAAGATTACTGTATTAAAAACCAATTTATATCATTCCAGCTACCTGTCAAATTAAGTGATAAAATTATATCGGACGTATGTGTTTTTATGCGTGTAGGTTTCAAACAAGATTAAATATTAGTGCAAATTAACGCCCATTATAAAAAAAAATCCCTACCTACTCATCAAAAACATTAATAGCGACAACGTAATCTATGGATGACAGTGAAATGAATAATAAATAACGGTTCGTTCATGAATATATGATAGCATATATATATATATATATATATATATATATATATATATATATATATATATATATATATATATATATATATATATATATTCATGATCTTTTCGTATTAATTTATTAAGTCATTTACTAAAATAGATCCATTTTTTTAGAATAAACAACATAATCGACCGTAACTGCATGCATTCTGATTATATTAATTTAATGTACATGCCTTCATTACATCTCAACATGTGGTGGCATTTATTTATAATAAAAATATGTAGTGTATGTATTAGTTTACTTTTAATTGCCAAGGATGTAATTTTCACATGATCATAAACAGCGGAGGAATTATTGTGCGCAATTACATAATGATATAAATATCTGCATTATTTAAAATATGAGAATAAAATTAAATAGCATCATAACTTATATAAATTGAATATGAATTAAAAATTGAAAGAATTGTAAATCAAATTATTTGACTATTAATATTACATTACAGTTATTGACTATTAATAGTACATTCGAAATTTAAAATATTTAATTTTATACTTTTTTGATTTGATACGATATACAGAAATCGTGTTTTTTTTAATGCCATAGAAAAAGGATAATAAATCTAGACTTTAAATTATTACTTTCTTATATTCCAGACATGTCTTTCGCTTACTTAGCTCATTCTACGGACATAAACTTTATCGTGCGCTAGAATAAGTTTTATCAAAACTACCCGTTCATTTCAAATACGGAAGTATATACGATGATATAAATATTAATCATTACTTTAATGGCATCCCTCGTGTGCTATACCAGCCACTTCAAGATTGAAATAAAAGTAACGATGTAATAAATAACAAAACGATTAAGCTGTGCCGTCTATGCCGGGAATCAGTAAATCACAGATTGACGAGAGTCAGGGTTGTGGTAAATCCACTGTATGGCTCATTGATAGTGGCAAAACGCCGAGGGCCATAAACACAGTATGTGAACAGTACGGATATATGGAGGATAGATTACAGAGAGACCACTCACGATCAGATATAAGATTAGTTTAATTGAGTAATCAATCTTATCAATGTGATCGTATGATTCGCTAATTTGTTATGATTCAGCTATTGATGAGTATCTGTTCGAGTGGTGTTCATTACTAATTTATATTTTTTTAAAAAAATATGACCATATCGATATTTCTAAAAGAGGGATTCAAATTACGGTTCAATAAGAAAAATACAGTTATTAAAATCCTTTCATTGGACATAAGTCTTCTTTAAATTTCAAATATTCTACAATATAACCTTTAGCATGGATATAAATCCTTAAAAATTTGTCTTATATATTATTTTAAGTACATTCACTTTCATTTTTCAGAATGTTTAACAACATTTTTTCTATACTTCACCCTTTCGATATTTTTTATTTTAATTTAGGTAAATGGTAATTAATTGCATTAAGGTGTAGATAAAATTGACCAAACTTACTGACCAAGAATTTTCCGAAATCTTGGATAAAAGATACAATCCTGTGAAATTTTGCCCTATCAGTATTTTACAGTAGGACTATGTAAAGTATTTCCCCAACAGGAATTTTTGAAAATCGATGGGGCACATATATTCCGTTAGTAATGACAAGTAATGACGCTAAGCAACAATCAAAAATGGACAATAATGAATAAAAATTCTGATTTGTAAGGTGAATGAAAAAAACCTGTGTGGAACTGTACTGAAGATAAAAAATTAATACATATAATGACTCATAATACAAATATGTTACACATTAAAATACATTAAATTAAACCACGACCACAGAACATTTTAAAAATGTACGAATATAAAACCGCATAAAATAAAATCATTTCAATATCAAATCATATTTGCAATTAGAATAAATACTTGTATTTTATCTTGTCGTGACAATAATGAACTCTTAAGAAAATGAATAAAGATTGTTATATAACAAGATTACAGGAACAAAACTTATTATATGACAGGATTACAGGGATTAAAACTTCTGTCTGATGATATAATGTTCTAAGCAGGTGTACTGACATTACTTTTTATTATTATTATTAATCAATGAAATTTAAAAATTCAAAATATGAAAAAGGAATTAGTTCTTGATTCGCATTTCACAATTACATAGCATGTAAAATTTTAAGCATATGAAATAGGAGTTTACATAAAAATTAAAAAGAATATATATTATATAGTACAACTAATACCACTCTACAATTACTTGGCAAATAAAAATAACCATTCTAAACAGAAAAAAGAATTTGAAAAACGTATCAAATATTTCATATTTTATAAAATTACTCAGCAAAAGAATTGTAAGCATATACAAAAATAAATATTTACATAGTGATTTTTCATTTGATTTTTTCCGCAGACTATTCTTTGCAGCCAAAATATAGTAAACATTTGAATACATAAAAAAAATAATTATTATATATTAGAATATATTAACTATATGGTTTAATATTAGGAAATAAGAGTATTTTTTATTTACATACTGTATAAAAGATAATAAAAAACAATATTATAAGGTCTAAAAATTAATTCCGCGCTTTTAAACTGAACCAATCAGTTACTCTGAGAGAGATATTTTGAGGATCGAAATGTATTCCATTTTTCCGAAAAACATTCATTTTCAATAAAAAATACACTGAATTCAATTATACGCCTAACAAATAGAAACATACAAAAGCTCCTCTAGATAAAAATAAATAAAATTGTAGTTTTTTTTAAAAAAAATAACAATTTCAGATGTTCAAAAATCTTCTTTCAAAATTTAATTTTATCACATTGACCTAAATTCAATTTTACAAATTAATTTTCCACTTATCACACATACTACAATTTTTTGATCAAAAATGTACAATAACTGATTATTAATCATTTGTGAACCATTTTATTCGCATTTCAATAGCAACACCATCATTTACAAAGCACTAAAATACAGAAAAATCTCTGAAAATAAGAGCATCAGTATCGAAATATGCATAAGCGACGATCAAAAATGATCAATGATCAATTACTGAAGACTTTTTTATTGGAAAAGTATGTTATGGTTTTGTGTGGCGAGTGAAAGATTAATTTATGAAAAAAAGTTAATTATATATGAAAAGTGAATATTATTATATTTCCATTAATTAGAAAAATCGTACAAATATTATTCATATTTCAATCAATGGACATGAATAGAAACTCGCATGATTGAAACGTTTATTACCTTTTTGATATAAATATAACATGACATAAATTAATCATGTCCGGTTTGAATAACACAGAAGCAAACGAATATAAAAACGTAATTTTATAATAAATAGAAAACCTTGTGACACTATCCTCATTCGTATTCGTCGGTTTTTCAAAAACATACTATTTATTAGTGTGTGTTATGATTTAAAAGAAAACCCATCATAAAAATAATCCGAACGAAAAATAGATTCGCTTACGACAAACATACACGTCCGGCACAATAAAAACTAGGATAATTACAGTTTGAGAATCGTCAACGCGCATCGAGAGTTCTTCAAAGAAAACGCGTATTACAACTATAAAACAACTTATGTTTACTTCGATGTACTCGTTGGAATTTTTTAAATTGTTTATATGGAAGTAGTGGGCACAATTTCCTGTTAATTGCGATCACCTTATAAAACATTACATATACACTTTTCTCATATTTATTCTAACTACAGTCGGTAATTTTTTTGTCGAGTAATTAAGATTAAATTATACTGTTCGGAATTATATTAAATAAAATGAATGGTATATTTTTGACGGTACGAATAAACATCTAAACGGTAATTATTAACATTATACTACAAATGACCTTCTTATTACAGATAAACAAATTTAAGTTTTGAAAATAAAAACGTCATAAATAATTAATATGCTGGCTGTAATTCCTAACCTCTAAATTTGATAATTATAATCGATACGTGCTAATTATACATGTGTATTATAAGAAATCAATCACGTCTGAAATTATTCACTTCGGAATTAGAAATCAACTGTTTATGTGAATATGAATAAAAATAAAGTGTTTGATATCAGGTCGGTGCGAAAATAATTGCGGTTTTTACGTATCGAGTATGAAGACGCATATATCAGTTAAAAATTATATTTACTAATCAAAATAAAGACCATAGGCCTGCACACATTTCTCCCAACAAGAAACGAGTTTGTTTATTCCTACAAGATAGAATTCTGGAGACCTGGAATTAACGAATTCATCGAAAGAGATTTGAGCTGGTGATTGAGCTTTGACGCTTGATCTTTGAAAACATTCTCTCGTTGGAAATTACTCAAATAATTAAAAAAAAATGATAATCTGTCGGAGACAGGTCCGGAGAATAAGGTGTGTGAGGTAAAGTTTCATAACCCACTTCATTTAAATTTTTTAGTCATTTGTGAGACGTGTGGTCGGACATTGTCATGAAGAAAAATTGGTCCTCTTTGACTAATGCTGATCGTAAACGATGCAACTTCCCATGCATTTTTTCAGTTTTCTGAAAATATTTTTCTGCTGTTATTGTTTCATCAGGATTTAAGAAGTTGTAGTTAATGATGCCACTTGCCAACCACCAAACAGTGACACACAATTTTTTTTCATGAATCTTCGGTTTAGGAAACTGTTTTGGTACTTCTCCTCAGTCTAGTCACTGCGATGAACGTTTTCTTTTATTGTAGAGAATCCACTTTTCGTCACATATGACAATAAGATAAAGAGATCATTATTATGCAAAAGAAACGTGGAGCAGATTTGGTATCGCCGGATTGCTTGATGTTCGTTTAGTTCATACGGTACCCATTAATCCAGCGTTTCTGTTTTTCCAATTAGGCTAGAGTGTAAAAAAAATGTTGAATGGTCAACAGTGAGGTTCTTCTGCTACCTCTAGAGTTGTTTTACGTGGTTCTGCTTCAATAACGGTTCTTAAATCATTATTATCTATAGCTGAAGGACGTTCACGACCCTCCTCCTCATCAAGGATTTCGTTTCCATCACGAAATTTTTGAAACCAGTGTTGAGTTGTACGTTCACTAATTGACTCTTCGCCAAAAAGAAATTTGATATTTCGAGCAGATTCTGTTGTTTCACGTCCCAATTTAAATTCTTACAACAAAATCGCGCAAATTTGATTTTTTTCATGACTAATTTAATGTTATTCCAACAATACTAAAGAATTAATACAATAGACATAAGCTGAAATCAGTAGTGCTAATTTCATTGTTTACAATGATGTATCACATGACTATAACTAAAGATAACAGTAACTAGAAAAATCAGCGCGAAACTTAAAATGATAAGAACCGCAATTATTTTAGAACCAACCTAATACATTAAAAAAATGATGAAAAATCCTACTTTATGTCAGACATAAATCATGAAATGTAAGTAGATGCCGGTCAACAATTACATAGATAAAAGGAATTCAAACTTGACTTGAAAGTAACTAGTATTTAATAATATAGAATACAACAAAAAGGAAGAGCTTTAGGCTAACAGTATGATCCACATTCCATCCATCATCGGGCGTGCATTGTGCGTAAATGCTCGAGCAATAATTGCGACGCACTATCATCACTCAGAGAACACGATTTATCATCAAACGCATCACGGTGAGATGCGTACATTTTTGGTTCACTGAAATCTGATACGCACTGAATCGTTTCAATGAATCTGTATTATTGAGAATATACTGAAATTGTCATTCCCACAGCGTATCGAATTTTTTAAGACGTGTTTGCAAACCACGGTTTCACTTTTATTTTAATTAATATTTATATCTAGACACTGGCTGTCCGCTACAAAACAACGCTTGTATTTACAGTTATTTCAAAGATTAACCACAAAATTAATTACAAACATGTAACGATACTTGTTTATGTCAAATATCAAAATTATTAAAAATTCTGATAAAGAAAATTGTGTACTATTACGAGAATTAGTCCACTTATGAGTGAGAAGTTTGATACAAAGAACAGTAGCATCTTCGAGATCTGAAGATGATGGCATTGTCATCGAAATGTGGATAAATAGCAATCGAAAACGATCAGCGAACATTTATAGAACAGTTTTAAGAAGAAAAACTTTTTTATAGTTTATGGAGTAAAAAAAACAATTAATCTGTGGAAGTCAATTAGTTACAAGTCAATTAGTTTGTGAACTGTGTTGAGATAAACTTGTATTAGATGTAAACATTAATTCGATGGCTTTTTTATAGAAAAGTAATGTGCACGGAAAAAGAGAACACATTTCGATCTACAAAATATTCTCCATTATTTTTTATAACTTTACTTCATGTGTCGTGTAACTGATAAATCTCTTGTCGAAAAAAATAAGGCGACTTTGTACAAGTGATAAAAAAGTACAAAGTGATAAAAAGTACACTGGGGGTTAACTGACAGTCGAACAGTAGGCCATGGATCACTAGGGCCGTCTTTACTGAATGGATCAACTTTATCTAATATACGGTTAGGATTTTGACGCCTTTGCACCAATTAGAAGATTTATTACAAGTGCCATGTTAGTCCTACACCAATTACAGTCGTTCGTCAAAAGTATCCTATAAATTCTTTCAGAGTATAAATAATACATCAACAAATATTATAATGTATGTATCCATACTACAAAGTCTGTAAGTTATAACATTTGTATAAACAATTTAAAAGATAAACAAATTGGAAGCTATTTGAACGTGATGTTTTTAATCAAATAATTTAATATACTTTGTATATTGCACAAAACCTATAACGATATCGAACTTGAAACGTTTTCGGCAATAATCTAAACACTATCAATCAAATTTTGTTTATCGACAACTTGATTGAAACATTTTAATAGAATTATCACCTAATAAATAATAGAAAAATTAAACCCGTTTCATGTTCGTAATGGCTACGAATAACTGCATCTGAATGATCAATGAATCAGTCGAACATTACATGGATCATTAACAAGATACATTTAGAGGTTCTGTAAACATTTTCAACAAATATGTATGTATGTACATATATACATATATATATATATATATATATATATATATATATATATATATATATATATATATATATATATACATATATATTGAATGTATGCCGTACAGTTCGAGTAGGAAATTCAAATGATATACATTCTTGCAGTTTTATATAGTTGTTAAGAGATGAAAAATGACTCACAAAGATGATCTTAATGCCAAGATGAAAAGATTAATAAAAAAAAGTATGTAGTTTAATGCTGATTGCGTAACAACTAACAGTGTTATGTGAGAACTGTTGCTTGTTGATTGCTTTACATACATTATATATAATGGTATGTGTGTATGTGTTCGTACATGTTGCGGCTTTCTTGACACCACACAGTATATAACATATGCGTTGGAATTTAGATGCGAAAGCATACTCGTGTTCATTAACTGAAATAATAATTGTAAATGACTGATATTTCAATTAAAACACGACACGCTGAGTTCATATCAATCAATTGTCACTCGAGAGTCTTTTATATTCGATACATATGAAATGTTGTGTATTTAGAAAATTGGTAAAATATTTTGAATGGTGTGTTGTTAAAAGCAACAATGTTTTTTTTTTACTTTACAAATAATATGTTTTTTTTTATGAAAAGAATAAATATTTCTAAGTAAATACTATAAAATGTGAAGGTCTACTTGTCTGTATAAACACGAATTCTAATTAAAAAAATATGTATTATAAAAGAGATTAATTTATAGAAGATGATAAACTGTACGTATCATCATTTTTTCTCTAATGTGTTTACATTACAAATTACTCTTATTAAATTATTAAAGTTAAATAAAAAACACACGTTTATATATAAAATTACATTCCATATTTGGTCACTTACATTAAAAATGAGATTCAGTTGTATAAGAAAACGGCTTACCTGTAAACATAAAAATAATATTTATTAGCATTACATACACACATCTGCATATAAATATATATATATATATATATATATATATATATATATATATATATATATATATATATATATATAAACTAATCGCATTTTTCTAATTAAAAATAAAACTTTCTCTCTAAAAATAAGTACATAAATTATACATGCATACATTTTTTAAGAAGTTGTCAAAACAAGTCCCGTTATCCATTTTAACTGTTTTAAATTTCTTTTTTCAAAGAATTCATTATTCATTTCGTCATCGAATTATACTTTATAAAAAAGTTACATTCAAAAATAATTTACTTCTCAATAGAACAATCACGGAAACGAATTCTAATACTGATTGTTAAATAAAATGTGCTAACTAATGTTACTTCTTCAATAAATAACACTTTCTATATACTTTTTTGCCCCTTTATACTTCTTTGTCGTCTATTAGGCCAATGCACTATGTAATAACAGATATTTTTTGTTAAAAAGAAGTAAGTTTGGTACATATTGGATCAGTGCAAAAGTTTGTATACGATTCAATGGGTGGTGTTAAGAGTGCCGCATAGCGGTGTTCGTAATAGAAATGTATTCATGTTATATATCGTTTGAAAAGTGACAGTCATAGCTATCATCTGAGCAACAGATGTATTTGTTTCGATTCGATTTGTGTGTAAGAAATTTTTTTGAAAATGGATGACGAAAAGATATACTTTTGACACGTTATGTTGTATGAGTTTCGGAAAGAAGTAACCGATGGCGCGGCAACGAAAAATATTCGGGAGGTTTATTTGGACCATGCATCATCACTTCCAACTGTGAAGAAATTGTATGCTAAATTTCGACTTGAGGTGATTTTAATAAATTTAAAACATTTTTAACTATTTAACTAATCCGAAAATGTACGCATTTTAAAGAAAAAAACAATAAAGAAATATATATCAATTACAATTTAATGATCTTAAAAAATATAATCTAAAAAAATAGCATTATTTAAAAATTCTTTTAAAAATTAATACAAGAACAAGTAACTACAATTTATATTTACTTGAATATAAAAATAAGTATAAAAATCATAATTATTCACATGTTCTCATTTTAAAAAATTAAAATTCCTAAGCAAAATTATGCACGCATTTCTCAAACTGTAACACGAAAAGCTATAGAAATATTAACATGGAGATTTTTCATCTTTGTTTTTAAATGAATAAAGTTTTTATTGTAACTGTAACATACAACGATCTTTAAAGTGCAAATATTAAAATATACTCTTAATGTTCTTTTTTTTTAAAAAAAAACAGCTATAAAATTATCAATGACATGCAAATAAATATAATCTGTATTCGTTTATGTTTGTTAATTATAAATACATTCCTTGAAATTAAATAACCGAGTTTTTTGTTCAAATAGAAAAGAAAACCTTGTAAATATATTAATATCATTCTGTTTGTATTACATCAGCACTATTTTCTTTATATTATCAACTTTTTTTATTTTGTAAATTTCAACCATTCATAAATAATCGCCGCGGGTTAGACAACACAAAATCATATAATTTTTTATACAGCTGAAAAGTTCCTAGTTACGAATTAAACTAGTTATATTTTTCTTAAGTTCTAAACCGTGTCAATGGTTTTTATCAAATTATTAAAAAAATATTACTGATAAATTTTAAATTAATTTCCATCTCTCACACAATTAGTATGACTAAATATATAATTTTATATTAATTACCGATTTTTTTTTCTTTCAACGTGCGTGTGTTTTAGCACATTAATCAACTGAGACTGAAGCTACTTTAGAAACCATTAACACTAAAAACTAATTTGAAAAAAGTAGAACAAAATGATGTACAGATTGACATTTAAAACTGATGCACGAAACATGCACAAACAAAAAAAAAATCGATGCGTAAACGAGACCTCATTAGTCAAATTTATGGACTGTTACGGTTCAATACTCCGCATTATTATGTAAAGTGAATACATATACTTTTCGCATCATAATACGAGCAAGCAGTAACAATTACAAAAGCATATACGATACATACGTGTTACAGTCGATATTATTTGAAACCTGGCCGCTGCGACGTAAAAGAACCGGTGGCCCAAAAAAAAAAAAAAAACTCGCATGCAGGGCATTGTCCACAACGCAGCGCAATAGCCTCATCTGTCGACTGTGTGCATTTGCGTCAACAGTAACATGAACGATCGACGAAAACAATACGGAATGGAAAAAAGACAACATAACAATCAGCACAATAGAGGATAAACAAAGAATGAATGCGTTGAACAATGAAGAGCGTGACTACTGGCACATCTTGTATGGAAGCTAACAGCTGATGAATAACCACTTGGTGGTTGATTACTTGATGGATTAATGTCACGTGAAGAAAAGTTAACGGACGTTGAAAGCATTCTAATAAGTATTACAAGTCCTATTATATGTGATACAGCAGTGCTTGTAATTAAATTACTCGCAGGTGATAAAAAACGATTGATTTTTTTATGCGTATTAAAAAAATAATCACTTGAAAAAATATGCAAGTTGAAAAACGATATAAGTATAATTATACGTTTATTACATTTATTTTGATCAAAACGTATTTTAATCACTTCACTTTAATCCCACCTAATTTTTTACCTGATCTGAAGTAGTCTTGAGACACACCTGAAATTCTTTTCATAGATAAACATTCGTTTAATAAAAAATAAAATTCATTCATTTAGTACATTATTGTCACGAAGAATGAAAATAAAATAATATAAACACAAACAAAAAAACACTAAATAATATCAGGACTATTCCATACTGTTAAAAGCTTATATATTTCACAACACTACATTTTGCACACATAGAAGATTTGTTTACCAAGAGATACTACCATTATATTGATGCCTATTCAGATAATATTGCGAGCCCAGTTCGTTCTGTTAAAAATGATTGCAAGCTGTTATAAAATACAGAAATAAGATTTAGTTGTGTAAAGTTGATTTCCAAAGTAATGAATGTGTTCTATGATGTATCATAACAGTACTTTACCTTTTTTTTGTAAAATAATGTTTACAAATGCATTTATTGACAAAAATTACATATTTATTTTTTTATAGAAAATAATAATAAATAACAGAATGTATAATATCAACTATATGAAACAAATTTGCTTGTAGACAAATTAGATATTTGAAATTAGAATGTGACACAAAGATAACACATGATAAGATTAGGACTGAATTAAAAATAGAATATTATTTTTTTTCTTAATAAACAGTTCTGATTAAAAATTGTTATTGTGAAAAAATAGTAAAAATCACCATATGTTATCAGATATTTTTAAATTTAAAGTAATAACTGTTTGCTTTCCTATTTGTTATCCAATTGATGCATTATCGTAGTGGGCTTTATCCTTTCAGATCACTCAGTTTCAACACTTGTTCTATTTTTAGGTAAATTCAGTAATGATTATAATTCTATTTTACCATTATATATCTATATAAGATTGTCCGACTATAAATTAACAGAATTGTACACGAATATAATTTAAAGATATTATTTTTAAAAACAAATATTTTAAAAACTAATACCATTCTAGGTTTAAAACATGTTACCATTAAAAACACATTGACTACAAAAATATTTATATAAAAGTGTATGACAATCCTTATATAATTAAATAAGAAAAAAATATTTTTCAGTACTTTTTCATATTTTCTCAATAATCAACGCTTGGATAATCACTAAAAATATCAAATTAAATATTCTATCCATTTACAGTGGTTTAAATTTAAAATGAAATACACAATCAGAAATCGACTCAATCATTCATAAAATTGTAAGGATTTTTAATACATTTTTCGCGTACTTGTGACGATAAAATCTTGTTTTGTAAGAAACTTATATATATATATATATATATATATATATATATATATATATATATATATATATATATAATTTCGATTACAAATATCCATAAAACGATAAAGGATATCGGAAATTACAAAAAGATATTTCAATCAAATACAATTTGATTTCCAACAAACATTTTTTTGAATAAAAATAATTTTCAATTCAATACAAATGAATGAAAGTTTGATTTAATCGATTCGAGATTTGTTTTACTTTTTTTACGATTTAAAAGTTATTTTAAAATATATTAATTTTTTTCATGTACCATAATTTGTATTATTCATTAAAGGTTAATTGTATTAAGCGTCCACATTTGTATTACTTGTTAATACCATTTTTGACAGTTTGCTACTTTTTTTAGTACACATATAAGGAAAGAAGTATCCAAGGTAAATATCGAAACGAAAAATATAGACAAAAAAGTGTACGATTAATGAATATTAAAATGCTACATGTATTGAAATTAATTAGTTTTTATTCAATTCGTTATATAATAAAAAAATATTTTTAAATCTCGAAGTAGGTAAAAAAAATTGATTTATTGATCGAATAATTGATATATAAACATAAAACATTATTTATTCATTTATTTTATTCAAATGTAGACATTATTTCATATCTCATTAATTCAATAACATATGAAATAAATTACATACCCTCATTGACAATTATTCTGTATAAACTATATAGAAATATATCTATTATTTTTTTTAAAAAAAAAAACAATATATAAAAATATTAGATTTAATTTCAGATAGAATAAATAAATAAACTGATTCAAGATACATAAAATAATTCCACATACGTTGATTAAATATGATTGTAATTTTAATATAATTCGGAATAAAAAGGGTTGGTTTAAAGAAGGTTTTCAACAATACAAAAAGCATAGTACGATATAAAGTGATAATCTCGAACGACACGGAATAAAAAACATAAAGGTCGAAATAATTTGCGATAACATCGAAATGTATTCTGAAAATAATACAGCTATACTCGAATAGTATTGAGATAAGAACTGGAAAAAGCAGAAGAGAAAGATTTGAAATGAGATTTTTGATGATACGACGGAACAAACATAAGAAATAATATTATCAAATAATACGACTGAAGAGATAGAGATTTTTATTTAAATAAATGATATCTGTGCGAATGATTCCGACTAAGAAAATAAAATAGTGTATTGTAAGACGCTGTAATTTGTTATTGGGAGTTAATTCGTATGGTACCCATTTACTTAATTTCCACCTGTTTCCTATTTTGTGTAAAAGCTTCCGTATTGTTTCGTCACTTACTTTGAACAATTCTGCAAGCTGTTGACACGTTAAATTGGAATTTGTTTCAATCATTGTCTCCAATTCATCGATATTTAAATCGAATGACAGAACGACAGAACTTTCTTAGTTACCTGATATTATAGCTTTGTAAAAAAATCTTTGAAACAGTCATTCTTTGATTTATCTCTTTTGTTTTAAAATATTTGTCTGCAAACGAGATTTCTCGTTTCTAGAACGCAATGTGTTAAGATTGGCACTTCAAAATCGAAAACCGACAATAAAATATTTTAATTTAAATCAGAGTTATTATTGATTCAATTTAAAAGCACATAATTATTTTTTATACAATGTCTAACGAACTGACTAAGTTTATAACATTCCCTGCTACAGATCGATTTTTATATTTTTAAACTGGCGTGAAAGAATCCGTGAATGAATAGGGTTATGCTTTTTATACAGAAGAGAAGTCAGACCAATAAAAAATTTTTCCTGTTAACCAATCGTTCATTCGAACGATTTACAATTTCTAACGTATCGACCAATACGTTCGAACGATCAAAATTCAATATAACACGTGAGATACGGTAACATTTTGTGTTGACAGCAGACAATTTCTTCGGCGAATCTCGTTTGTTCAGCATACAATGACATTTTTCGATTGTAGCATGCGACGCACGTAACGACATAAATACACGTTATTAAGCCCGTTGGCTTGCAACGCCGCACAGACGATACACAATTCGCTATTTGCGCACATACGTTTCACATAGATATAAACTTACACAGGCAGACACACGTGCCCTTACCACATCACATACAGATATGCACACATATACACCGGTCTCTCTGGTGTATTACTCCCGCAAATAACCGCTAACCAGACAACCAGACAGTCTTCTGGACATTACATGAACATCCACCAACTCTAGAGGATCGTAAACCAAAAGCATGGTTGTTAGTAATGTCCTACATGTATATCCGTATGTATATATATATATATATATATATATATATATATATATATATATATATATATGTATGTGTTCGCATTGCGACAGACCTCCCTCTCAAAAATTTACATGGTCACTAATTTAATTGTAGCACAGTAGATTTACTTAAAATATACGGTTACTTTTAAATA
This sequence comes from Acanthacorydalis orientalis, assembly GCA_034766995.1. Taxonomy (NCBI): domain Eukaryota; kingdom Metazoa; phylum Arthropoda; class Insecta; order Megaloptera; family Corydalidae; genus Acanthacorydalis; species Acanthacorydalis orientalis. The sequence goes on from CM068314.1 coordinate 11,033,417, forward strand.
TTCTAAAATTTATGTTCCTAAGAGGATGTAAAATATATATACAATAAATATAAAAAGGATATGTAACCTTTTTTTACATATAGTACAACATCATTTATAAATAGTAAATTTTTAATTACATACTAAGGAAATGAACAACTATTGATATCCTGTAACATTTATTTATATTAGATTGATAGAAAAGTAATTGCTGTTTATGACCTTCAAATTCATATATTTTTTTTAATTTAAGTAGTTCTAAGTGGTCCAAAACTGTTGGTTAACTAGCGCCTAATTTTTGTGCAAGTTCTCGAATTGTTGTGTGTCGTTCTGATTCAACTAACGTCTTCAGTTGGTCGTTATGAACTGAAGAAGAACGCCCGCGTGCTTCTTCATCTTCAAGGGTCTCGTTTCAGCACGAAATTTTTGGAATTACCGTTATACCGTACTTTCCTTAACAGTGTCTACACTGAAAGCATCATTTAGTTTACGAATAGTTTCTACTGCTTTACCATCCGTTTTGAACTCAAACAAAAAATTGCTTTTTTATTTGCTTCCTTTCCATCTTTAATTCAATAGCCAAATTTGAAACAAAATTAACAATAAAACCAAAGTCGATGTTACCCAAATACAAACCGAAAAATGCACTTTAAAATGATATTAACATGAATATGAAGGAATGACACTTTGATTGAAAAAAAATCCATGAAAGTTTAGAATTCAGAGAACAAAAACCGTAATTAATTTCCTAACAACCTAATGAAATGATGTAAAATATAAGAAGACAATTAACTACCTCTTACTAAACTAATATTAAAATTAAATAGAGTCGAAAATTTTCATAACAAGTTAACGACATAAATTGATTTTTAAATATTCTGTAGAATGTTTTTTTTTTGAATGGTTAAACAAACGTAATTTTAAAATAGAACCAAACAAAAACGTAACTTTTAATAATAAAACGTTATAAAAAGCATATACAAACAATCGGCAGAGTTAGTTATAAATTACAAAGGTAAACAATTTTCTGTTCTATACAATAAATTATTCGCGGTTCAATTAAATAAAAAAGGTTTATTGAAAAACCGGTTATAAAATATTTAAATCCGACGAAATTCAATGAATGCGTTTTTCAATGAAACATTAATTTATTAAACATGTAGTCAATGAAGGCCGATCCTCTGTATTATCTTTTTAACTTCTACCACGCACAATAACTTATTCCGATCACGAACCGCGAAAAAAGCATGTAAAATTATTAGCTTACGAAGAATGATTAAACAGAGGTGACATTTCTTAAGTACGTAGTGAGTCAATTAGCGACTCGTTAAAAATAAAAACAAACAATAACATGTATTTTAAATATGGAATCACTTCTTATGCTTCCTCTAATTACTCTTTCATTTAGTATTACTTAAAACAAATATATTTCTTATCACAAAAAAAAATGATATTAAAGTATCTATGAATTATGTTAAACGTATAAATTAATTGGGTGTCTTTTTTATAGAAAATGAATATTTACTGAAAAATGGAATACATTTGAATCCTCAAAACATCCGCCATTATTTTATATCACTTTGCTCTCCATCTGTCTGGTAATTAACGAATCTTTTATCGAAAACAGATGGCAGCTTTGAGTCGATGAAGTCGTAACGTATTTTCCGAATTCTTCCACTGTTTTTGCATGTTTTATGTATCACAACACCTTCTCCCAAGCTGAACTAAACATTACTGCGGCTTCAGAAACATTTTTTGCTGCCGAAGCTTCAACTGGAATGCGAAAAGTATGCAATGTCTAACAAACTGCGTTTCGGACATCATCGTGTCCACTACTGTTTTTGAGGTTATGCCAGCTGCTTGGCCAAAATATATAGATAAAATTGGCACTTCAAATTCGTAAAACGTTATATATATATATATATATATATATATATATATATATATATATATATATATATATATTGTTCCGTATTTAATCTAATAAATTTGAAATGTATTTATCTAATTACTAAAAATGTAAACGAATAAATAATTATTTAATATTCAACTTACAAATCCTCAATTTATACTCATAAGCTTTTTGTACTTGTAAAATTATGTTTCCCGAGTAAAATGTCCAATTGAATACTTAAATAAAGCACAAATATACACCAAACGTACACAAACACATTTGTTGTCAGTTATAACGGTCGATTTCGCAACATTTATAGTAAAAACGATACTAAATATAGATTAAAATGAATTGGAAAATGTTCATTCTATTTTGAGCGAACGTACAAACGAATTCCGTGAAATAGGTAAAATTTAATCTACCATGGACCGAAGCGGACGTTTTATCGTGATTTGCATTAAATTACATTTCCAATTATACTAGTAGTGGACAGAGTACATTCATTTAAAAATATATATGAGTCTCTGTGTCGACAGTTATGGTTCATTTTTTTTAAATAATATCTCAATTAAGTGTAATATTAGTAAAAGCAATTTTTAACTTTATTGAATCTGTAAACTATTTAAAATATCTAACAAGTTTTTATTATCGATTAAAATGAATGAAATGTATAATTAGTACATTTCAATTAGACTTTTGTTAAAAAAAATGAACGATATTCAATAATAACATGTGACAATACAGTCTATTACCAGTTAAAACAAATTGTGTTTTAAATTGAAATGTTTATTATATCTCTTTTATTTCACTATAAAAGATATATAAAATAACATATGTCTATAAAAACTGAAATATATAAAGAAGTAACATCATACATGAAAGAAAACGAAGACTGCAATGCGATACTTAAGAAATAAATAATTTCAAAAGGTCGAAGTAATTTTATTACTAATCTCATAATCTTCGGACGCTTTTCAACACTACTCTTATTTCAAAATAGTGTATTTTTAATATAAGCCGAAAAAGTCACCAAGAATATTTTAATACGTCTGAGAATTTCTTATATATTTTTTTAAATCTTTGTCCTGGAGAAAACTTTCACATTATGTAAATAAATAATACTATAAAAGCATAATATGATTCTGTAAAAGTCGATTCTGGTAAAAAATATTTTATATTGATATTTTTTTATAAATAAATTAACATCAAAATAAATGATACATCTGAAACTGTTAATTACCTACTTAATTTATTTAAAACATCTGCATTAAATTTACATTTATTTGATTTAATAATACTTTACTCGTTGATTTGTAGATATATATATATATATATATATATATATATATATATATATATATATATATATATAAGAATATATAAGAATAATTGTAAGTAATCGATATTTATCTATTTTGTACAATTACATGGATATATAATTAAAATGCAAATAGACTTGAGAATGTTATTAGATCTATAAATTAATTCGCTGCCTTTAAATTGAATCAATCATAACTCTGTTTTCAATTAAAATACTTCCTCGTCGTTTTAGAATTCCGAGTGCCAACATTTAAAAATACTGTATATCTTGGTCAAGCAGGCTTCATAACCTCACAAAACAATACACACGATGCCATCCGAAAAGCAGCATATTAAGCATCGCAAATTTTTTGCATTCCAGTTGAAACAAAATGCTGCCGAAGTCACAAGAATGATTTGTTTAGTTTTAAGGGAATTATTTGTTTATCTTTCGAGTGAAGGTATTGGGACATAAAATATACAAAAAATGCTAAAACAATGAAAGAGGTCCGAACGTACATTACGACTTCATCGACTCCAAACCGCCATATTTTTTTCGATAAGAGATGTGTAACCCAACAGATGAAGCAAAGTCGTAAAAATATAACTGAAGTGTTTTGAGGACTGAAATGTATTCCATTTTTCCGTAAATAATCATACATTTTCTATAAAATGGCACCGAACTAATTCATTTGCCTAACAATAAAAGGCAAATAAATCTGAAAATGATACTTTTTTAAACTCCAAAAACATCTGACAAAAATTAATAAGTAATAAACCAGAAAGTACATAAGATCCCTCATATTTTTAAATATATCTTTCAATTTTTACTTTTAAAACACTGGCTCCGACTAAGACGAAAACTTTGCCAAAATATCAATAAATGTTTAGAAAAAGAAATTCAAATCATTTTAATAATTACCAAATCGTGCATTATATATATATATAGACTATTTTCAAAAATCTTAAATCAAAACAATATCAGGCAAGTTGAGGTTAATAGAAATTAAATTAAAATAAAAGAATAAACATTCAATGTGTCGAAGACAAGTAAATAGATTTTTTTTTATATAAACAATACAAGAAGGTTAATTTTATCCGTTAGCAAGTAATAAAAATTTACTCACTTTTATTTCATTAAAAGTAAACGTATTGTTTCCATATAAGGAGCATACATAATCAATTTTCAGCTAGTAGAAACAAATATAATTTTCTACGTAAATCTCATCTCACATCCAATCATGTGAAAATCATGACAGTGAAAACATATACTTTACTAACCGCAAATGATAATCAGCACGATTAAGATTAGAAATTACTATATCGTGAAGATCCATCAAATCAAATTCTCATTACACTGTCTATAAAAATATAATAATAAGACAAAAATGCGTGTATATGCATATGTAGATAAATAATCACATAATTTCATAGGTCTCTCGCTAAGAAGCGTTACTTTGAAACAGCAGGTAAGTTTTTATGAGTGTAAACGAACAGAAAACTAAATAGACAGTTTGTGTATTTAAGCGAATAAATACCATACACAAATGTGGAATTAAATTCGAAAAATTTGAATTATCCTATTAAAGCGTAACTAAATAGTTATCCGCATTAATATTACTGAAATGAATTTGTCAAGAAATATTTTTCAACCCATGTCATTCATTTCTCTCTTTTAATCTGTCAAAAGTGCTGATCTTAAGATTTAACGGTTGAAAAAATTGTCAAAACAGATATTAAATATATGATATATATATATATATATATATATATATATATATATATATATATATATATATATATATATATATATATATAATATAAAGTTAAATAATAAAATCAATCTTTTTAATTCTCTGAAAACATTTTTATTACTTTTATTTCGCATGACTAAAAGATATATATTACAAATAAACGATAGAGTTTGTCAACGGAAACTGACACACACAGACACATATATATATATATATATATACATATATTTATGTAATTACATATATATATATATATATATATATATATATATATATATATATATATATATATATATATATATGTAATTAGAACATTTTTTTCAATTTTAAATACTTGCATGCGCAATAATTCAAACTATTTTTCTTTTTTAATGAAAATGTATATTTTCTATTGTTGTATATAGTCTAAGGAGAAATACACATAAATAAACAAACATATTTCTCAACTCTTTGAAGCACAATTAAACAAAAGGACTGGTTTTAAAAAAAAGCAATTTTTCTTGCTAATAAATAAAGTTGTCTTTTCCAAGACAGACTTTCTTAACACTAGCAATTTCCTTTGAGGGTTGAAAACAATCGTCTTCCCAACGAAAAATAATACGTTTTGTGAGAACGACTTCCAACTTTTGACTAGACACATTAGTCAGCAGTCAGTCGAAGGTACAATCGTCTGATTTTTACAAAACTGGAAAAATATATAAAGGAACGAAATTAGTGCTAGGTAACTAGTATCGAACTGATTTACATTTTTCAAGCCTCGGCCAGTTTCTAAACAAATATGTTAGTAAATAAAAATTAAAATTATTATACTAATAATAATAATAAAATATACACTACTGTCTATAAAACAGGTCCTCAATCTCGCACAGTACTTAAAATAATTTATATTTTTCAGTATAAGTTATAAATATCGTCATTTGTATTAAGTTGGTAAAAAAATAATTGCGGTTTACAACCTTTAAATTGATATAAATTTTTCTCTTTTTTGATTTTCATAGCTGTTTTAAGTAGTCCAGAACTGTTGGATAAGTAAGTATTTTTGTAGTAGGCAAAGATGTACAAATAATATATAAATCGTAATAGTTATATAACTCTGTACCAATTTTCTAAAAAAATTTTCTTCATAAATATTATTATAAATCTAAAATATTATTTTTAAAATTTATGATATACAAAATTTCTCTAGATAAGAGTACTTTCCACAAAGTACAATACATACACTTAGTTATCTGATCAAAAAACAAATCTCTCCTCTCTCTCTCTCTCTCTTTATATATATATATATATATATATATATATATATATATATATACACAGTTGTTTCATTACCACAAAGCAACCATTCATATCTATTCATTTTTACCAAAATTACCACAAATTTACATTTATTTATTCTATTTACTAAAACAATACATTGAATTTGGACCTTCAGTAATTAAAATGTAATATTTAACAACTATTTTACCCTTGTTTATAATTATACAAAACATGTTGCATGTTAATTATAAGTGTACATTTTTAATAAAAAAAATTTACAATTCCAATATAACAAATTGATGCACTCTCACGTAATAATCAGGAGAATTTTTAACATAATATTATTATATTTAATGTATAAATTATGAAACATTCTTGTTGGATGACTTAATAGATACTTCATTATCTACAACTATTTCTTAATAAATTTATTTCCGTACTTGAAAGAGAACAATGAACGTGAATTCAGAACTGATACGCGTATGTGAGAAAATTCCGATCTATTATCTTTAATTCTTCCGAAAAGGTTTCATTCATAATACATGATTTATCATTAAGTAGATTTTAATGGACTACTGAAAATTTCACTTTTGATTTCGTATTCTAGACGTACTATTTATGATTCGTTGATGAATTTTTAATAGTGTTTTCTATTTTCGGAAATGCACGAATCCGTAAACAATATTTTAATTTTTAATTTCACATACTTTGAAATAAATTTAAAAATAGTCATAATGTTTGGAACGCGTTTCTAAAAAAAGTATACAGTAATAATTCTTCGATTTGAGGAACCTCATTTTTAGTCATAAAGTAGTTAAAGATGAATTCATTTCACTTAACAATACATAATAATATTTTGAAAGTATTAAAAAATATGATGTTACTTTTATTCTTAACTATTTATTACTTTAGCATGACTTATAAAAAGTTTCAAATTAATTTTACCTCTAATTAAGCATTAAATAAATTATAAATTATTTAGACAGCATTTAAACATTCCATTCCAAAAAGAAAATCCTTTTAAAACATACACATTTTTAACTAAAAAGATATAGTTGGAATACTTTAAATCATTGATATACTGTTTTATATAAAAAAAAACACAGTTTTGAATTCTTCATCTAAATATATGATGTATTCTCCATGTTTATGTATGTGTATATATATATATATATATATATATATATATATATATATATATATATATATATATCGTCAAATTCACTCTACAAATAAATCAATGTAAAGGCGATTCAATGACAGTATATAATTCTGTTTTTACGTCATTGCTCAAGTAAAAATATCTGTCTGTTTTTTCAAACGCATAAAAAGTGTTAAGATTTACATATTTACTGTACGATTTATTTGATTCAACTGATTTATATCCCGAAGAAAAAATTATATTACAATTTACATACAAAGCATACACTACTAAACAGCTACTACATACATTGTACCTACTGGCTTAAATATTTACATTTTGGTTTCGCATTGAATTACGTACGTTTAAATTGTATCTCGATTTGTGTAATTTAACATACCGATTGACTACGTGCAGTCTGCACACGATGATTTATAAAATTAACGTAATCATTATGTGATTAATGTAATCGTTGATTGTGTTCACGATATTACTGTTCAGATGTGTCAATTATTAAAATATGACTGTATTGTTTTATGAATATCGCGCACGTTTTGAAAATATGTTGATTGAAATGTATATTAAAAGATTATAAATCGTCGACTGTATATACAGCCGGTTGAATGAAATTATAAACTACGTGTATTTACATTTAAAACCGTATGAGTTCATTGCGGTTTTACTGACAAAAAAAATACTCGACGATTTATCCGAAAATTGTTTTCACACAAATATTGCTTCTCGCAACTTTGCTTCAACTACAAAGCGTTGTTTTTCAACGGATCGCAATATCAATTTGCCAGTCGTAAATGGGTCACAATGGGAAAACAAACAACAATGTAATAGGACAATAAAGAGAAAAGTATCTTTGAACCTATATGTGTTTCAACAAAGTACGGTTTGTTTGCTTGTAATTGAAACGATAGCCGCAAGCTCGAGTCCGGACGAAAAGTTTAAACAATCCACAAAGTGCTTTTAGTTATAGGTAATGTAACATATTTAATTTCTTAAAACGTTTCTTCAAACGCTCTCCATTTCTCTACAAAAACGCGCCACTGAAGGAAAGTTCGTATATTTCTCACAAAAAGTTTGTCCGTTGAATTTTATTCGTGTGATATTTTGAAACTTATTGAATATTTAATTTCATTGCTTCATGCATTATTTAAATGAAGAAAAATATAAGGATCGTAAGAAAAGATGACACTGGCGGGAGATATGTAATCAATTATAAACAGAATTTTTCGGAATGAAATGTAATATAACATGGAAATTTTCTACTTGGAAAAGTATTAAAGGACTATTGAGTTACACAAAAGATAAAGTTTTATTGATGATTTGAATACTTATTTTCAACTTCAACAGAAATTCTTTACAAAAAATCGTTTCAAAGAAAATACACAGTACTTTGATATTAACAACTATCATTGTATGTTTTTATACAAGAGCCTGTTGATACGTTGTCCTGGTTGTCTTTGTCCTTGAGTCATCTAAATATTTATTCTTCGCTATGAGTTTCGACACGAATGCCACTCTCAAGTAGTTGTTGAAAACTCTTCAACATCTGTTTAATAGTCGAGAAAAGACCACGATACAGAACGATGAAGACCTCCAAGACAACATAGATTTTTCTACATGATATATTTTTCCTATTAATATAAAGACTACCTAATACTTTTCAAATTAAATAAATTAATTCATTCTTAGTCTGACTATACATTTAATTAATAAAATATTAAATTAAGATCAACAGTGTTTATTTTATTTTAATTTAATCAAATTAAAATAAAATAAATTTAATCATTTTACTAGATTATCTGAATCATTTTGCTTTAAAATATTGACTCCACTTGGAAGTTGAATGAATATGTAGTTTACAATCTATTTCCTGATAGTGAGAAAAAAATTATTGCAAGTAGACTCTCATACATTAAAATATTAATATATAATCAATTGATAAATTCATATAACATGAGTTTTCTTGTCTAAACAGAATTTTAAACCAAACTGTTTTAAAAATAAATCTGCATATAAGTCTAAGAATTTGTTTTTATAGAATCAAATAGTAATTATATTATTGATGGACAAGAATGAGTTAATACCAAATATATTACTTTTGTGAAAATAAAAACGATTACTGCTATAATGATTTTTATTAAATTCTAACTTTTTACCTTGAAACTTCATATTTAATTATTTATCCATCCTCACAGGTGAATGAAGTATTCTTACTACCATTTTTTTGACAGATTTATTAACAATGTTGATACGTTTTATATTCAAATTCAGAAAACAACACTATCTGATTGTTATTTCAACATATTTTACTTACACAAACATAAACACAATGAAATATTTTACTTTTTCTCTCTATTTTTTTGTAGAAAAACCCATGATTTATTACACTTCAACTGTTTATCGAATTCTAGATTTATAGCAACTGACAACTAATACAGTCTATTCGCATTGTTTTTTATTTTGCCCACCAGATAGCCTATCTAGCATCAAAGTTTACCCAAACGACTGGGTGATGTTTTCAAATTTAAAATTATAAATAACTTTCCATATCACGAAAAAAATGTTTTGATACAAAAAAGTATATAAAAAATAGTTGCGTTTATTTACATTTTTATTACTAACGTCTAAAATTTAATCAACTATAAAAATTCGAATGTAAAATACCTTACAGTAATCCAATAAATAATAAATTTAGCATAACATTTGGCAAGTAAAACTAATCGAAAAAATATTATCTTACAAGCAGTATATTAATTTACATTACGATAAAAAAAGTTCTGTTTACTTGATTTTATATGGTTCGATTGAAAATATTTATCCGTGTCTAAACGTACACAAAAAAGTATGCGATTAAGAATAAACATGTTTTAAAAATACTTTTCACCGTTTCCTGATTGAATTCAATTGTAGCTAGTATATATTATGTTTCAAATCACTTTTATAATACGAAACATGAGCCACTGACCGATTCTTAACGTCAGTCTGTGTTGATTTTTCGTGCGCTTGTGACATTCGATATGCCGCTGATTATAAAATTAAAATACTTAAAAAAAACATGTTTACATGCAGATTGTCAAGTTTCATCAATAAAAAATATTTGTCGACTTATTTTTTTTCAAGTTTTCACAGATATTCATAGAAGTGATGTCTTATCTAAAGTATTTATGACAATAATCTAAATTCACGGCAAATTTTATTATACTGAATGATTGTAGGAATAAATAATACAGTATTCAAACTCGTGAGAATATTTTATTCAAAGGTATATTTTGAATGTAAATTTATATTTATATGGTAAGGTGTAAATGTATACTAAATTGTAAAGAAGTGTTTACTTTCGTTAATGTTAAGCTGTGAATGAATTTACGAGAGTATTGAATGAAATGAAAATACAATAACGAGTACACCACACTGTAATATAATACATTAAAAAAGAAACTTCAGTTGCGTACACAAAGCGAGGAAAATTCAGTAGAATGCAACATTACGCTACGACGTTGTGAATGTGAACAGACACTAATATCAAATAGCGTCCGTGGAAGACAATATACATATTTTATACAGCAATTAAATGAAGAACTGACACAAACAATTGTGTCACAAAAGCAAGTGTGTAGTGATTGTGGCAGCAGACTCAATGGCTGGATAACATTTCTTTTTTGAGTCAGTTCGTGAAGCACATCATACAACAAACACACACTGTTGAACACACACATACACATACAACTTACATAATAGGAAGCAGAACGTCAAATTATACACATTCCTTTTCCTGCAGTGTGACTGATCCTCCCTTCTACGCAATAACGATTCTCAACTTCCATTCATGTTCGTTCTATTTCACGTGTGCACACATCGTTAGGGGTCACTCAACTCCCTCTTCACATACATACGTGTGTGGCGTATTCTCGACAGAAACTTCTTGGTTTTGTATTATGTACGAGACCCGTGTGTCTGTAAATTGTCGTAAACGGGAGAACGATGTTCTCAACAAATTCACCGTGCGTAATGAACGTCTGAAGAACGATTTATTATTTGGATGTGTATCACTAATTATACATGTAGTTTATATTATCTACCAGACCGTGATGTTGTACTGCAGTATACAAAAAAAGTTTTTTTTTTCAATTCTACAAAATTTATTCGCTATTTATACATTCACTTACTCAAAAATTAACAACGCAATTCCACAAAAATAAATACATATTAAGTACATATATAATGAATGCGAATAATTTAACAAAAAATAAATTAATATATCTTTACATACATTCGAATACTTTTAATACTTATTTAATGCACCTATTATTATATCATTTCTTTTTTGAAAACAGCATACATCATTTATAACAACACTAATTACAATGTAATAAATCTCATTATCTACCATTAAATCTATTACTAACAGGATGTTATACTAATTAATTAACACTTAAAATACCAGAATTTAATAACACATATAAGCGGAAAATATCTAACAAATTCACAAATGGATTTTTTAGTCAACTCGCAATCCTCAAAATAAGTGTTTGATTAAAAATTTTCAATAGCCAAGGCAAATTTAAATTAGAGGTTTGTACAGAGTTGTACTATAGTAATGAGTTTATAAAAGATTGATTTGGGCCCTCTCTATTGGTGGCGGCGTTAGGCAATTGCCCTTTTCACTATCGGATAACGCGTCACTGTTTAATTAGTAATTATATTTCAAATTTAGACCCATTTGTATAAGGTTTAGCGAGGTTTGAGTTATATTTTTAAAATATGAAATAATACATTACTATCTGCACTTATTTGTACGTTTAATATATATACATATATATATATATATATATATATATATATATATATATATATATATATACATATATATATATATATATATATCATATTTTTATTTCTAGGACTTCTAAAACTACTTCAAGATATCATTCGCTCTGGAACTAATCATAGAGAATAGACAGTCTAATGATCCAAATGGATGAAAACCACAAAGACAATTTATAGAAGCATACGAGTAGAATTATAATTTAAAATTATTTGTATTTTTTTTCAAAAATTTGTGTTAAAATGCAAAAAAAAATCGTTGTATAAAAGTAATATTATTTATTTCATTTCATGAGAAATGATAAACATATATAAATATTATATGCATTCATTATTCATTTTCTTAGTATTGCCTAGAAAATTATCTTGATTCAAACAATAAAAATGACATATTTCTTATGTAACAGTACAGATTATCGGAACTAACAAAGAGTTATTTTTGAATGTCATATAAAAACTAAAAACGTTATACCGCCACATGATGTAATTATACATTTACTAAATTCGAGTTGTGAATTTTAAATACACCTAATTAAAATATTTAAAAATACAGAACTAGTTTCCATAACAATTTCTTTGGCTACAAGTTTTAATTTAAACAATATTAACCGGTTTCGATATTACTTACTTTTCAAATCATTGAATATAAGCATTTTATGAATGAAAAAAGATATGAACTTGTTTTATTATACACTCGTTTCTAATAACAGACCTACAAGATCTAACTGTAATGAATACATATGTATATTGTTAAATCGAATAAATAACACATAAAATTTCATTAAAAACATTTTACAAATCATCAATTAGAATCGGTCGATTCGCCGATTCGTTTCTGGTAAATTAATATTATACTCTATGTATTCTATTCAAACACTACAAGTACATAATACACAACACAATGTCCTATTTGTAATGAATTTGACATGGCCATAGACATATCGAAGCATAGTAAATTCCTGACCAGATCATGTAGACCAGATAATTAAATTATAAGCGATGCTAGTACACGCAGTAATACACACACACACAACGACAGATTATCCATTGAAACAGACATAACACACAAGTGGCCTCTTTGTACGGATTCCGAGAAATTACATATTTGGCAAACACATAAAGTCTTCAATGAAACTCATTAGTAGTGAAGATTAAATTAGGAAACATCATTGACTGTTTAATGTGTAATCAAACGTTTTTTTTAGAAATAGTACTAAGAATATTAATCAAGAAAATATAACTAGTTTGTATATTTAGATAGTCTGAAAGATTGTTTTCAACATATCAACAAAATTATTTTTTTTAATTAATTCACATTCCAAAGCTACAGTTCATTATAGAAATAACTCTTTTATGGAATTAAGAAAAAAATCTATTTATTATTAGTGATTCGAGATTTTCTAAACAATTGGAATATTATGAAAAACTATTTATATTTGAAAAAATAAATTATGGAAAAATATTCGATGAAAGAATGTTTTAAATTTAAAACTTACAAAAAAGATATCTAATTAAATATGGAAAAATGAAATTGCAGAAAATATTAATAAACATTTTTCAGTAAGCCTAAGCTAAACTATAATTAAAATCAATATCGACTTTTTGATTTACTTAACCTACAGCAAAACACCTTGAAAATAAGAATAAGATTTTTAGATACAATATAGTTTTGGTACTCCAGCTACTAAATTCACTTTTAAAAATAAAATTTTCATAAATCAGATTAAATTTTATTGTGTTGGTGCTCGAAGGATAACGACATTCATCAACATTTGCTTAAGCAATAAGTAAAAATAAAGAATAATCAATTACTGGACATTTTTGATAAATTCAGAAAGGAGAGTTTTTTTGCCTTGATTTATATTATTATATTAACTTGACTCAAAACAAAAAAAAAATCAAAAAAAGTTTAATAATACTTTTTTATTCCTATACATTTCTTTATATCCGTGGGTAAACACAAATTTAAATTTTAACAAAATAAATATATTAAAAATATATTTCAAATATTCTTTACGTGTAACCCTACTTCAACCACAATTATTTTTTATTGATCCTTCGTACACCTTGACTGTTTTTTTTAAAACAATAATGAATCACTGTTTAATAAATTTGGAATTACGATTTACTTAACAAATATTTTAACAAGAAGAGAAGAACTAAATACAAAGAAAACATAACATGAGTCAAAATGTTTGCAGAACACTTGATACAATATTATTTTTATTGGACAAGCATTTTTCATAATTGAAATATGTGTGTCAACTAATAAACCAGATTAAAGGAGCACCAGATGTGCAAAAATTCTTAAATAATTGTTCAAATTAAATATTTAATGAATGATGGCCTTTAGATCAGTAAAGAGCATTGACTGGGCTTCAGGAATTATAAGGTCGTGGAATGGAAATGAGTCACATGGATTGAAGTGGTGTGTTTATATTTTTATTTTTTTAAAAATCAGACAAGAAATAAGAATGTACTTTTATTCGATCATAAAACTTTTAAATGTAAAATGAACGATAATATTTATCATAATAATGTCTACCTGGGTAATACAGACATCTACCAGCCTACATTGAAGTCGCATGTGAACAAATTTTTATACATTTTTAATACTATATAATTTTCTCTAGCTCACACTGTATATTATTAATAACAATAATTTATAGAACAATGCAAAAAAAATTCACACAGTTCATAAACCACATTATCTTCTGAACAAATATTTTCAATAAATGATTATTTTTATGAACATTTCAATACAGATGAATCATTGTCAAAGCTCTGTACCTTAAAACTATCTGAGAGTGATAACATCACCCTATAAATAAACATAAATAAAATTAAAAGCATCAATAATCAATTATGGAATATTTTTGATCATAAAAAGAGTGTATTTTATGTTTCATACTCTCTAGAAAAGGGCTAGCTAAATCTTTCAGTAAAGGTAGCTACAATCGCTAAAAAAAGTCGAACACATCACTCATCTATCGAATTACAATTAAGATTATATATCAAACGACTTTTTGGTACAAGTTACTATTTCATTCTCAACAGATATTCTTTAAAATAAAAAACAGAAATTGCTATTAGGTTCGTATAAACAGAACTGCGGTTATGTGCCCATTTATCAATCCTTTTTGATTTTCCTAACTATTTTAAGTGGTTCTAAACTATTGGATGACTAACTACCTAACTTTTCAGCCAGCTCTCGAATTGTTACGCGTGGTTCTGATTCACCTAACGCCTTCAGTTATGAACTGAAGGCCTCCATCTTCTCCATCATCAAGGCTCTCGTCTACAGCACGAAACTTTTGGAACCACCGCTGCACCGTACGTTCTTTAACAGTACCCATACCAAATGTATCGTTTACTTTACGAGCAGTTTCTGTTGATTTACCACCCGTTTTGAACTCATACAAACAAACTGCATTAGTTGTTTCTTTTCTATCTGTAATTCAATAGCTAAATTTGAAGAAAAATTAATAATAAAACCAAAGTCAATGCTACCAAATTACAGACAGAAAATGCTCTTTAAAATGACATAAACACGGACACAATGAAACGACACTCATTGAAAAAATAGGATTAGAATTCACAAAACAAAAACAGCAATTATTTTCCTACCAACCAAATAGATTCACATTTCTGTTATCATTTCACATTATTAATGTTTTCATACACTTTTAAAACGTCGCAATAAGTATATTTACTTTTATTCAAATTTATAATTATATATATACATATATATGTATATATATATTTGAAAAAGTGTTGACAATATCTACCGAAACCAAACATTTAATGACGTGTTTCTAAATAAGAATAAGATTGTGCAAGTCAGACTCACGGGAAATGAATACTTATAATGAATCATTATTATTTTTGAAGTATGCAATTATATGCATACACTGTTTTATATATATATATAAAGTTTCATATTTCAATGATACAATCAAATGAATAATGTGAATGTAAATCCCTTTGATACGTACGAAACAAAGTATTAAATCCTTACAACACCTATTCATTTCGAATCCATACAAAATAGAGAATTGAAGCATTGTCTGAACTCTGACATACGACCCAACCAAAAAAAAAAAAATAGTCATTACATATATGATATATCAAATAACTGCGTATGTGAATCCACGAATGACTCATTACACACTTTCGTATTCATATTTTTGCGCACAATGTTCGTGTTAAACAGACTTCCCTTTATCTGTTTACATATTCTTTTTTTACAACCGTATCATAGATGTCTGTCATTTGTAATTTTTAAATGATGTACACATTCAATGATGAAATCATAATGGAGTACTGTGAAGTTGTGATATGTTTAGAAACAATTTAAAATATTTTCAAGATGAAATCATGTATTGAATCAATAGTTTATGGTAAGCTATAGCATGTGTGTTCGAAAAAAAAGGAGTTTCGAATCGAGCAAATGTAAGATTATTAAAGATATACAATTAATAAACGCACAATGTAAATACCGAATAAATTCCATGACCTTCCAATTGGTAAAGGAGCGTCATATCGTGTCTGCACTACTGACCTTGGCTCTATTATTGATCCACACTACAATTACGAAGTATAAAAAATGCAATTTCAATTTGCATTTATCATTCACCTGTGACATGTACATTAAAAAGTATGTAACCATTACAACATAAACAAGATGATGTACTATACTCCATTGAAAAAAGAACAAATTGATAAATATTATGTGTATAATTAACTTCTTTATACGTGCATAATTTATGACAAAACAGATCAAGTTCAAACATACTTATATATAAATAAAACTTAACTTATTCCATAACATGGACATAAAAAGTAATCAATCAATGTTTTCTGAAAATCGTGAATCTGTTTATCACTGGATTTTCAATTTGAAAATACAATAAAAGAAAAAGGAAATACATCAATGATTCTAAACGAAAAGTTTTAATGGAAAAATGATTATATCTGTGCAAATTGACGGCTCAGTGACATATTTTTATAGAATTTTAGAAATAGATTTGAGCACAGAAAGTAAACTTCTGTATTATAACGAAAGTTTCACTAAAAGTACTATTCTTAAAAATACATATAAATATTTTTTTAGAATCATCCCCATATATTATACAAAATTGTTAATTGTATCATTTTTATTCTGTCTACATAATGAGATTAAAATGAAATTGTCAGAAAAAAGCTTCTATATAACGACATTTTCAGCATCGAGATGGCGATAAAAATAAATTACATTTTACCCTTTTTCCTTCTTTGCACGCCGTTTTATATCAATCTGAAGTTTAAGAAATAAGTTTGTGAATAGAATTAAATTAAATTAGGAATTTAATAGACAATGCCGTACTCTAATGAAAATATTATTATACTTAATGAATCACTGAATAGAAAATAATTAGATTACTTTACAAGTTCATTTTTTTTTTACATAAAAAAATGTAATTTTCAATTTCGATCAAATATCAATTATGTAAGGTTATATTTTAAATGTTCATTTTGATAAAAAAAAAGTTGTTTATTCGGAAGTATTAATTTCGGACTCAATAAACAGCTATTAATACTAATTAATTGCTTTGTAATTTTTTAATTAAATAATAAATAGCCATTTGAAACTAATTAAGAAACATCATTTTTATACTCATATCTTACTGATTATTTATCTCTTTAATGTAGGTAATCAAAATTTCATTATATATATATATATATAAATAACTATTTTTGAAAATATCTTTCACAACATTTTTACTGTCAGTTCAAACATCTACGGCCAGCAAATTGGTATAGAAAAATGTTATTTTTTTCATTTCAGACATGATTACATACATAGTTGTTTATAAATGGAAAAAAAAATTTCTTGGAACTGAAACTATTCTCATTTCAGTAAGCACGCATTATAAAGATAGTATATAAATATATTAGTTGATGTAGAAATGAAACGACATTTTTTTGAGATTATATAATTATTTGAACAAATTCCTTCTAGAAGAATAATTTGCTGAATTAATCTAATGATATAATGTTATCTGACAGCAGGTAAAAGAATACAATTTGTGTTTTTTTTTTTAGTTTTTTGTAATCTAATCGCGAAAAATATAAATTATACACTTGATCTGTTTTTTTTCTCATTCATAATTTACTGTTTTAGTTATTCGTTATTTTATAATTTTAAAAATAATTCATTTTTTTAATATCAAACTGTAGTCAGTTTTACCGGCACTAAAAAAATATTATTTTTTATATCTCTAGGAGTACACATATTCTATTACAGATATAAGTATCAATGTTAGTATTCTTATAGAAATAATTGAGATTTGTGTATACATATAAGCGTGGAAATTGAGAACGGGTAGAAAAAGAGACACATAGAACTCTGAATTGAACTCTTTTAACTCTACAACAAACGTATCAAGTCATAGCATAAGTAACGCTGTATTTTCATATAGGTAAAAATGAATAATGCAATACTTTCCAATTATTTCAATAACGTATCAGGTATATATGCTGCTGCTCAATTGTACTTAATGTTCTCTCAGTCTTATCGTGGAAGATTAACAGTGATCACTCAAATTTACAAGAAAAAATATTAGTTATCATGGAGGTGTCCAAAGAGCATATTGGGCATATTTTGCTTTGGGAGTTTCGTCAGGGCAACAAATTGCGGATAAATTATGTTTCCGATGTTATAAGTCTTACCCAAGGACAAAGATGGTTTCAACGATTTCGGTCCGGGAACTACAGCCTTGAAAATAAGGAAAGGTTAGGATGTCTTCAACAGTTTGATAATGAGATTCTGCGAACACTAGTGGAACAAAATGCTAGTTCAACGGTAGAAGAATTAACCAAAAAGCTTAAATCAGCGCATTCAACTATTCATTGGTAGTTGAAAATGATTGGTAATGTTTCTAAGATGGATCAATGGATTATTTAAAACAAAGTGTGGAAAATTTGCACTTCTCATCTATTCCGATTGTAGAATGATCTGTTTCTGAATAGAACGTATTCTGTTGATGAAAAATGGATTGTTTATAACAATATTAAACGTCAAATACAATGAAATGACCGCAATGAAACAGCATCTTTAACTGCGAAAGGAGAACATCATCCAAAAAAGGTTATGTTGTCTGTTTGGTAGGATAATGAAGAATTTATCAATTTCGAGATATTATCATAGAACAGAACCATCATAAAGGAGTTGTATTGTAAATAACTGGTACGGATAAAACAATCCACTGGTGAAAAACAGCCAGCACTAGCTAACAGAAAAGACATAATTTTTAACCACGACAACGTCCGCCCTTACACGACACGCTAACCCGTCTAAAAAAGGATGCAATTTGAATGGGAAATTATGACTCACTACTATATTCCCCTGTCCTACCACCATCGGATTATCATCTGTTCCGAAGTCTCCAAAATCGCAGCAATGGAAAACGGGTTAATACAAAGAGTGATGCCCGAACGGAGATCTCGACTCTTTCCTTAATCCCAAAAGGTATTATCGTCAGGATATTGAAAATTTAAGATTAAGATAAGAAGAAGTTGTAAATGATAACGGAAAATATATTTTGAGGTAAAATTAAAATATCATTTTTTATTTTAAAAAAATGCATCACTTATGGAATGATCCAATACCTACACTTTACTTTTTTATCAAAAGTGGTAATTGATGTATAGCTATGAAATATATGGATCCACAGTTGCTATTCTAATTTCAATATTGATGGCTATTTTAATCGCACATGGCAATTATGCAGCAGATACTTTAAAAAAAAATATGGCAATTCAAATGGTAACATTTGAAAGACATATGATTAGTGATTTATCACTGTTTGCAATTGATATAATTACATTAATAGTTGTTTCATATGAAGTCATTAAAATATGACTAATACTTCGCTTTAAAACATACTACTGACTGATTGCTATCAAATGTTCAATCAGGTTCAATAAATTTACAGTAATAACAATAATTAGATTTATTTTTAGTAACTGATAGATAACATTAGAATTGAAAACCTGTTCGCGTTCTAAACATAAATGAAATTAAAATTATTGACTTATAAATTGTTATATATATATATATATATATATATATATATATATATATATATATATATATATATAGAGAGAGAGAGAGAGAGAGAGAGAGAGGAGGAGAGAACGGTTGAGACAATTTAGGCTTCCACATGAAAATATTAAAAAAAATCGCAAAAATTAAAAAAATCATGCTATTTTTCAATTTTTGTAATTTTTCTAATACTTTCATGTGGAAGCCTAAATCACTCATATATATATATATATATATATATATATATATATATATATATATATATATATATATATATACACAATTATTTATAAACTGAAACAAAACTTTCTGAAATGATTTATAGAAAATTTTAAAAGTGAAATAAATAATTTTCAAATATTTTTAAGCTTGTATCAGATTATAAATAAGTTATTAGATAATAACAAATTACTTAATTTTTAAAAAAGAGCTCTATTTCGAAATAATTTCGATTATACTTTACAGTACTTAATTACAGAATTATTTATCTTACTCAACAAAAATGGCAATTAAAAAAAAGAGATTTAAAGATAAATGAGTTATACAGAAGTCTGTAGACCATTTTTAAATAATTGTATGTAAGAGATGTAGATAATATAGAGTACCGGAAGTTACTCAGCAAGTTAATATTACCCGGAGTTAATCGTGGACTAAAAGAACAGCAATTACTGAGTAGAAGGTCGACTATTAAATTAAATATAAATAAAAACAAAAATTAGAACACATATTCTTCCTTTCTGAGATAAATATGGTTATATATAATACTTAAAAACTGGTTTGGCGATTTTTTTAATGAAAATAGAATAAAAGTAAGTTTTTTATTATGTTTCCTAAATTTATCATTAACTATTTTTAGAACTGCTTTGGTCAATGTATCGTAGATATTAAAAATCAAAAGTTTAATTCATAAATAAATTTACTTACAGTGCACCAACAGGTATGGCTCATAACATTCAACGTACCTGAAAATATAAAAGACATGTTATTAGTAAAAAGAAACAGAAAGGTTATTTTGTATTACTGTATTTAAATTGATTGATTAAATTTTGAAAAAAAAATTTAAACGGCATAGCTTTGGCACTGTGGCTCAATTCCCTTTCACAAACAATTTTTGACTCATCGCTTCATAAACCACATGTTTTTCTGATCAAAAGTGTTCAATAAATGATTGATTATTTACGATTGTTGCTAATTAACAACTTAAAGCTCTCAGAATAATCATCGTTACCGAAAATCCAAAATTATAAACATCAATAATTATTACTAAACACTTTTGATCCGAAAGAAATAATAACTTGTGGGATGAGTAAAAAAATTAATTCCAAATAATTTATTTAATTTGCTTTCATAAATAAATGATAAATTTCACTTTGAGGCAAAAGATAAATCAATTAAGGATTTTTTTAAACGCTGCGGGAATAAATTTACACACAAGGTTTACTGTATACTGGATACACAAAACCATTCTAAAGTTGAAGAATTAAAATACAAGAGATAACTTTAATTGTAAATATACGCATTTCTGAAAACCTGTAGTTGAAGACTTAATAAAATTACGGTGTTATAGTTTCGGTACTGAAACTTAATTTACCTTCATAATTGAATTACTTATCACACGTAACAAAATCTTTCTCTTATCAAAATATTTCAAAATTATTAAATTAAAAAAAAAACTTTTATATCCTACACTCTAAACGTAACAGCATCGCCATCGAAATACACTTAAACCAAAATCAAAATGAATAATAAGAAATTATTCAACATTCAGATATGAAAAATGATAAGATGTATGGTCGAGTGAATTGATAATGAAAATGAATTTAGCTATATTGAAAAAATTATGCTGTCACCATTTTTGTAAAAATCCTATCTACAATTTTAACAGATCTGTAAAAATTAAATAAGAATTTATAGTTAGAATGAGCTTTTCTATTTTATTTTGGAAGTAAAAATTGTCATTTAAACATCAAACTTTGAACCAACGCTAATGTATAAATAGCAAGCACTTCACAAATGAATTTTTCATTCGCTCCACAAACCACAGAACTTTTTCAATATAAAAATTATCGATCAGTTTTTATTCCTGCTTTTATCATTATCTTCAAAGTACAGAAAAAAATCTCAAATATGCATCCTCATACACTACTTATATGCAAAATTATTCTATTCACATTTGAAAACCATCTTAATTTTTTAAAATATGAATAATCTACAGTTTTGCCTTTTACAGAACTGCGACAGTAAAAGTGTGACGTTTTTAAAATATTATAAAAAAGGATCCATTCTTGCTTTCATTACTGATAATACCAGTAATTTAAAGTTTAAAACACATTGAAAATATGAATTAAAAAGTATTAATAACAATAACGTATAGCATGTATGTTGAAAAAAGTATATTTGGTCATAAAGAATCATGTGGCTTTTTCGTAAAAAAAACCGTTAAATTTATTTAACACCGAAATAATTCAATAGCATAAGATACATAAATGATTAATTTTACTTAAAGCTAATAATACTTATAATAAATCAAATATGTAAAAATTATATACAAATAAAGAACGAGTACACTTCTGAAATGTATACGAGTGTCAAAATTTTGAATAAGCCTATTAACACAGAATATATACCCAGTTAATGTTCAATTTATTTACATGTTAAGTGCCGTCATATGACACTTAAGGTACGTTTGGAAACGTGCCAAATTATTGAACGTTATTAAAAATATTTAAATGCCTCCAGATAAACATATATTTCATGTTGGAAATACCGCGCACATAAACGTTTTATTTACAGAACTAGCGCAAAAAAAAATCTATTTTTTAAATATTTTCTTTTGAACAATATATACGAATATTATTTGGTAGCAGATAAAAGTAATTATAAACTAGAAAATGTCTTGTGCATTATTCACAAGTGAATAAGATTCAAATCTGTGCAGTTGCCAAGAATGTACCATATTTTCTTAAAATATTAAGTTTACATGAATTTATAATAGTGTTCCGAGTTGAGAGAATCGTGCTTTAAGCTAATCAGTTTATATAAAATTTAATATTAGTCAAGTAATTTTTGATTTATGGAGTTTTTTTTGAGACTCGACTGTATTTTAATATTTGATCATAACCTGTTACATTCAAGTTTATTATCAATTAATTTCTTACAATGTGAATATTGTTTCGATAAAGAACAGAACTGATTTAGATTTGTCTGAAGCTTTTGATAAAGTTCGTTATAATTTACAGATGTTTTTTTTGTTGCAACAATTTTTGAATGAATTACTTTATTGTTTGTGTCAATAAAATGGATACATTGTTGATTTATTTTTTTTTATTAACATGAATTTTAAACTAATTATAAGATACATGTTACGATTTTTTTTGTGTGTGCATTAAAAAATTTGTACAAACCTATCTTGCAAGCAGTAAATATAATTTACAAATTGTTTCCACAAATACTACAACAAAAAACTATACAATGTGGTGACGCATCCGCAATTAAAATTACATATGAATAAAGCACAAGTCATAAACCAATTTATACGTACATAAATTTACATATAAATTGTTTATCTCGAGGAATGGGGCTGTAATTTGAATACAAAACATGCATTTTTTAGATGGTTATCAAGTGAAAAAGGTTGGTGGAATCATATGATTACCAGTATTTTACGTTGCTCGTATAATAATGTTAATAATAGGAGCATGTCATGTAACATCGAATTTCACCCACGATTTTAATACATACTTTAGATATACATCAGTCTAGATATAGAATTTCATCCCTTAGCTGGTAAAAGAATAACCGTTCCTGGACAGAGCACACCACTTAAAATATTTCGTATTATATACGCATCTCAATTTACATATTATACAACGTAGGTAATAAAAAAAAAACTCCACTCGATTTGAACTCACAATTTAATATCGTCCGTGTCACTTTTATTTGATGCTTGCGTTATTTTTTTTTTTTTGAATATTTCGAGAAGAGTAAATAATAACACTGAATAGCTAACATATTTTTTCTTGATATATATATATATATATATATATATATATATATATATATATATATATATCAAAGAACAGGTATTTGCGTCAAAACTCTTTTCAATTTTCTTGTATTACCATGCAGCTTCACTTCTTCGTACTCGACTCAACACCATTTGTATAGCACAAACTTTTAAATAATTTTCGTATAAGTTTAAGAATTACATTTCAAATAAGGACAATTTATAACTTGATGAAGTAAAATAAAAAGACTGGTAGGGAAAAAAACGTAAACGAAACGTGTTTGTGTAAATTTGCGCGTTATTTAAACCACACCTACATTTATTTTAACATCGGAATCTTCGCTATAAATTTTTTCGCAGATAGTAACCATCGCATAGACGTGAAATTAAAAATAAACCTTTTGATGTAAATGAGATGTTTTATCGTCGAACTCCAACGTGGAAACAAATATTCATATTTTTATTACAATCCTATACAAATTTATTAAAAATGATTAATGGCGAAAAATAAACAATCTTTTTTTTATATTAATTGTAGCTTTCAGAAAAAAGGCACAGAACAAACGGCTGTGAAAATATTCTTAGATGTTTTATAAATGATGTGTGGAGAGTCTAACTGAAACATGTAGAACGTTTATTAATAATCAGTAATAAATTTTCATTTTACAAAACGCTATTAATGTCTATTTTTTTAATATATGTTTCAGAAATTACAAATTGTAATTTTTATTACTAGTAGACATATTTTCATAATATTGGATAAAGTAATAAATAAGTGTATATTTTCAAACATACAATCAACTATATTCAATATTCACAGTTCGCCAAGAATTATTTTATAATCGACTTTAAAACAAACGCATGTGTACTCTTTTATAGATTTCAATGATTCATAGGATTTTATTTACAAGATATTTAAACATTAACCTACATTTACCTGTTCGCTATAAACATTACATACACTTCTACCCGAGCAAAAACTGGCGTTTTGATAAAGAAAAATAGGTTTCCAATTCAATAAATAAAACAAAATAGTGTAATATGTTAAATTCAGCTCATTGTTGGATTACTTTCACATTAAACGATAACAGATTTGTGTAATCTGGATATACATTCACCTACCCGATTCTCTAGAAACGTCTGGGAATCGAATAACTCAGGCCATAACAGTTATGAGGATATAAGTTAACACAAAGCACCCATTTTCTTTTCCAATATCGATTCCATTAAGAATAACCTTTACTTCTCTAAATCCCATAATAAAATGAAAATATTTATAGCTTTTCACAACACATGGGATATCCAAAACAGTGTGTCACATATAATTTATTGACAATTTTTTCAAAATTAATAATTAACAATTTTTCATTCAAATTTCTGTGAATATTCAAATTTTTTTTAATATGCTTCTGACAGTTTTCAATTGATTATTACTGATTGTACATTTCGTTCTTAAACCTAATATTTATTTTAAAGAGTTTATTTACAGTAGCACTTAAGACAGTGTCACGTTACGTTTTTCGTTAAACGGTTTTACGTTTTTACTATTACGTAGTTTTTTTTGGACGTCAAAACCAAAATATGCATTGTTTTACTTAGATTTATTTTTGGATTTTCAGTACTATTTAAAATTGAATGAAAAAATAAATCGAATGTATTTTATTAGTTTAATTTATTATGCTTGATGGTAAATGTAAGGTAATTGTAGTGGTAATTAAAAAAAAAAAAAAACTA
Organism: Acanthacorydalis orientalis; assembly: GCA_034766995.1. Taxonomy (NCBI): domain Eukaryota; kingdom Metazoa; phylum Arthropoda; class Insecta; order Megaloptera; family Corydalidae; genus Acanthacorydalis; species Acanthacorydalis orientalis. Next base: position 11,059,406 of record CM068314.1, read on the forward strand.
TTTATTCTTCAAGCTAATATAGCCATCGAAATATAAACATGAACGATCTACTTTCAGTATTTTTGGCTTTGTGAATCATACAAGGTCCATCTGTCTCAATTAGTTTCGGCTCTTGAGTCATGATCAGGTATATTGTAAATAACAGGATGACGAAAAAAAGAAAGTAGTGATCAAAAATGTTGAATAACTGATTATTGACCATTTTCGATTGTTACTTATACGGATTTTTATAGAGTTCAAATCCTCATAACTTTAAAGTTCAAACAACTCTCGATTGTGTTCTTTGTACCTGAAGTACTCTGAAGATAATTGAAAAGCATTCCATCGAAATGCGTGTAAAAAACAATCAAATGATCAATTATTAAACATTTTTAAGAAATTTTTTTTTAAAAAAAACTTGATTTTCATACTACTTTTTTGATATAAATCAATCCATCGATAAGTAAAATAATATAAAAACATACAAAATATATTGGACTGAAAGAATGTTATACCTAAGTCATGCTCAAAATATTCTGAATACTAAATTATTTCCAATTGATAACTAAAAATTCTTAAAAAATATTCGATTAAAAAATAACACAATATAATTTTTAGAGATAAAACTAAATTGGTTTTCACAAATAAAATTTGTACTCACTCACAAACCACATTTTTTCTGATCAAAAATATTTAGTAAGTAATGGATTATTTTCATTCTTACTTGTGCACATTTCGTTGTCAATTCCATCAATCTTAGAGGTTTTAAGTGCAGAAAAGTGACTTGTAAGGAAATGAAAAATTAATTTGTAAAATTAAGAAACATTTTTTTGGAAAAAAAATATTTCTTAAGAAAATTAACTTAATTTTTTAAAAAACTTACTCTTTATTTTAATTATAAAAAATTCAAAACTAGTTCTCTTTTTTACCTTTTCATTTCAATATATAAAAATATATACGTACGTCCATATATACAAGAGCTCAGTATAAAAATATAAAATAAAACTCAAACGTCGTAGTGTTTTATAAAATATCTACACACAATCATATAAAATGGTGTGCACACATCTAACGTACATTCATTTTTACCTCTACATCAAGTATTGCTTTTATTTTCTCAGGTATGTTCAACGGTACAACCGTTTGTGAATTTGTGTCTTGATTAAAAATTGATCAAAGAATTCTAGTCTGTCTGCTGTAGAGAGAGATATGTTCGTTTTTTTTTAAACTTATCTATTATTTATTTCTTTTTCTTGTCAGGTTGCACGATAATATACATTACATTCGTTGCGGATTTTTCTTTAAAAAGTTTATTAATATTTTACTTTATTAATTACCTTCGGTGATATTTATCAATTTAATTTAAAATCAACGAATTGACGTCACATATGAATATTATAATTGTATTTACATAATAATAATTGAATGCCGGACACTTATGACACAAGTTATTTATTCGTCTCCCATAAATCATACGAGAATATATTTTACCTGTTTGATTTATTGTCATGTGTAATTATTTACGTTTCAATTCAAATCACTAATATACACATCAGAATACATTAACATATGCAAAAAAGTTTAATAAAAGACAGGTTAATATTTCTATCAGATACTTTTTTCAATTTGAATAAAAATTGTTTGTGTTAACAAATATCAATCGAACTGGTAAAAAAATATATGATCGTTATAAGAACGTATTCGATGAAATATTACAAACAATTTCCGTACTCGAAAACAGTCGTCCTGCTTCAAAAAAACATATATCAGTAGAAAATCTATGGCTGCGGACTTTCACAGCCTGAAAAATAAACATTCAAAACGGAGTTTAATAAAAAAAGCATTACTAACGCTGAATGTCGCATACACAAGACCTGGACTAAAGAAGGGCGGGCTGAAAAAATACGAACATGATTTACGTGTTAGCTGTCGAGTATTTTCCAACGAGTAATATAGTTTTTTTTTCACCTATTTCGATCGTTGTTTTCGTGCCTGCGATTCAGTACATCATTACCATGTTAATAATTTATTACTATCATACACTAAAGGAAGGGATTTGCAAAACATTATTTAGAAACATAAAAAACTTGTAACATGTTCTAGATTTACCTTTCCTTTCATACTATATATATATATATATATATATATATATATATATATATATATATATATATATATATATATATATATATGTGTATATAAAAGGCCTTGAGTATTTTAATTTAAATTTACTTAATTTTTTTAAGTCTTCTTTGAATCTATGAATATAATTTACTTTATACTTTATTCGCATATTAAAAAAAAATCTGAGCGGAAGTAAATAATTCTAAAGTATTGACTAAAAGTAAATATAAAATAAAAGTGTACTTCTGAGATTACATTATTTTTGTCCTGTTGTTTTTATACAAAAATATAGTCATATATTAATAATAAATATTATGTGTGATTTGTGACTGGATAATTAATGAAAAGTTCATTAAAAAACAGATAAATGCAGTAAAATTTCTTGACAGCGATACTAAAAACTAATGATGATGAAGGATTTGTTTTAACCGGGAATCGATTTGTATTTTCAAAAAAGGATTCATAAAATGTACAGAGATGATTGAGGCACTCTTTAAATCAGTATTGTTTTTATTTTTTATTATTTAATGTATTTGTGTACTCTATATTCTATTTTTGATTACTGTGCAAACCTCAGAAGATGATTTTGATTTTTTGAAGCATTTAGAGTTTAGGGCTTTTTATATTTCTCAATAAACAATTTCTTCCTTTCTGTATCCAAGTTATGTATCCAAGTTCAAACAAGTACAAGTATAAAAAAAACTAGATTACTCCTTATGTTCACGTCTTCAATCCATAAAATTATTACATTTAGGTTTAAATTTAAAAATAAAATTATTACATTTAGGTTTAAATTTAAAAAATAAGTTTCAGAGTACATTTTTGACACTATTGCTAAATTCATTTTTAGGAATGAATTTTTCATTCACCCTACAAACAAAAAAATTTCTAATTAAACAGAAAATTAAATAGATCTCAAAACATATTCAGACAAGTCATGAAACAGAAAGTATCACAATATCTACTACATTTCTTATAAACACTAACCAATTTATGTGCCACGGATCATGAAAATTTAAGTTATTTCTTACGAAAAAATGTTTCTTTTTAAGTCTGTCTCATTAATTCATCTTAAATTCATTAAATCTCTCAATCTGGCTTTTAAACCAAATTTTCCTCGCAACAGGAACTCAAAATACATCGTTACAACCGAATCGTCGCTATATCCGAGATCACTGTAAGCTAAAAGATTTGAAATGAAATTAAATGAAACCAAACTGTATATTGGATTTATGTCATTATAACCGAGGTCGTTATAAATGAATTCTACTGTAAATATTTGAAATAACAATAATAATAATTATATATATATATATATATATATATATATATATATATATATATATATAAACACAATACATGTAACAAATCAAATTAAGTACAATGTATATAAATTAGATAAAAATCATTTACAGGTGTACATAAATATTCTTTGTTCTGACTCATTTTTCCAAATACAATTTCAAATATTACAGTTAAATGAACATTCAATGAATTCTAAAAAATGAAATTAACATCGATGAGGACAGTGCAATGTGATAATCAATAAACTAATCGGAAGAGTAAATAAAATGCATCATTCTATATAATTTCTGTAAATAAAATACCATGTTTTACACTGAAATCTGTGTGAGTAATTCACAAATACTAAAAAGATTATACTTTTACAGTAAATGTTTATTGAAATATTTTTTTTGAAAAACCTGTAATTTAAAAATACTTAGAAGTATCTTACTTTCAAATCTTTAATTCTTTATGAAAACAACACGTGCTCATAACGTATAATTTTTCAATTATTTAAAAAGAAAGAAGATAAGAAATATTTTTAAGTCACTTTCATTTTAAACAATTATTATAGATAATTTAATTTTAAAATCTACCTTTAAAATAATACTATATAAGTAGAGTGTAGATTTTATTCGAAAGTGTTTACACATTTTTAAATGTTTTATCTTTAATCCATTCAAACCTATACTTTTATATTTTCCGAAAACAATGCTAATAATCAAAACAGTCAAAAGAGAAATTAACTTTTGTTATACATTTTCAAATAAATATAAGATAGTTGTGAAAAGATGAAGAATTGATAAAAATGTGTAAGATTTTTTTTATCTGAAGTTATATATAAAATTTGAAAACAATTTGTGCCATTTAAATGAAAATATAAATTTGAATTTTCTGCATTTTTATTCATGTTCTTATAAATATCAACACTTTCAGTTTTAATAGAAAAAAAAAAGAATTGCTTCAAAAATTTTACATGTGTAATTTATGAAAAAGTTTGTTTGGAATTTCATTAATATTACCGTTTCAAAATATTTAAATTCGTTGAAATTTATCTTGTTTCACAGTTTGCAACATATTAATCTGTGAATAATAGCAATACCAACGATAGGTGATAACAGAAATTATTACGAATTTCTATGTTTGAACAAAAATAAGCAGATATCTATAAGACATGTAACTTACACTTAACTCTATTATACTATTTGTTCATATATCTTCTAATTTATTTTTCTTACAGAGTATAAAATTTCAACTTATAAACTGTATCTGTAAATTGTTCTATTGTTGTCATGTTGACCACGTGGAAATATATCTATAAATCTCAATGAATAGTACTAATTTTCAAAATAATGCACATATGATACATACTCAAATATCACTTATTAATTTATATTATTAAATAACGTGTTAAATTAAAAATATTTTTTCATTGAATCGTAACCGACATCTTTACATTTTAACGAACTTTCAGGATAAATACAAATATTAATAAATTTAAGTAAAATAATCGAGGGAAGAGAAAAATCACTTTTAACTCCGAATTTAAGACACCAAATATCATGTGAAGGATTTTCCAACAGGGACGCCATTTTTTAAGATTTGTTAAGTTTTGACATTGGCATTTTTCGTATACAACAAAAAACGCACTGAAATAATACAACTGTATTATGAAAATGGTCGTTATATAAAAAGTGAATTTCGTTAATTATATGATATTTATTCTCGACATACTCGTCCATATGAATCAACAAATTTTTGATTAGTGAGTAAATTTGAAAAGACTGGATCAGTTAAAGATAAAGAAACGCCAACACGTGATCTTAATGCTAGTTCTGAAGGAAGCGTTGACAAAATTTCCTTATTTCCAGAAATAGTGTCATTAATTGGCCACCGAGATCCTGCGATTTAACACCGTTGTTCTACTTTCTTTAGAGTCAAGTTAAGGGACAGGTGTACGCCAATAATCCTAAAATAAGTTCTTACCTAAAACATGAAATCCAAAGAGTAATTGATGAGGTAGAGCCCCAGCTGTGTAGGAATTTATTAAAAATTTTAATAAAAAAATTGTTACTTGTAAGAAAGCACACGGCGGTCACTTACATGATATTATTTTTAATTTATAAACGGTATACTCCCAATTATTATATACAATAAAAAAAACTTGAAATTTGAGCACGAATTCTATTTTATTTCAAATAAAAAAAAATACATCCTTATTGGAAAACCCTATATATATATATATATATATATATATATATATATATATATATATATATATATATATATATATATATATATATATATATATATATAGATAGATAGATAGATAGATATTATGAAACTCTAATGACATTTTTTTAAAAAAAAACTGAATAATATAACGAATATGTAATTAAAAATTTCATTTTTTAATACAGTATTATAATTAATGTGGATGTAATTTTCACGCGTACTCTTTTAATAGTAAAAAAACATACTCTAGAATTTCAGTCGGTCTTTGTGAAGGAGTAATTAATTTTCTTAATTCGAAAACAGTCTAGACAAGCATACAATTATTTGATTGGCATTTAAGAATTATTTTCATTTCACTGGATATCACGGCAAATAGAAAATGAAAGTTTGAAAAACGGAATGTAACATACATTTTTATTATATCAATTAAAATTGTACAGATGTTATGTGATATTTATTATTAATGCCGGATATTTTTTTTAGAATACACTTTACAATAAACAGCATCGTATCTCAATATGACGTAAGAGCAAATTATTACATTCCTCTTAAACACATTCTGTGATCTGAATATAAATTTCTATGTTAAGATTGATGTACGGCTAACATACTTGACATTCTTTTCTTCATTCTTTAAATATCAATTTGGAAAAAAAACAATGAATTTAAATGACGTATAAAATGTATAATTTGTGAATAAATAAACATTAAATCGGATTTCGCTGTAAAAATTATTGTTTCAATTTAGTATTATTCGAAATTTAATCATCATCCGATGCATTTTAACAGCAGAACTACTCCATAAAAATATTTAAATACTCTCGAAATGATATTCATAGCTAGTTTATAGTTTTCTCATATACTTCTGTTCTTACCTATTTGCATGAATTACAATATTTTTTTCCTTGATCGTGTCCTTGTCTAGAGTTTTTTTTACTCTTCATTAACTCTCTTATACGTTCTAAGTAATCGTATATATCAAATAAATGTGACTATGACTGTAGTCAATTACCAGTTGTGTGTCATCGCAGCAGTCGATAAAACCACATCAAGAATTTGTTATTTATATTAGCTTATGTCATCTTTTATAGAAAACAAATACCGCTAAGTGTTAGAATACATTATTTAAATAGCGAAAAAAAATGTGCACATCATTACTTATACCTAATATTCATACATTTTTATTCGGGAGGAATTTCTTTTCACGCGTTAGTTACTATCTCACTGCTAGTCACCGTTACATTACAAACATATTTATACGTATAAAAGATAAAATTATAGAAAAAAAAACATACATATATATGTGTGCATACGTGTTTTAATTATTAAAATAATTTACGCCGCACAAATATTCAAAACAATCTACTATTTGTATTTATTCTTAAAAGAAATAAACACTTTAATAATTTCATTGTTTCAACAATTCAATGTAAAATAGAAAAAAAAATTGTTAATTTTGACCTTGAACCAATGTTTGAAAAATATAAAATATTAGGAGTAAAAATTAATTTTTGGCTTATTAATCAATCGTAATTCTGTTTTAAATAAAAATATTTTCTCGTTGTTTTAAAATTTTGAATCTGCAGACTTTCCCTCAATCTTGTCGATCTTAACATTTAAAAACGTAACATTTAAATACATTGGGACAACCAGCTGGGATAACCTCTCAAAACAGTACTGAACACGATGGCGTTTGAAAAGCATCATATTAGGCAATGCAAAATTTCCGCATTCCAGTAGAAAAAAATCCTTCCGAAACCATAAGAATGATTTGTTCAGCTTTTTGGGAAGGTAATGTGATGCCTAAAATATACATAAGATGCTAAAACAGTGCACGAGACCCGAAAATGCATTACAACTTTATCGACCCAAAGCTGCCATCTTTTTTTCGACAAGGGATTCGTCAGTTACCCGACACATGGAATAAAGTTATACAAAATAATGGTGCATATTTTAAGGATTTTCCATTTTTCCATAAACATTCCTTTTCTATAAAAAAAAGAAATACATCTAATAAAAGTATCGGTTCGTCAAATAAACTTTTCTGCCACTAAACAAACAACAAAAAATGATTCTAATTAAAAATGTTCAATCATAGATTGTTGATTTTTAGTCATTATTTATTCTCAATTCGATGACGATGACATTATTCTCAGTGCTATAGAAAAATCTTTATGAACCGTATAAAAAATAGTAAATAATTAATTATTAATCATTTTTGATTCGAATTAATTTGTAGTTTATGGAGAAAAAGAAAAAGATCGTTTGTGAAAGTGAATTTAATTACAATATCAGAAAAATTATCAGTAAAAAATTGTTTAAAAAATATGAATTTCTCTATTATAAACTTTAATTTGAAATCGGTAAAACCTCGAGTAAACTATTTATAATAATAATTGCTATTAATAATAATAATAACTATACCTAACCTTATCATACCTCATCTCACTTACACAGAGTACAAGAAAATCAACAGACATAAAAAGAAATAATTATTTATAAAAATGGATTAGAAGGAAATTTTGCTATTTTTGGAGGAGTAAGAAATTATTTTTTTAAAGTTTCATTGAAATTTTACATATGTATCGCCTCATGGAAATACAACGCACTTTTTATCTGTCTAATTTTCTTAAAAACATGCTGCACAAAATAATAACTATAAACGATTAGGTTCATAGTTAGATAAAAATTCACTTTGAAATTAATATACAGAAAAATAGAAATGTAATCAGAAAACATATAAAAAAAATATAATTAGTCACTAGTTTTTATATAAAATATCATGTTCTTCAGATTTTCAATAAATATAAAGATGTAATAAACAAAACCCCAATTTTCCTTTAACCCAACAAACAATACTAATGATATTTTAGAATCATACAGTCTGATAAAGATTTCTTAATTTTTTCCTCTACAAACTAATCTACTAATGAACAACTCCAAACTTATTAAATAATTTCCTGCGCGCACAATTACAGTTCGTTTGAGAGTCTTTTATCTTTGAAAAAGTTTCAAATTCAACCCAAAAATCCACGAAAATTAACTCGAAATTTCTGTTCGAATAATCTTATTATCTTAATTTCGAGTCTTGACACAAATCTACGACTTTCTTCATTAAACTTGCAATAAACTTTCAGAAACGTTCTGTTTTCATTGAAAATTCAACACGTCTCACTTAATATTTTCGCGTATAAAATCAATAATCATTTCATATTATTTTTAGGTCATGGTTGAGTTGATTAATGCTTAAAAATAAATATACGTCTGTATATTGAAAAACATAGAAAACAATACAAAAAAAATACACGTTTAGAGACAATGAGATAAATTTTTTTACACACAATAGTGCGAAAAAATGCAAACCTTAAAAACATAATGAATCTTGGCATATAATAAATTATTTAACATAAAACAACGCCCTCGTAATAACAACATTATATGAAAAAAGACCTTGCTGCAATGTATGATATTTTTAATATACTACATTAATCTAGAACAAATAACATTATGAACATTCAAATAATATATATATATATATATATATATATATATATATATATATATATATCCAAACACATACATATTTTGCTGAGGTAACATTGTTTTAAATTATTCACTAGAGGTACGAAACATAACAAGATTTTATATAACTTTTGCATTAAACTTTACTTACTGTGCGGCACAGAACAGGTAAATTTCATCAATGGACTATAACACGTGTTCAAAGTAAAGGAAGAAAAGAAGTACGAACGCATTAAGTCGTTATTAGATTATGTAAAGCAGATTATGTAAGAATTTTTAATATTTAATTGTAATTCTACGTGTGTGAAAATGTTGGGTGTCAATGTGATATTCTATTTTAATTACACGCCCGTATTAGAAAATAATAATTTACTATAAAAAAGTCAAGGTAGTGAAGAATAGCGGTCGATCGAATTTCGAAATTATATTTTTTAGCCAGTTACTACGAATATATACTACTTTATTTTACGCTTTAATAATATTTAATAATATACCATTCTCAATGCGTCACGGCTCGCCTATCATATGCCGAACGACATACGTTCACGTCATAGCGCACCGGTTAATTTATGATATTCTTGTATGAAGATATGGATGTTTACCAGGGACAAAGAGAAATGTTTGTCGGCGGTAACGAACCGCAAGAACATGCAAAACCACCTCCGTGAGTACGAGGCATTTAAATGTTCACCGTTGCTAAAAAGCTGAATACCTGGTACTTTATAACGGTCCGAGACCCTTTTTATAAACACTTTTTCTTTCCAGAGTTTTTAAAGGACGTTGCTACTTTCGTGCAGATTTTTTACAAAATATTATTTCTGGTACATTTTTAGTGCGCATATATATATATATATATATATATATATATATATATATATATATATATATATATATATCATAATGAAAAAACTATGTTCAAAATAAATAACAGGATGAAACTAGAACAATGCCGTAGATATAAAGAATTATATATATATATATATATATATATATATATATATATATATATATATATATATATATATATATATATATATATATATACGAGAGTAGAGAGTGATAATACCCGTAATACGGTTTGCCAAACTGCTCAAATTAAGAATTTACAGCAGCGATGACTTCCGGATTTTATGCAAATCTTTTTTTACCTCCGAGCAAGTTTGGAAACAGAAAAATGACACACGGTGTCAAATCTGGAAAATATGATGAATGTGGAAGCAATTCATGCAATTTTGCCATCGAAATTGTTGATTTGTGTGGCGGTATATTGTCTTGGTGGATGGTCGCAGATCCTTTTTATAAACACTTTTTCTTTCCGTACTTTTTAACGACGTTGTTACTTTCATGCATATTTTTTTACAAAATATTATTTCTAATACATTTTTGGTACGTATATATATATATATATAATAATAATAATAAACCCATGCTTAAAATAAATCGTAGAATGAAACTAGAAAAATGCTGTAGATATAAAAAATTTCAAAAATTTTATGATTTTGTTAAAAAAAGTTTTATGAAAAATTTAAATTTTGATTCAAATAATAATGTCTGAATATGAATAAGTGTAAAGCTATTAAAAATTTTATATATATATATATATATATATATATATATATATACACACACACACACACACACACACCCATCTTATAACACGGTACTCTGAAAACACTGATTCAATATAACACGGGGCAAATATTGCGGCATCCCTCCTATAACACAATATTCTTATAAATCGGCTCCCATTAAGCACGATTTGATAAATTTTGACAACCCCCATACAGCACGAATGTTTCGATCACACTCCTTTGGTTGACATAAACAGGGAATTCCCCTTGTATACATAATAATGCGAAGTATGTGCTGTTCTTATTGAAAACTAATTCAGTTGACGGTTTCTTATTTATAAATTCAGACACCTACCGAGAACACGGAACGTATTTCCCTGATTTGTATTATTTTTAGGTTTCTTTTAACACAATTTCCATACAACATGGAACGAATTAACCATATTATATGAGGATTGACTGTATGTATATATATATATATATATATATATATATATATATATATATATATATATATATGTATATGTATATATGTATATATATATATATATACGAGTATATATATATGTATATATATATATATATATATATATATATACGAGTATATATATAGATATCATCATCACCAATATCTTCAGCCTCTGTCAATCAACTACTGGATATAAGCCTCTTCCGTGATTATATATATATATATATATATATATATATATATATATATATATATATATATAATTTTACTTTTTACATAATATAAGGAAACAAGAAAATGAAATTCTTATCAAAGCACTGTTTGTCAAATATCGCATCAAAATAAAAAAAGTGTATTACAAAAACACTGTGTCATGATAACAAGTATTTGTCACAAAAGAACAATCAATCAAAAAATAGTGACAAAACAGTTGCATCGCATATTGTAACTTCCTCGTGTAAAAACAAATATAACAAACACATTTCTACAAATAATTTAAGAAAAAATATGTATATGTAAACATTTTAGGCACGTATGTATTTTTTATGTAATTCTTAATATTGATTTGTAAACAATAAATATTAATATGGCAGTAATTCAATATCATATGTTTATAAAAAAGTTTCTACACTTAATTTCATTTCAATAATTACTTATCAATTATAGTTCATAAGGTTAATAATTTCCATATTAATAAATCGTTGTATATATTCTCATATACAATATGTATGAAAATTATTCGATTCGTTCAAAATTAATCATTTTTTATAATGAAATAAAAAATATTTTTATATATAATATCTGTAATACACAGCTCAATTGCTAATTCATTCGTTTTATTTGTGGACGAACTTTTCCTAATCTATTTTAATTACCTTAACTGTTTCGAATTCAGTGAAACACTAATAGTTTTCCATGAAATATTTAATTGATACTGTTTTATTTAACATTAATGTATAACAACTAATGAATAAACTAACAACGTACACTACCACGACTTTGAAAATAATCGTACAGACAATAAATAACTTTATCAGTTCCATCAATTATATTGGTTTCACTGTAAACTTAACGGAACAGAACATGCAAAGAAAAAACAGTTGCCAATATTTATGTAACGCTGCCGAAACATAAACATATTGAAAAAAACGGTTTGGCAAACGATCATTACTTTCTGTGCTCGAAATAAATGCGATCAATCAATTCTTAACGCATTTCTCTCCTGGATTAGTTACACACATTGAAATATTATTTTTGAAACATTATTAACGACGTGTTCGCAGTACCTGTGTGTTTTCAATACGTTGCGTTCATCCAGCAGTAAACTAAATTTGTTTCTCTTAAAAAAAAGATTGATAGAAAGTGTTCTGTTACAACGGAACTACTTTTACTGTGTAAATAATCTAAATAAATATATTTCAGATATTAAATGTTTATTTTTAGATTGTCTTTTCGGTTGTTTATAAAATTTGTAAACAGTAACGTTGTTTCAAATATCATTTTACATCCAGTTTAAATAAACAATTAAATCAAATAACGTGAAATAAACTAAAATGAAAATTATTTTCATACTAAACATAAAAGTATACAAATAATTTGTACCTATATGATATTAAAAATAAATTTCTTCTAATGTCTTCTTATTTCATATTAATTAATTAAAGGCGCTTAAAAAATAGTAATATTAACTTCACACTACTACTTTAACACTATGGTTCCAAATTAACTTTTACAAATCAATCTCTTTTTCATCTCATAAGCTACAAAAAGTTTCCTAATAAAAAATGATCAATAAATGATTATTGACAATTTCTAATTGTTGCTTATAAGCATTTCGACAGCACTACCATCATACTCGGAGCATTAAGGTAAAGAAAAATTAGACTTTTTAATACTTGAGCACTGTTAGGACAATATGACGGTCATCTAAATAAGAAACAAACAAAAATAGCCAATATTCATTTATTAAAAATTGTTAATCATGAAAATGTTTATGGTTTGTGTGGTGAAAGAAAAAGTAATTTGTAACAATGAAAACTTTAACAAATATAAGAAATTTAAAGAATACATGAATTGTTCATTCATAATAAAATAATTGCTGAATTAAAGTCAGAAGTTTCGCCAGAAAAAAATAAAAAAAAAACACATGACCATCAAAATTTAGTCAACCGATACTAAAAATCTACTACTAAAACGAAATGTTTTAATTTGATTTGTCACGTTTACAAAATTAAAAAATTATTTTAAAAGTAAAACAAAAAATTAGAATTATATTTTATCAAATACTATAAACTATTTTTTATTTATATCTAGTATTTTTAATTCTCAAAATTAATTAACTAAAAATATTCATATATTTTAACTTTTTCAATGTAACGCAATTACAAGAAAATGTGTAAATATTATTTAAACATGAGATAGTCAAACTAATTAATGAATCACTGATATTCATTTGAAACAACAAGCAATTTCAATTTTAAAAAATGTCCTTGAAACGTTTTCTTTAATTTAGATACTAGTTTATAATTAAATAATTATACTATTCATTTACTTTACACAATTCTTTCACACATACACACCGGCGTATAAAATTATTACGTGTTATTAAATTCATTATAGAAGTCTGTGTTTTTCAAATTTAAATGTTAAAAATAAAAATCAAAAATAAAATATCAAATTACTGATTCATAAAAATCCTAATTTTCTAATTTTATTTTCTTTTTCTTTTCTAAAATATATTTACAAGCCCTAATATTTTTCTAATCTAGTATCTCCTACTTGCAATAAATATTATTATACATTTCAGTTACATTAGTTATTCATCTCTTGTTAGTGTTATTTTTTTTTGTTTCTCTTTAATAAAATATTTTAGTATTCCTGACGTTTATGTAGATATATAATTTTATTTTTGAATATATTCTATTTATATCGATCACTTTTAATAAAAGTTGATTATATTTATGTCTATAATTGAAGAAAATAGACCTTTTTAAAAATACATATAAATACTGGATAAATATCTGGATTTAGTTCAAAAATATAAACATTTTTAATAATTAAAATATATTCCATTTTTCTGTAAATATTTATTTTGTATAAAAAAAAGGAAAGAATTAATTTGTACACTATATATATATATATAGAGAGAGAGAGAGAGAAATGTATGTATATACAAGTGTATATATATATATATATACACATTAAAAATGTTTACTATTTCATATACAAAACCAAAATCCCTATCTGATATTAATAAAAATCTATTAACCCTTTCCTAATGCCTGCTAATACTGTCAGGAAATGGCTATACAAATCAAGACATTTCTTTTATGATTATTAATTATAAATATAAGTAATACCATCCCAAATCATCTTCAAATATTCGATATAATATTTTTCACCTTAAAAATAGACAATAATCTAAATATTTACTATGATGTGGTAAAAACACTTGTGCTATGCTTTACACTGAATACATGTCATATGCCAGTCTCTGATTGGGTTAAGACTATACATAATTCAAAAAATACATACTAAAAAAATTGACCGAACCAACACAAAAAATTTTAAATGTTGGCCTAATCAAGGTACATATATTGGCCAAGACTAGATCAATTTATAGAATCGATATAAATTTTATTTTACACATACATGTATCGTACAAAAAAATATATTTAAGATCATTTTCGCACGTTGTGATTATTCGCACATATTTCTAAACTCTTTAAAAACTGATAACATCTTATATAATTGGTATTTTATTTTTTAAATACAATATGATAAGATATCGTTTTATTACTATGGCGAACAGATCATTAACCTTTTCAATCTCAATTTTTTTTTATAGGCGTATATATATTTCATTTTTTTTCTTATAAAATATTAAAGATTATATCTTATAAAAAATATTTTAATGGCAGTATAACGACCTTGATAAGATATTCATTCGAAATCAATAACTCCCTTTATAGTTTTATTATTTGAATACACTGTCTTGTTGGGAATAAAATATTTAACAAAAAATTAATTTAAAATAAAACACATTAATTACAAACATTTCAATATTATATTTCAATTATTGAAAAAATAGCAATATTTTGTTCTTCTTCTTTTAAAATTTTAGAAAACTTTTAATAGAATAAGATTGTTTTTGATTTTTAATCGTTTATAAAATCTGAAAAAATAAGTCTGGAATTCATTATAAGAATTTATTTTTTACATATACATAAATAAATATATATATATATATATATATATATATATATATATATATAATACATTCATTAAAAAGCTATAAAATTAACTTTTTCATAAAGTATTCTATTAATGAAAATTATTCTATTCAAGACACGCCAAGGTTTATAGTGTTGGTCTCACAATTCAAATTAAATTCATCATTCATCGAGTGCATTAACACATGAACCCGGTATAACTTCGCGCGTCATACATTAATGCGACTTTTATGTGGGAATTATATACTTATGGATCATAGGATCATCATAAGTGCTCAACGTAGAGCGTAAAATACGTCCAACAATATCTGTATGTGTTTTTTAACTTGGGTTTGTTAAATGCAGTACTGTGGTAGACAGGATATCGATCTCAATGAGTCATAAAGTCGAGTCTGGAAAACTATATAAATTTTTCATCCATAAAGAACACATAAAAATGTCTACAGAGGGATTGGAAAGAATGTAACTATTAGTATGTTTTCTATGCAGAATCGTTTTTATTTCACTGATTTTCTGTATGTAACATTATCCGGAAATTAATGTCAAAATCTTGAATGTATGACTAATAGTATAAACTGTCTAGCAAGGGGAGTATTATTTGAAAATTATGCAAAATAGGTAAGGATTTTTTTATTCTTATGTGTATTTTTATGTATATGTATATGTATATATATAGCAAAAAATTCCAGTTTAGCCTACCTGACCTGAAAAAAATCAATACGAACAGAATGAGCTTAATCTTATGGCTTTTAATATGATTTTTTTTATTTTAAATTGATATAAATTTGTTAAATTTGTTGTTTAATACTTTTTAAGAAAGATGACAACAAAATAACATTTCATAATAGTATGCAGTGAAAAAAAATTAATACTAGTATTCTCTTCTATTATTGCGAATTCTACAAAGAAAATTTAAAAAAAAATCATTTCTTTTCTGTTACGATCCGATATTTCACAGAGTTTATTACTTATGTTCGTTTTAAAATTTTTATAAATTAGAAATAAAATTTTAAGATTTCTAAAATAATAATCGAATAAAAATGTACATATATATATATATATATATATATATATATATATATATATATATATACATATATACATATATACATATATACATATATACATATATATATATATATATATATATATATATATATATATATATATATATATTAATAACATACAATAATATTTAAAAATGTTAACTAAATTTCATTAAAAAAATACATATAACATATATCACCTTTTTTCAAGTCACTCAGTTCATGATTGTTTTCGAATCAATTTCCGACCAACAAACCACAATTTAATCACAAAAAGAAAAAAATATATATAAACTGAACACAAAACAAACACTGAAAAAAAAAACTGATGCGTCAGTCACGTTACGAACAAAAACATCACAGTTTGCACAAAATAAAAAGAATTCAAAAATGCCGGAACAGAAATGTAACGAATTCAAAAGCACAATTTCACAAATATGTTTGAAAAAAAAATATCAATTGATAAAAGCACTTAAAGGAAAATGGCGTGATTCATTGTTGCGAACGTTCGTGCAACGAACGAAATCCGAATTCCCGCTGCTGGTGCGCACGAATTCAAAAATTGATATTGGAAGAGAAAAAAAATTCAAAGATGCGTATCCGTTCAATTCACAAATACATCTTAACCCAATGGCTTACAAAAGCCAACTGCCATGGTAGACGGTCTATGAAGTCACTTGCATGAAAAACCAACTCTGTGCCAAAGTGGAAAGAACCGATTGTGTAAGTGTAACAGAGACAACGTTATACTGTATACCTTCCGTGTAAGAGAGATGGATATCGAATACTGTATTCTATGTTTGGAATTAATTTAGCATAGAACTAGACACGAAAGAGTGAAACGAAATCATTTTTCGATTATATCCGATATGATTGCGCTCTCTATCGTAGCGTACATTCGACATTGCATGAAATTTATAAAATAGAGAAGGTATTATTTATACACAATATAATCAATACATTATCTCTGTCAACAGACATCGTACTTTCATTTGAAATAAAAGCAAAATATGATAACAGAGGCTATTTACATATTCATGTCTTTATCATATGACACATGAATAGATTTAAGACTTTGATTTAATACTATTACAAAGCATGTAAGTACTAGCTTGTATGAGAAAATAACACCAGTTTGCGAAAAATCATTAATTGCATTACAAATTATCAATAATTAGATGAAATGTTTATATGAAACACTGAGTTTATTTTTATATTTTTATTCGTATATTTTATGATGCATTGGTATAAATATAATTTAATTACTGATAAGAAGCAATAATTTAAATATTTAAATGATAACATTATAAAGAAATAATAGCAACATCAATTCTTGTCATAATAATTACTTAATCGATTTTTTGTTTATAAAGATTTATAAGATTTATAACATCTTTAATACTGGAAATATTAAATACAGAAATAAATATTTCATAAGTTATACAATAGAAATTCAATGATTTTTTGATACATATTTTGAAAAATAATGATTGTATTTATAGTTTCACAAATGATTTTCTCATTTCGCAACGTACACAAGAAGTTTTTCTGATCAAAAATGCTTAATAATCATTTATAATTGTTGCTTATGCGCATTTCGATGGCGATGCCATCATCTTCAGAACGCCAAGGTACAGAAAATTCTAATTCCCTATACCTTGATGCAGCATTCATTTGTGAAAGTGAATTTAGTCAGTGTCAGAACTGATTGTGTATTTTATTGTTTTAATATTTTTCCATCGATTTAAATTTACTGTACAGGTTGTATGAACACATTTCATTTCTCAAGAGGAAAAAAAAGTTGAACTTATTTTTTTCTGTAATATTTAAAAAATTTAATCTTACATTGTATAGAGACTTGCTGTTGCTACCGTGATACCTCTCAGGAATTGGTTGTCAAGTGAACCAACATGTCACTTTTTAATATGTAAATAAGATATATTCATGATTATATTGCAATGAAATATCGGAAATCCAGTTGTTAACTCAAATTTGAACGTTTTGTACGTGAATCGTAATCAAAAATTATATATATATATATATATATATATATATATATATATATATATATATATTTGAAAACAATACAAAAAAAAGTGTTTGAGTCGATTTTTATAAATTTATACAGAGTAAATAATCTGTTGTTATAAAAATATTAAATAAAAACATCGAGTTTAAAAAAATAATGCCAAAAATATATATTTCTTGAATGAGAAAAATATGAAGGTTTTTTTCTTAAAATACAACAATTATATTTATATTATTTTACCATCTTTTCAAATTTACTGTAAAGATCATATAAACCCATTTCACTCCTTTAGGGAAAAAAGTTGAACTTATCTTTTTCAGCAATATTTTTATGTGCACAGTATTTTACATTTATTTCAAACGTATCGCGTCGAAGAATGTTTCAGAAACGCGTGATGTATAAGAAAAAGCCGAACGAAAGTTTTTCTCGATCTTTTTAAAACATTTGTGTTTTATAGTGTATTAAAAAAGCGACACGAAACGATATAGGTATGTTACAAAGAACTGGGAATGTAGAGCGAAAAACGTTTGAAAAATCTAGAGTATTCGTATGTTCGTGTGTAGATTCTGTGCAATGTATATATTTATGTAGTTTATTTTCAAATATTATGTTCGAGAAGTAGTAAACAATTGAATTATTGTGGCTGAGAGTAGAAATATTTGAAAATGTATAAACGTATAAATATTTTTTACAAATACTTCTAAAACAGTAAAATTTTAATATTAAATAAAATGTGTCTCGAATGCCACAAGATTTATTAAAGTATGTAAAATATTTTTATTACAAGGAAATAAAATGGTTAATGTATATTTCGATAACTAGCATCATCATAGCTGAACGTTGATGATGTGATGTGGGAACAGAAAGGTATATAAACGATTTTTTATGTGTTTGAAGTAGATTATAAACTGTAATATTTTATCATATATTTCGAAACGAATTATTTCCATCGCTTTCAAAACCATTTCACTTTAGAACGAATTCACATTCAACATATTTGTTTTAACATCAGTCGCACAAATATAACTGATAAAAAAGTTTGTAGTGAATTTAGTAAAAGAATAAATCTATTTATTATAATAATATTTTTTTTACTTACTTACATTTTAATAATTAATAATTTTCAAATTACTTGATAAAGAAATTAGTCAGAATATATTTAAATATTTAAAAAAGTGTACGTGAATACAAATTACAAGATTTTTATCAAAATTATTCGTTCAATAAAGGATAGAAAGTTGAACGAGTCTACTAAAGGAACTGTCTGATTTGAATCGCTAAAAACGTCAAATATGTTTTTTTTTTAAAAAAAATTGGCAAATCTTGATGACTTTTTTATCAATATACATGTAAATCTTTCTAAGAAACGTTTCTCATTAACCATAACGCATGACAGAGCACAAAATATTTTTGTTACTGGTTGACAGGATATCTCTTCCTTTAATCCTACCTCTCTCTCTTTCTATATATATATATATATATATATATATATATATATATATATATATATATATATGAGATTTTCATTTTATATGAATTTCGATGTCAACTACAACTTAACAAAAATACTTCTAAATTTTAAGAAAATGGAAGCGTTTTAAGTAGTTGTCGGTAGTCATTTTTGAAATTAAAAAAAAACTATAATAGATATCACATTTTTTGTAGTTTATGCATTAAAAAGATTTTTATTCAAGATAGAGATAAAAATTCAAGACAATCCGATTATTAATTCTTAAGATATTATACCAATCAGTTTGAAAATGTTTCTTTGAGAAGAACGCATTTTAAGTTTCGTTTATTAAGAGAGTTAATAAATTGCAAAAAATAATTTCGATACAATATTGCAAATCAAACTTCTCAGTATATACATTGAAAAATGTTATTTCGAGAAAAACGTCTTTAAAGTTTCAAAATCAATTTTTAAAGAGATTTAACTAACTTCGTGAAAATATATGAAATTGTTTTAACTCCTCATTGTACAAACTGGAAATATTCAATCTCAAATCGAAGAGAGAAAGTGAATAATTATGAATAGTTAATTTTTGATTGGAATATTTTTAAATTTGGTTGCAAATTCAGTTCAAGTTTCTTTCGAATTTTTTTCAAACTCGCTAGGTAGCATAATAAATAACTTATATCTTTAATTTTTCTAAATTTCAACAATTGTTGTGTCATTGTACAAGTATATCAGTAAGACTTAAAAGTGGGACGTTAAAAGAATTTATTATTAAATATTGTAGAATGTAAACAAACACATTGAAAATTCTCCACATTTGAAAATTTGTCAATAATTATTATGTAGCTATATTCAGAGACGAGAAAATGTATAAAATAGATATATCAAATGTGACATGTCAATAACGAAATTAAATTTTATTTATTTTGTAATAAACACGACAACAAAAGAAATCTATTGTTGTGACGTTCGAAAGAAATCGCCCAAATTCACGCCAGTTTAATTTCAATGTACACCGTCTTCCGCGTTATTGGACTGTCAGAGGCATTTGCACGGAACTAAATTATATCCAAAATTACCATTCATCAGCGTTCAATATCGCCGTTACAAAATCCGAAATTGACACATCTGAATCCCTATTGATGCTGGGGGCGTTCGCGTCGATTTATTACAAGTTTCAATACATCTGTGACCATGACATCATCATCATCGTCGTCATGATCACACGTCGGCATCGTCGCGCAGCATCGTATTGGTTTAAACGTCCCCTATACAATATCAACGATGTATAATCAAACTTTAGCGCATCTAGTATTAATAACTTTATTCTGATTTATTTGTGTGGGGATAAAAACCTGCTTTAAAGTAACGATCTGAACAGCAAAAAAAGAAGAAAAAAAAACAAGTTTCTTTTTTAACATTCATTGTTATAAACAGTCGAAAAGATATTATGTACTATATGTTTATTCAATTCATTAGTCATGAATTAGACGCTTTAGACTGGAATTTCATGTCAGTAGAATGTCAGTTGAATTTGAAAATGAAATCATTTTTTTTTGTTGATAACCTTAGTTAAAAATAAATGTATACAAAAAAAGAATAAGAGTTCAAAAATATCAAGCAATCATTTAACTGTTTTTTTTCGTACATATTAAATTGATATTTCGCCTTCTTCAAAACATTTACATACATTTCATTCTGTATTTTTTTTTAATTCTTCGCTCATTCCTTAACAGTTTGTCTATTAACTAATATAACTTATTTTTAGAATGTTTTGGATTGAAAGTATATAGCAAAAATAAAAACACAAAATATATTTATAACAAATAAGTAAACTAGTCACCTCACGGTGACAAGAACTAACCATATGGCATTTTTATGAAAGAATTCCCAACATTTTTAATCATTGTTTTCGTACTTTTGGATCGCTTAAATGTCTACCTTTTATGAATACTTTCAATACGTGTGCCATCCTCAAACATTTAGATAACTTTAAATCACATAAATCATCAGTTATCTAAATGTACCCAAAGATAACATACATGCTAAAAGTAATTGTTGACAAAAACTTAAAGACGAAAACCAAAAGAACAATGCATGAATGGATTCACAGACAAAAAAATGACTTTTTTATCTTTTAGATAAACATCGATGTTACATGATGAATAATGCCACCTCATTCTACAAGGATTTCCCCGTAAGCTAACCAAGTATAGTTTCATGTGATATTCTGGTATATACTAGGTTTGGCAATTTAATTCCCGGATTGACGCTGTAGCACTGGAATCACGTGAAATTAAACCAAAAGTAAAGCAGGATATAATACTTTACAGCTATGTCAATAGAGGATGGTCAAGTGAGGATCCAACAGCTGTTAGTTTCTACGCAGGAAGTTGGCACGTACATAGTGTTTGTCAGTCGTCATGCAGCAACGAATGCATTTTAAATTTTGCTGTAAATTAGGAAAAACTACAATCCGGGAATTAAATGGTCAAACCTCGAAAGTTAATTTTTATTAATTTAAGGTTTAAAAGGAACCTGCACATTAAATGAATTTATATTCATATTTAATCAAAAATTTCTTCCCTTTTCTTTTTTATCAGTGATTATGGAACTAAATTATTCAATCTTATTCAGTAATTTCTATAGGATTTTCAAGAAGCAGTAGTCATCGTACTCATTCTAACTCAAACGATTACATGTTAATGATAATATAAAATTGAAACTGAAAATAACTACTTAAAACTGTTTACTATCATCGTTCATGATTTTCATTTTCATTTTGATATTTGACAGGACTTAATTGTTTATTTTTAGACATGGGCTTTTAAAATAATTTTCAACAGACTATACAGCATTAAAATGAATAACTAAATAGATATAAAATTATATGCTCACGCAGTGGCGCACTCGGGATTTGATCTTGGGGTGGGGGCGAGCTGAACGGATAAGATTTTTTTAATGCAAATTCAATAAAATTCATTAGGCGATTATAAAAATGTATTTAAAGAATAAAACCAGTTTTCTTTTCATTTTACAGAGCACTTGAATTACTTCAGTCGTGGTTACATTAATCTCTCTGTGTATATAAGAGCATTTTCGCGCGATGACTTTTGTTTTGTTTTCTGTTATTTTTCCCTTTTCCTTTGAGGGGTGAGGTGTCAGGACCCCTTGTCTCCCTCCTTGGGTGCGTCACTGTGTTCACACATCAATTTGTCTTATTTAAAACAATAACACAATCCATAAAAAATAGTGTTAATTGTTGAGAAGATTAGAGGCAAAAAGTGACATCAAATTTATAAATAGTCTTAATAAATTATAAAACATAAGTCTGATTACTTAACATCCAAAAAGAAAATGTTTTTTTTTTATATATCAAACAGACGTTACGTATATGTAAATGTATGTAAGTTTACTAAAAGTGCCTTAAGCTAAAATAATGATAAATGATGATAATAAGTAACCTGTAATTTGAAAGAATGTACACGTACGTGTACGCACCTAAATTTACTTTGCGAAAATATAGTCGAGTCAAAACACAACATTATACTTAATTCGCATAGTAAGTCATCCGTCCTAATAACTATTTAAAGAACATTTATATACCAAAGCTGCTATTAAAAGCTGACGTCATTGACGGGGAACTATCAAAATCGACAATTGCATACAAGAATTAAAATTCAAATATAGTGACTCGTTGAGTTTGGCTCGTATTCAAACAGAGATACACATTAATATATATATATATATATATATATATATATATATATATATATATATATATATATATATATATATATATATATATAAACCGAATATATAATTACGACATAGGTGAATGTCTAATACACAATTAAAGAACGGTGTGTTCCTTTTATAAAACGTGTGTTTGTAGCGTGAATTCGATCATTTGAGCATTCTTGAAACGAAAGATCATAAAAATTAATAAACATAAGAACTTGTGACCTTAGTTTGCCTATTTTAAATCCTCGTCAATATAAGTCGTCACGTTTACTTGTATACAGAGTCAGGCCATGTGCTCTTTTACATAGACAATTCGTTTTCAATAACGGCCTATACACTTGTCTGGATTCTGCGGTTATTAATTTTAGAACGTTTCAATAAACATACAACTCGTGTTCGATTCAATTTTCTATTTCTAAAAATTCACAGTTGAATAATACTTTATAAAAGTGACAGTCTATACAATTTCTCCGAAGTATAAAGTTTACTATTATTATTATTTACATGGAGTATCCGAACATATATTTATGTTTGCATCGATATTACGAATGGTAAATTTTCGTAAATCAAAATTGTAAAAATTTCAAGTCTAAGAAATAATTATGCGGTTAAGTATATTAAATCATTATCAACAATAAATGTCATTCAAGAAGATTAAAAAGCATCAACACAAAATTAAAATTAATTTCAGTAAATTTTAAGTTTCATTTCGATAAGAAAGCCCTTTAAAAACTTAGTATAAATTAATATAACTTTTTAATTGCTTTAAAACACACGTGAGTCAGACATTTTAAGGTTGAGGTTAAAGTTAAGTTTGAGATATGTGAAACTACGATATGTTTTCACAATAAACAGAAAACATTTCTCTGTCTCTGTCTCTCTCTCTCTCTCTCTCTCTCTCTCTATATATATATATATATATATATATATAGATAGATAGATAGATAGGTAAATAGATAAAGAGGGGCATAAAATTAAAAAAGGCGGTCGAATAGGAGAATTTTTCCTATTAATTCGATTTTTTAAAATGTGTTTTTTGATTTGAGATCAGGAATTAGATGACAGAATAAAATAATAAATATAATAAAAAAGAAACGAAAAAAAAAACTAAATGAAAAGAATATGGATGTATTGAATTGTTTTAAATTGATTTAAATATTATTAGGTTAGTAAGAAAGTAATTGCGGTTTATGACCTTCAAATTCATATACATTTTTTTTGGTTAATAATTAACATTATTTATCGAAATAACCACATTAGAATCGCCACATTTTTGTCAAATAATTGCAAGTTTATTTATTCCGGAGGTGAAAAACTCCGGAGTTCTGGAGGTGGAAAACTCCGGAGTTCTAGAGGTGATAAAAACTCAGGCAGCAGCTTCGTTGTTAGAGACCTTTCCCTGTAAGAAGTAGTCGAAACGCTTAAACAAGTGATAATCTGTTGGCGTGATAATTAATACTAAGCAATAAAGATATTTACATATTGTTTTATTTAACTGTTCATTTATACTTTCGAAAAAAAAATGATTTTTGGGATTATGTTTCAGTACTAATAATTGAAACAAAACATTAAATAATAAATGATGTAACATACTAAAAAAAGAACTACCAAACGATTACTTTTGTCGCACCTATAAATTCACAAGTTTCCATCTTTAATTCAATAACTATCTCGTATATCAACAAATCGTCCATAAAATAAAGAAATGCGGAATGTTGATATTATTATATGCATTCGTTTATAAATTCTAGACTGAAATGAATAAATATCAAATTGAAATTAATGTTTTTCCAACAAATTTAATACTTGAAAGAATATTTGCAACCTTCGACATTTCCACCCTTCAAATAGGTGTCTTTTTCTCTATCTCTCTTTACATAAACGAAGAGATAGATATACTTCGACAATCGTACATAATCTTGCCGAAGACTAGACATACATGGAAACTGCGTATCGAACAGCATCGACTGAACATTGTCTGGTCGCGACCTGACCTTTCGCATTCATGAAGCGCCACACGAAGCATCTTCTCCGTTCGTCCGTAAAACTCCAATTCGGTCCTATTATCTATTATCAGTGTTACAATCACTAACGAACACGACAATCTGTCTCTCTCGTACCACGTTACGCACCGTATAATCGAATGGGACGGTCGATACATTTTATGGATATTACGAAAACATCGTTACACCTTCTTCTTCTACGGGAAAGAAACACTTTCTACTTGCCAATGCAAATGTTTATGCGGAAGTCGATATAAAGGTGGAGCAGCACTTTTGAAGGTCGAGTCAATAAATCGGAGATGACTGGCTTTAAAACGAAACGTGGACGCGTAATATAAATCCGGAGGAAGTGTAGAAATGGACGTATTGATTTTTTGTTATATGTGACAAAAATCTGATCCGAATTTTAACGCTTATGTTTGCAAAGATATTCTCGTGCTGAATTCAAAATTTTTACACATATAAACAACGTGCTTTTAGTACTCGTGTTTATATATATATATATATATATATATATATATATATATATATATATATATATATACTAGAGGAATTCACCCCATGCTCGCTGCTGCCACCCACTTATCAATTATAAACCTGTACATGAACCGAATGAAACCATAAACATATTTTTTAAAACTCATTATGTCTATATACTTATTATCACAGATATATCGCAAAGTAATCGTTTATATATATATATATATATATATATATATATAATATGTCTATATAAATATCGCGGATAGATAATTTTTTGCAACGTAATAGTTTTTTTGTGGATAATTTTAATTATATATTTATATATATATATATATATATATATATATATATATATATATATATATATATATATATATATATGTATATATGTATGTATGTATTATTTTTATAAATTATTTAAATTATGAAATGTTTCAAATTATTACACACTGTGTTATAAAAATGATACGTGAAAATATGTACGGTTGAAATATATAATTAGAAATATATATTCATAAACTAATCCATGTATACAATACCTAAGCAATATTTTTTAAATACGTCCTTTGACAAAAATAACGTGTATGAGATATGAATAATAAATATAATTGAGTATGGTTCCTTTTCAAGACAAATCCTGTAAAAATTTCAATTCTATTGATGAATATATTATTAATAATAATAATTACATTAATCAAACACTGAAATATGGCTGTCATAAAAATTGATATTACACACTGAATTATAAACAGTGCGTACCTGTAAATTAAAAAAATAAATAGACCTAAACCCGTTTAAAACTTTAGTAAATCGAGTAGTAAAAACTTTAGTAAGCGAACTGCCGAACAGATGCGATAAAATTTGTTTTTTCTGGTGAGTGCGGCACCCACGTATCGAGCTTCAACGCGAACCCCAACTTCTTTAAATGCCTAAATGCAGTCAATCTGTCAACAGTGAGTATCTCGACAACCTTCACAGTCGAAATTCAGAAGTTATTGTTAACTAGAGTCGGGTTCACCAGTCCAGAGCGGGGTTGATCTTCGAGCTTAAAATCACCAACTTAAAATTTAGCAAACCATTTCTTCACGGTTGGAAGTGAGGGTGCATGGTCCAAATAAACCTTCCGAATATGTTTCGTTGCCGCGCTTACTCCTTTCCGAAACTTCTACAACATAACGTGTCGAAAGTGTATCTGTTCGTTGTCCATTTTTAAAATTTTTTCTTGCGCACAAATCGAATCGAAATACATACGTCTGATGCTCAAATGACAGCTGTGACTGTCACCTTTGAAACGATACATAACATGAATACATTTTAATCACGATCGCCACTATGGGGCACTCTTAACATCACCTATTGAATCGTATACAGATTTTTGCACTGATCCAATATAATAATCGAAAAAAAAATATTATTAAAAAATTAATAACGTGACTGCTTTCTTATATAATAAGAATAAGTTCCAATATTAAATTTCGCACTGTTATAAAATAAACAAGTCATTATAAAAAAAAGTACTCTAATAATTAACACAAACACATAAACAAATGTACAAATGATTCTAATTAAAATTATTACTAAAAACGATGTTCAAACAAATAGATGATGTTTCAATTTTCATAAATAAACATAACACCAATTAATCAGTAATGTCATGATGTCAAAATAATAACATTTTAATTTTGAGTATTGTTTTTAAAACTGCGCTCGGTAATTAATATTTTTTAATACTTCGTTAATATTTCTCCTATATGATTTACGATTTAATAAATGATAATATGTAACATTGTACATAAATATATGTTTATTTTAATAGAAACTCGTATTTTATTTTTCACAAGCAAGCTATTTTGAACATTCAAATACGTATCTATATATAAAATCAATCACAAAAAAATTCACTGAAAACGAAAAGGTCAAACAGGTTACGATTAAGGATAATTACTGATACACTAATAAACTTTATAAATTCCATTGCCGATTATTTAACACGAACATATTAATACATTGCAATAATTATACTTCTTTTTCAAAACAGAATTAAAAAGTGCATTAATTTCTCTCTAAAAAAAAAACAGATTCTTTTTTCATTTATTATTATTCAGTTGTTTGCTCGAATATTCAACAAATTAAGATATATTAACTGTGAAAAAATATCATAATTCATGCCAATAACAAACAGTAAACTGTAAAATTACAGTCACTGACAGTTACAACGATAAAGCTAATTATCCTCATCAACAAACTAAAATATGTTTGTTAATAACAGTAGAAAAGGGGTGAAAACTGTACGTACAACACAAGGGGTCTATTCTCAAGGGTTCGACAAATTCAAATTGCGAATATTGCGGTACGATCCACCCTTATTACATCAGCAAGTTGGGACGGTAGAAACAAGGGAAGCAAGTATCAACGATGCTTGCGACGTTGTAATATATATTTCGATTAAGTCGATTCTAAAGTAGCTTGAAGTTTTATTTGAAACAAAAGGTCTTATACTAATTATGAGATAAACAAGTTATAATCAGATAACATATATTTCAATTCAGATTTGTGATAACATTGATTGGATAACAACTTTCTAATCGTGATAAAAAGTAAAAAGTGATTGAATTCTATACTTTTAAATATGCAGATTATATATTATCTTAATTAAAATAAAAACAAGAAATAGCCATCTCTTAATTAAATACATACATACATATATATATATATATATATATATATATATATATATATATATATATATATATATATATATATATATATATATAATGCTATTTAACAAATGTTTTCGTTTAATACAGTGGGATAAAGTTTACTTATAAACCTGTGTAAAGAAAAGGGACGTACACTTTATTGTAATCTATTTATCGCATGTTCGGAGAAACCGAAGAAACCACGAAAATCCTGTCAAGATGATCAACCAAAATTTACGACCTTTCGAATAGAATACGACCTCTGAACCGGCTCACAGAATTTACAGTGATGAATTGAATTATTAATTACAATTTTATTTAACAAGATTTGTACGCGTCAGAGCGGAAATATCTCGAAGATAAATCTGACAATGATTGTATGTAATGATTTTCAATTATTCTTCATGTTTTAAAAACAGTGTTCAGTATCGATTAGTGATATTTAATATGTATGTTTATAATTCGATGTGATAAATATTTTCACGGATGATAATAAATGAACATCTATTTATAAAAAAATATAAATAATACGTTCGTATTCTATTAAATCGATAGAACGTTTTGAGGACTAATAACTTCTGAACCACCTATGAACAATGTTCATGACATTATTTATTGCATCCTTGGAGTGAAGTAAAAAAAAAACGGGCGTCGGGTAGAACCTTAAGCAAACTGAGGGTTGAAACTAACAACTCTTTATGCACTTTCTTCATCGAGTAAAAGGAAAAGGGTCAACATTTATATTTAATATTTGCGGTTTCTGTCGACAATGGGTTCAAGTCTGGTATGAGTGAATGTTAGAAAAGATGAAACAATTGTACAAAGACAAAAGGATGTTATAATTCAGAACGCTGCATTCAATTATAATGCAAGAGTATATGTGAATTTGAATTTGAGGGTAATGTTCTATGCAAATATATTTCAGTCCGTTGATTTTTGTATATTTAATAATAGGAGAGGATATTTGGTGTGCTGTATTTAAATAAAATGAGTATAGGGAATATATTACATGAATATATTTGATTTTTAACAGCGTAATAATAGTTGCAAACGTATTGTACTTGTTTAAATATGGAAACATGCTAAAATATGAAACACTTTATCATAAAAAAATAAATTAAAATACTGTATTAAGAAAGTAATAAAATTAATTTAAACAGTTACTCTGAATTATTTCATTTTAAATAACTTAAAATTCCACAGATAAAAGAAAAAAATATCAAATATTTATTTAAAATTTTTACCAAGTTTAATGACCAAATATCTATATTTAATACTTTCATACATAAAAAATCCACAAATAAATTTTCTTATTTCTGCTCAAACATGATATTTGATTACTTTTGACTGTTGTTTAAGATCATTTCGATGTCGATGACATCAATGCTCCGAGCGGTAACATATATAAAAAATATGAAATGAATATTTGAAATTTAAATTAAATTCTGAACTACAAAGGATTTTTCTCTGTAGAAATGTATTTTGTAACTGCGACCACTTATATAAAGAATTAAAGGAGAAAATATCATTCTACATAATCTATAATTTAAAAAAAGTTGGTGTAAAAAATATAAATGTTATATGATTTCAACGAAATATTAAAAACCAGAAAAGAATATAAAGTGGAGTCTACTAAATATTAAACAATGTATTTATAATACAACACTATTTAAATATTTTCAGTCAGAATCAACTAACCGCTATATTTTACACATTTTATAAAAAAAAATTTATTACGATATATAAGAACCAATTGGCCAATATATGTGTGTGTATATATATATATATATATATATATATATATTACCTAGTTTATATGAAGTTTAAATAAGAATAAAAATAAAATTCAGTAGTGAATTATTAAAAGTTACCTATTTTAAAACTGGAATATAAATATATATATATATATATATATATATATATATATATATATATATATATATATTATATATATATATAGTCAAGTAATATATTTATTCGTTTTTAATAAGTATTCCATTCAATTCATTTTCTGAAAATAGAAATTCATATATATATATATATATATATATATAACAATCATGTCAGAAAACATTTTCCATCTTTTATCTGACATTATTAAAATATATATTTCACGTACCTGTTATAAAAATAGTCTATCATATTTCCACATCGCAAAATCGACTGTTTATTAAATTTTCAATTATATATTTTATTGTTTTCTACTGAAAATGGAAATTGAATTCATTACATTCATAACCTTGTCATCCATTGAAAGAAATTTAATGGAAAATTACAGCAAGGACGCTGAAGAGATATAATCAGTAATTGTTTTTGATATCGTAGAAATGAAATGTTATACACATTGATTTCACGAAATTTAATTAAAGGTCTTACAATTGTTGAATCATTTCGTTATACACACACTTAAATATAAACCTTTTTCATCATCAAACTAAATGTTTATATTAAAAATGGAACAGACGGTCAAAGAATCTTTTTTTAAGATCAACTTTAACGCAAATATCACTTTACACATTTGAAAACCACGATTTGACAACATATCCAGTAAATAGAAATGGTCTAGTCTCATTTTGCGTTATGGATTTTTGACAAGTGCGATCACTCAAGCGAATTATAAATCACGTCGTTCAAACTAAACGGAAAGGATAAGCAAAATGACAACGCAAGGTTAAATAGAAGCTGTAGAGAAACGAAAATTGATACAAACGTAATAGACAATTCGTCGGACTGCTTCTAGTTAAAATAGTAATGTGTCAAATCTGTATGATCCATAAATATTACATTAAGAACTGAATGATTCATCATCGCTTGTAAATTGTTATTGGCAATGACCATCATTTTTCTAGTACGTAATATTAAGATGATTTGATATAAGTAATAAAATTAAAAAGATATTTAATCTTTTAAATAAATAACGTTGTTTTTACAAAACCACGAAATTTGCAACAAATTTATAATTAATAAAAATATTTTAGATAAAATTTTGTATTTTTGATATTCTACTCATAATTAAATTAAAATCGGTGTAAAAAAATGCATCTAACATTAATCTAAAAATATTGAAAATAAAATCAAATCAAGCTGTACAAAATTTTGATTTTAACTCACATTATATATTAACAACTATTAAGTAGACAAATTAATTCGATTGATTTTTTAATAGAAAATAAATATTTATTTATAGAGAAATAGAATGCATTTCAATCCTCTTAATATTCCTCATTGTTTTATATAACTTTACTCCATCTGTTGGGCAACTGACGAATTCCATGTCGAAAAAATGGCGGCTTTACATCGGTGAGGTCGTCGATGTATTTCTAAATTGTTGAATCTTGTGAGCGAGGACATAGCCGTATCGCATCTTCTTTCATTGTTTTCCGGGCTGAGCTCATGCAGAATCCATTTGCCTAGCTTTTGAATCTTTCCCAGTCATATAGACGATAGAAAATTGTTTGCTAGGTAACTCCGAATTATTTAGCAAACTCCTGGTCAGTCTGAACGGAGTTTTCACTTAACAGCTGCTCAATGTCCTAGTCTTCAAAATTTTTCAGTTTTCCGAGACGTTCTCGATCGGAATGATCAAAATCATCACTCCGAAATATTTCAAACTACTTTTTGTATGCTTTATGCGTCACAACACCTTCCTCCAAAGCTACAGAAATCATTCGCACGACTTTAGCATCATTTTTTTAACCGGAACGCGAAATATGCTGCTTTTCGGACACTATCGTGTTCATTACTGCTTTGTGAGGTTATGCCAACAGCTTGACCATATATGGTGTGTTGATATATGGTGTTTTTAAATATTAAAATTGCCACTTCAAAATCACTACGAGAAAATATTTTTATTAAAACACAATTATGAGTGATTAATTTAAAGGAACATTAATTTGTACACCTATGAAGAAATATATTTCAGATAATAATTTATATTTTTGATATTCTACTCATAATTGGATCATATTCAAACTAGTTCAAAAAATACAAATAACAATTGTTGATCAGAGAAAGTGTGCACAGTTTGTAAGAATGCAAAATTGGAACACTGAAAGTGTATTCTCAGTTCAAAAAAGTTTATTGTGGCCAAATGGGAAAGTTTTTTTCGACGTCAGTTTATATTTTATTTATTGAATCTGGTAACGTTTTCATAAACTATACATTTATTTTGTATTGCAAATTTAAATTTGACGCCTGTCAGCAAACACTTACATACAAAACAAAAATGTCTATAGAAAATTATTTAAAAAAATCTGTAATTTTGTTACTTGAATATTTTATTATCTCATAATTTTTTAATTTGTTGCAATACCCATAAATAGCTTTCGTGTTCAACTCTTATATTTATTTTTTTAAGTGTCAATATATTTCCGGATTTTTTCAAGTAGGAAACATATATATATATATTTATCTGCATTATTTATAAGCAAATTCCATTAAAGATCAAATTTTTTCACATACACATGAGAAAAACATCACGTGGGAAAAAAATGGTCGAACGATGAGATGTTATCCCACTGCTTCAATAATTCACGTCGAGATATCGAACGTACATCCTATAGGTATATGCATCCCGTTCTTTTTTGCGCTGTGTATCACTAAACACTGTCGTAACTCCAGTTTACGTGTATGACCTATTTTCTGTTGTTCTCTGCAGTATCACAATTATTTATAGTTTGAATATGAAACCGTGGAGCAAGTCACGAAGACTAGCCGTTGATTAACATTTTGCGTAGGTGATGAAAGTATGAGTTTATTTCAGGTAAAAATAATACATCCGCAGGACTGATTATATTTAATCAGTTCTGCGGATGTATTACTTTTAATGGCATACTTGTGTTCATCTTTTTTTATATAAAAAACATTACAGTAGGCGAGAAAAGTAATTGAATTAAATAATTATTTTTTTCGGGGAACACAGAGAAGATTCATACTTTTATACATTTTTAAAAAGTTATATAATATCTCAAATGAAATACCAACAAAATTTAACTAGTAACAGAAATAATAAAATATTCTCCCCTAATTTGTTATGGCACATTTTCATTGTTGTCAAAAACTTTTATATATATTTAAGTTTTTAAACATAATTTATTTATTCTACTTTCAGAATGCAACAAAAATTAATTCATATTTATATTTTTTCGTCGTCCTGGTGATCGTCGTCCTTTTGAAACGATCTGAATGTAATCTGTACTACTAGTTTTGGCACGTGTGCCTTCTTCAGGTACGTTTTAGAGATTTGAAATTTTCTAAATTCTACCTGTAGTTAGCAAAACTATTAGATATAAAAATTTATTCGGTTCTTTTAAACTAAATCAATCATAACTCTTTTTTAAATTAAAATATTTTAAAAGATTTTGAAGTGTTAACCTTAACATTTAAAAACACTATATCAGTTGGCAAACCTCACAAAATAGCAGTGAACACGATAGTGTCCGAAAAGCAGTATATTTAGCATTGCACACTTTCCGCATTCCAGTTGAAAAAAATGCTGCCAAATCTGCAATAATGATTTGATCAGCTGTGGAGGAACGTGTTGTGATGCATTAAACATGCAAAAAATTCTAAATCGGTGAATGAGGTTCGAAGATGCATTAGGACTTAAACAACTCAAAGCCATTTTTTTTTCGACAAGTGAGTCGTCAGTTACCCAGCAGATGGATTCCATAAATTAATTTTTCCGTAAATATTCATTTTCTATAAAAAAAAGGCGTCGAATTAATTTGTACACCTAATAATAGTGGAAACTCCGTCTACAGTTGTGTCAGATGGATTGAGTAGTCCGATGCAATTGTTGCCGGTCCTATGACCAGATAAAGGAGGAAGGTTGGAAGGCAAGGTTCGCACATTACCTTCTGTAGAAACAAATGAATGTTCATGGAAATCATAAGATGCCTCAGAACTTGAATCGTGTGGATCGTATGGGCACAGTGCTGATAATCCATATCCACCGAACTCCAGTGAAAAGCAAAGCAACAAGAGAATACTCCTAGCTTAATAATAAGAATTAGAATAGTAATAATAATAATAGTGGAGACTACATACTAACTAATCCATCAACAGAATAACAAATAAAAAAACATACAATTCTATTTTTTTATTTTTTCATAACAACCAACTATTTATAAAAACTATTAAACGTTTTTATTACAATTACTACGTATGGCATGAAAGAAACTTAGTACAAAGTATTATTAAATAAAACAATCAATTTTATCAAAAACATTCAAATTGTTTTAATTTACACTTTAGTTTAAGACGTTGAAGAATTAATTATAAATAGTTATCTAAATCTATCTGAAATTAACACACTTTCCGAAACAACAGTACACAAAAGAAAATCACGTGATTCAAAAGACAAAGATCATCAAAACAACACATTTAAAAATAAGAAAAAAAATACATTTATAATATATTTGCAATATTTACTTAAAAGCAATCCTTTAAACATTTTTCACTAGACCGAACAAAAACATTTATACATTTTTAAAAGTTTTAGACGTGGCGCCTGAATTTAAGTGCAATAACAATTTACTACATACTTTTTTACTCAATACATTTCTTCCTTGCAAGTCATTAAAGTAATTGACAAGGGTATTTGTTACATGTGTTTACGAAATGTGGCCAGTATGACAAATTATTGTTATGGAGCCTAACATTCTATCATATCGGTAATTTAAAAAACGAACTAATAAGTTACCTACCACAAACAAATTCTAAATACTTTTTTTCACTTGCATAAAGTCAATTTTTGATTTATTATTAATATATGTGTATTTATGAGTGTGTTCATGTCTGTTACCTATGAATGTATGTATGTATATCTGTATATAAATATATATCCAACCTTTCAGGAATTACACTTTTCAATGAATAATTGGTGTAGAAATGTCACGTCATATTGTGATCTTGACATATTTCTAAGGTAAGAACTGGGGCGACTGGCGTCCGTTAGATGTTTTCTTTTATGTTTATCAAAATTATTTATTCTTCGACTTTCAAAACTTCTTTGTTTTTGTTAAATATGTTTGTGTATACATAGATATATATTTATATGTGTGTGATATATATATACATATACATGTATATATATGTATATGTATATATATATGTGTATATATATATATATATATACATATATATTATTTACGTAAAATAGCAATTTATAACCGCAATTGCGGTCACGGATTTGTGTGCTACATAGATTTGTTTTTATTGTTCAATAATCTATCTTTCAACATTGATAAATCTATTAGCAAGCCAAAATGTATAATCAGTGACATCACCAATGTTGAAAAGATTAATTTTCCATCTCTCCCCCATTATTATACTTTTTTAATGGCAGGAAAAAAGCATAATTTTAATTTAAAATGAAATAGTTTATATGTAAGGCAAAAATATTTAGTCATCTTTAAATTTATATCACAACAAATACGTTTTTGAATAAATAACAAATTTTCTATTTGTAGATTGTTTTATGCCTGTTTACTTGAATTCGAATTGTTTGTTTCTTCTGCTTTAGGTTACTGTTTTTATTTTTTTTTCTCCTTAACGGTTTCGTCTATTCGGGCATTTTCAGGTGAATATTATTTTTTCCACGTATTTGAGGTATTTGGACATCCTTTGTATTGTCTACTTGATATTAAAGACCATACCTGGAGGGTACGAGACCCCGACAATAGTCTTTTTCATGTGATGGTTTGTATCCTGATTAGTATATGTTGTTAATCTTCTCAAATAGTGAACAACTGGGAAAAGTGTAGATACTAGTTTCCAATCACAATTTTTTAGATTATTTTTAGATTATATTGTCTGTTTCTTACACTGCCCTTATGTGTTTTCTGTGTCGTTTTTAAGACGTGGAATATAGAGTTTAGTTGGTTATTTATTTGTTCAATTTATGCTTATATATTTGCCAATTTTCCATTATATTTAGTTCTATTCATTGTACCATAATATTTATGCCCTGTGTTTAGTATGTGTTTATATATATATATATATATATATATATATATATATATAATAATTTAAAAAGAATATTTTTTGATTTTAAAACTATACCAAAATCACAATTACTAGAATATAAACTAATTATTATTTATCGTTCTTTATCTATTATAAAACTTTATTTACTATGAAATATACAAGTACGGAATACGTTTATAAGCGAAATCACTCATATGAAGTTAAAAAAGTGGTCGACAAGAAAAAAAAGGATTAATTCTGTAAACTATTTTTGATTATAAAGAAAAACAATTTCTCGTTAATAATAATCGATTGATTTATAAAATTATAACTCTCTATTTTTATTGTGTTTCTATCTGTGTATTATTTTGTTGGTTTTGATCTTGCCCCATTACTAGTTCATTTACCAGCTGCAACTAGTTTCTAACGCAATGTTCAAGTAGATAACTTAGTTTATCAATAAACTACATGAAGATGTCTGAAGAGCCGAAACTAGTTACGGTAGATCATAAATGATTCACCAGGACCAAAACCACCAGTGAAGTGATTGATTTTTAGTGAAAAGGACATTTTTCACATTTCAGTTTTTAATTTAGAAAGAAGAACTATCTATATTATATAATTTTTAACGAAAAACTTGAGAATACAATTTCATAAAGAAATTTATGACTCCTCCGCACACCACAATTATTTTCTGATTAAAAATGTCTACTAATTGATTATTAGTCATTTTTTATTATTTATGATGTATATTTTGAAGCGATTCCATCATCTTCAGAGCGATAACGTACAGAAAAGTACTTTACATTGTCAAGTAGTAAAAAATTCATTTATGAAAATAAATTTAGCCATTAGGATATCTTTTTATTACTTGCGTAGGAAAACCATTGAACAATGCATATATATATATATATATATATATATATATATATATATATATATATATGCACTTGTATATGTCAAGATATATTTATGACTGCAATGAGTCATAGTTCATATAATAATTCTGAGTAATAGAAAAGATGAGCAGACTTGTATTATGTTCAAAGTGAAAATATGTAACAAACGAAAATAAATCACTTCCCGTTTCATCATTGATTAAAAATAACAGCACTAATATTTATTAATAAATGAACATAAATAATTAATTGTTAGAGTCACGGCGTAGTAATCTCTATTACATCTCTCAAACGTAATATTTTTTTTATAAGTTCTTTTCAAAATAAAATCTTTTTTTGAATTAAAAGGTGTCACTTAAAATATCTAAATTAAAAACAATTTACTTTACAAATGATGCTGACTTTTATATTCCTTCGAATTTTTTTTAATTTACGTTTAAAAAAACTATTAAATATTCATTTGTATTTATTACTAAACATATCGATTTATGGTACATAAACACTAAAACTAGTCACTTTAAACACCAGTCTTGATTTTTTTTAATATTTATTTTGGTATTATAAGAAAATGCCTGTAAGAAAATTTCTAAGACCATACAATTAATATGTTATTTTATTCAATACACAACGCGTTTATCAATTTTCTGGCAAGAAATAATTTCAGTTCTTTAATTTATATTCAAGTTTTAATTAAAAATATGATTATACGTTTGATACACATTTCCTTATTACATTAATTAAAGTAAATCTACCGGTCATTTCAATATGCATGCGATTCTAAACAGATAACTAATCAAAGTAAATGGATTAAATGCCACTGATGATCCATATACAATATCAGAATGTAACATATCAACAATACCGAGCCGGGAGCTTATAAATTATTCTAATAGCTTGTACATCTTATTAAACACGCAATTAATGCTTGTAGCAACTATTTGACGACAAGCCGATCGAATTAATAATTCATGGCGGCGAGCGGCAGTTTGTAAAAGAAAGAAACATGGGCTGGGTCACTGTAGCTTTTCATCTGTTCGAACCAATGTCACTGACGGCGGAATTCTATACGAAAATGTTATGAAATCGTTGCTCAAAGTACAATTTACGGCCTTATTATAATAACATTGATAATAATTCTCGTCCCTTTCTATTTTTCATCGCTGTACGATATTAATGCGGAACGTTCAGATGAAAATTACAGACAATTTCTGAATAGAATAGTCAGTGCCGCATTGATGGTTAAATATGCAGTTTGTTATAATTTATAGAGGAATATCGAAAAAACGGAACAATTCGTCTGCTGATGATAATAAATTACCATCGTTAATTATAAAGAACAATATATGTACATAACTATCTATAGATCTATGATTATTTTTCAATTTTTTTACAAATCAAATGTTTTGTTTAATTGCTGATCTTGAAAAACTAATTAACTTCTTTTATATATTTTCTTGTATACAGAAACTAAAAACACAGAACATACTGAAACATTTTTTTTAATTTACTAATTTGAAATTAGATAAAATCGCACTGTTTAGAATTTGGAAACATAATTCAAATCAGACGCGTTCAATATTTGACGACAAGTCTTAATACATTTTTCATATTTTTAAGAAAAATGTGTCGAAATAAAATATCGCCATAAGACAATATTTATTAACACAAAATATATTTTTACACTGAAAAGAATCTATCAATAACTTGTATTATGAAAAAAGAATAAAGTTCATAATAAATTTAAAATTACATTTGTTGTATCGCGAATAAAAAAAAGATTAAATTGAAAAAAACATTCCTTAATGAATCCGGTCATTTTTATTTCATGTGTATACATAAACTTATATTGTGTAAATAAATTTAATTATCTTTTATAAAAAGACATCAGAAAAACATTCCTGGTAGTCGTTATTAAATTATTTTTATATTTTTTAACTCATTAGCTTTCACTGTTAAAACAAATTATCAAGAGGTATCAAATTATACATTGAAAAAAGTTCTTTAATGTGTAACCCTTCATACATATTATATTTTCCACCTTATACAATTCCACTTTTTTAATTAGTGTATTTATTTCAAGTAAATTTACTTTTATTTATTAAAGATTTATTGATTTATCTTGCTGCATGATAGAAAAAATATTTTCGTAACTAAATAGACAGAAGAACTTAAATGTATGACTTGAACTGAATTAAATACTTTATAGCTTATATTTTTTTACTAAATTAAAAAAAAAACTTTATAAGTTAATTTTTATAATTTATTAATATACACACACACTTAGTCTAGCTTAAGGCAAAATAATTAAAAACAAACTAATTTAACGAATATAAAATGTTTTACATGTTTTTTTACAATGTTTGATGTTTGCTATGTAAAAAAAAACGTTGATGAATTATTGCAACTTAAGTAATCTTCCACTAAAATAAACAGCTGCTTTTTCTTATTAGTTCGAAACGAGTAAAGTGAAAAAAAAAAATACTCAGCTTCGAATTTTTCCAGCAGAAAAATTCGAAAAGGTTATTACAGTTAAGTAAAAAAGCATGTTGCTTGCTAAAGCTTCCAGTGTAAGCTTCACTACATAGCTGCATACAGGAACGTTAATAACTAAAAGGGGTTCGTTCTTGCGTTCCCCCCAAATTGCTTTTTATTCTATTTCTTCGTCGATACACTGACTAACGCGTTACGTTCACTCTGTCTAACGCAGAAGTTTACTTGTTACCAGTCTGCCGCGATGTGTCATGCTCGGTTCGTTAAGTTGCTGTTTCAAAGTTTTTATTACTTGTAGAAACAAAAGAGATACCAATGAACGGAAGGATAACGGCTTATCGCGACGTAACGCTTTCTGATAACACATGCAAAATTTGCGGTGACAAAATAAAGTTTTAAGGTAGTTTTCACTACATTAAATGAACTTATGAAAATGCCGTTATTGATATTTTTTATCATAAAATTTTACACATTTATTTATATATATATATATATATATATATATATATATATATATATATAAAATTAAAAAAATATTGTAGAATGAAATAAATCACCTGTTACCCTAGAAGACATCTACTCACAAATTAGATCAAGTTTAAAATAGTTAAACATGAAACAAATTGTGAAATTGGATATAATTTACTTTTTTAAAAATAAAAACAATGATAAATAAGAAAAAATGGTTATATGATAAGCTACAATTCAGGTACTGATTAAAATCGTAACAAATAATATTATTCTGAGACATAATTTGTAAGGGTCCATCAGTTTGTCAGGCTGTTAGTCATCGACATTTAGCGTGGGAAAAGTTACTGTTTCGAATTAATAACATTATGAAGTTTGTTTTTTATTTTGACCAAACATTTTAAATTGTACATGTATAGAATCACAATATACAAAAATATTATAATAGAAAAATTGTAATAATATGGGCAACACTGGATATCCTCTACAAACTATTTGTCCTATCAGAGTACTGTATCTCCACAAAATAATTGTGCATCAGATAACTCTCCGAACCGTTATATCCTGTTTGTGAAAACTTTTATAGGTGAGGTGAACATTTTATTATAAAAAGTCAATTATCAAAATGCCGTTAACAAAAAGTAATTGATTTCTTTGACAGGAATAAATATTTTAAAAAAAAAAAACTTTTGGGAAAAGGAAAATTTCCAAATTTTAGTTAATTTACTTTTTGTAAAAAAAAGTAATTCGTTGTCAGATTGATTTCGGTATACCAATTTACATTTAGAATTCTTCATGTTGCACGGACACTTATTGGTTTCACATAAAAAGTTAAAATTACATTTTCATTTCTATTTAATCTGTATTCAACCATTTTTCCAGTTTAATAAAATATTAAATTAACG
This sequence comes from Acanthacorydalis orientalis, assembly GCA_034766995.1. Classification (NCBI taxonomy): domain Eukaryota; kingdom Metazoa; phylum Arthropoda; class Insecta; order Megaloptera; family Corydalidae; genus Acanthacorydalis; species Acanthacorydalis orientalis. The sequence continues at coordinate 11,101,012 of CM068314.1, forward strand.
TCAATCATATTTCAACACGGAGCACAGTTTAAGAAATTATGAAAAAAATTACCATGCATACCAGATATCAAAAACCTAGTAGATATAAAAGACTCATTGTTAAAAATTAAAAATAATAAGAATCTGTAAAAGGGGAGATCAACTAATACGTTAAATGATTCTGATCAGAACAAAATATATTTATTTTTTGATATTATATTTTATTTCATTAATTCACAAAAACTCGTATTACACATCTTACCTATAATCTGAATCTATGCTAGCTTACACTATCAGCTTTTCGCAATGTTATAAACAGCTATTTAGAACGAAATTTATTAGCACTAAAATTACATAAGCATAAAAAGTCGCCGCGATATTTTTATTACGCACACACCCTTTTTAAATTGGCTGCCACATAACCACATTATCGTTAGCAACGAATAAAATTATTCAACGGAGCGTTACGTAAATGTCACTGTGATATTTTACATTGTATTATATCGTAGAATGATACTTAAAGTCTTCAGGCCGAGCTTTCTATTAGAATAAAAGCACATACAGGGGATGGCTCAAACACATAAACGGTAATGCTTAACGTGTTCTTTTTTAATATAGGTCGTTTAATTGATAATATGTAAAATTGAAACACTTTTTTTTTTAAATTAAAACCCACGCCATACCTTTTTCAATTCGAAATTCAATATACATTTAATTTAAATTTCCTTACTCGCATATTACTATTAACGTTTATTCAAATTAAAAATGTATTATGATTATGATCATTAACATTTATTTATTTTAAAACCAAAAACTATTTTAAAACTGTAACAGCAATATTAACACACTTAACTTGTATTTCTCTATTCTGTTTATTTTTTTCCCGCAATAAAAATAGAAAAACAACAGTTAAATAAGTTCATTCCATAAGGAAACATTAAAACGTACTTGAGATACACATTTACAAGTACAAGACTAATGCTAATGGTATTGTAAGTGTAAACAGGAGAATATGTATACTTAGTATGAAAATAGGTCATAGAGAAGTTTCAGCTAAGTTTTAACTAAGTACTTACACTGATATACAGGCATGTAAGTGCTAAACTGAACCTGCATGAAACTTCTAATCTCAATTACTCAAAGTATTAAAGACGTTTAATTGATATTCCATTAGCATTCGATCGATTCTTGTGAAATGTTTTAATTGTTCTGCACACGATATGTTTCCACCCTTATACTTCGAAAATGAGGCAAACGTATGGCGGTAATTAAAAAAACATACTATGAATAAAAAGGTTTTTAGAGCAAATTTATTTAAAAAACGCTTGTGAATGTTTATAAATTACAAATTAAAGAATACCTACATCCAAAATTATTTCTCAAAGATCATGAAAGTTAAAAATATATATAAACAATTAGAAAATATCAACAAATAAATATTTAAAGTAAAAAAAAAATAGTAAAATCAAAATTAGTTATTTCAAAACAAACTAATAAATAATAATTTAACCAAACTTCATATCCAAAAATGGATAAAAAGGTATTGATGATATTTATTCTCAAAATCAGTAGTTCTCAAAGAATAATGCGTGAATTAATTGCTGCTATTTCCACTGATTTTGAATTTTATATTTTAATTTTCAAATTCAGTAGAAGATTAAAAAATAAATCAACTAAATGTGAAAGCTGGCTTAAGCTTGTGATAACAGTCATTGAGCAGAACATAAATACCCTAGTCCAAATTTAAAAAAAAATATCATTAATCTCAGTGATATAATAGAATATAATGACTATTAAAAAAAGTCTAAAACATTTTCTTTTCTTATAAAATTTACTTCGAATTGGTAGTAAATGTTTGACAATCCATCAAATGATGGTCGAATATCAAAGCTTAAAAAACCTACACTAAATGAACACTAAATAAATTGAAAAAATATTTTCACACAAATTTTTCGCACGTCCTACCAACAACAAATAATTTTTTGATCAAAAATGTTCAAGAATTTAGTATTAGTAATTTTTGATTCTTTCTGTACTTCAGAGCTATGAGAATGATGACAGCTCGAAATCGAACAATAATTAAGTATTGGACACTTTTGATCAGGATTATTTTACGACTTGCAGGAAAGTGTAAGAGATATTTATGAAAGTGACTTTCGTCACACAGACAAAATTTTTATTATGAAAAAATACTGATTTAAATAACTATTAGTTGAAAAAAATAATTCGGTGCCTTTAAATTAAAATTTTTCTCGTCGTTTTAGAATATTTAACTGCCATCCTTAACATTTAAAAACATTATATGTTTTGGACGAGCAGTCGGCATAACCTCAAAAAACAGTAGAGCACTCGATAGCAACCGAAAAGCAACATATTAGACATGGTACACTTTTCGCATTCTAGTTGATAAAAATCCTACCGAAGCCATGGAAATTATTTGTTCATCTTTGAGAGAAGATATTATAATGCATAAAACATACAGAAAATAATAAAACAGGATAAGGAATCCGAAAATGCATTACTACTTCAGTGACTCGAAACGGTAATCTTTTTTTCGACAAGGGATTCATCAGTTATCCGACAGTTGAAGAAAAGTTATACAATATAATGGAGGATATTTTAATAATTGAAATCTATTCCATTTTTCCGTACCTATTCATTTTCTATTAAAAAAGGGACCGAATTAATTTGTAGACCTAATACTTATTTTCATCAGTAAATTGGGATGAAAATTAAATTAGAAATAAATTTGATAATCGTGTTACACATATCATTATTTTTCTCATTTATTTTTTTAATACAATCAAAATAAAAGAGAGGGTTGAAAGAAAAATCAATATTTGTCAGTAATATTTGTAACAGCGAGACTTTGTGTTTGAATTGTTATCTACATATTTACGAAAAGAACGAATAAATCATCTGCAATGAAATAATAACGTTTAAAAATTTAAACCTTGAATAATTAACAATTTCTGAGAAGATTTATTTAGCAAAAAAGGTTAAATAAGTTTACAAAAACATAAAATAAATATTTATTTCAGATAATTTATCTTTATGGACCTACACCAATTTAATAATAGAATGCTATTATTTTTTTTTGTATTAGAGTAGTCAACAAATTTGAACAATTTTTACAAAAATAAATATGTACTTAGAATTCGAAAATATTTGTATACGTACACATTACGTATATTCAGAGTGCACAAACAACTTTATACAAAAAATAAACGGAAATTCCTCAAGCTGTTTTCCCGTTGCTCATTTTATTCACTGCAGTAACAGTGACTAAGCAATTACCATTTGTATCAAAGGAAAATCGCGATTACTCATTTTATCTCGAATGAGAAAGGCAACAAGTTTCAGTGGGAAACAATGAAAGTGTATTAAATTACTGATATATATATATATATATATATATATATATATATATATATATATAAATTTAAGATGACTATATTGTGTTCTACAAATAAAATGTAATTAGATTAAAAATTAATTAAGTTTGATATTTCGACGAAAAGAACAAATAATGATATTAAAAAGAATCCTGCAATGAGAATGTGTTTTCTGCTTCAGTAAATAAAGTAGTTAAATACTTTTTACGTTCTGATCTTCCAACATTTTTACGACAATCGAAAGTATGTGTGTGTGTATATATTTAATCTACTCGTCCAATTTCAGTAAACACCATTACTTCGTATTAGAAATATTTTTACTTTATTAACATTGTGAGCTATCCGTTCTATATTTACTCTATTTCTGTTAGATCAGTCACACGATACGATGTTGTACGAAAGAGGGTAGAGAAGGAGTTACGTAATTGATGCGAGGGAGATGTAATACGAGCCGTGTTTGCTCACACGATCAAAATTGGCGAGAGAGTGAGATCTCGAATGCAATCTAGAAAAATGACGACGAAGCTAAAGTTTCCACGCCGATCTAACTTACAAGCTAAACGTCGACGAAATGCAATTCATTTTGGCGGCCAAGTTTGAACGAAACTGTTCGTTTTCTAAACTTAGTTCTGGATACGATAAAAAAAGTTTTTGTGATATGTACGGAAGAATTGGTTTCGATCTACAACTATTTTGAAATAGGGATCAGTGATATTCGATTCAGTCTGCATATATATATATATATATATATATATATATATATATATATATATATTAGGATGATGCAAAAATAATTGCGGTTTTTATGTATCGTGTATACAGTCGCATACATCAGTCAAAAATTATATTTATTAATCAAAATAAAGACCACTGGTCTGCACACACTTCTCTCGACGAGAAACGAGTTTGTTTATTCCTACAAGATAGAATTCTGGAGACATGGAATCAACGAATTCATCAAAAGTGCTCTGAACTGATGCTTGATCTTTGAAAACCTTCTCGTAGGAAATTACTCAATTGTTTAAAAAAATTATAATATGTCGGAGACAGATCCTGACAATAATGTGGATGAAGTAAGGTTTCCTAATACAGTTCATTTCATTTTATTAAAGTCATCTGTGAGACTTGTGGTCGGGCGTTATCACGAAGAAGAATTGGTCCTCTTCGATTGACTAATGTTAGCCGTAAACGATGCAACTTCTCATGCATTGTTTTAATTTTCTGACAATATTTTTCTACTGTTATTATTTCACCAGGATTTAAGAAGTTGTAGTGAATGACGCTAATTGTCGACCACCAAAAAATGACCATAATCTTTTTTTCATGAAAATTCAGTCTAGTAAACTGTTTTGGTGCGAGCCATCGCACCAAAACCGCCAGCCTCGGTCGAGCCATTCTGATTAACGTTTCCGATTATTGTAGAGAATCCACTTTTCATCACATGTGACAATTCGATCGAGGAAGGGATCATTTTTGTTACACAAAAGAAGCCTAGAGCAGACTTTGTATATACGAATTGTCTGGTGTTCGTTTAGTTCATACGACATCCATTTGTCCAGCTTTTTGGTTTTTCCAATTAAGCTCAAATGTCGAACAACAGTTGAATGATCAACTTGAGCTCTTCTGCCACCTCTCGAATTGTTTTTCGTGTGTCCGCTTCAATAATGGTTCTCAAATCATTATTGTCTATAGCTGAACGACGTCCACGACCCTCCTCCTCATCAAGGCTTTCGTTACCATCGCGAAATTTTTGGAAAGTGTTGAGCTGTACGTTCACTAATTGACTCTCCGCCAAAAACAAAATTGATATTTCAAGCAGTTCTGTTGCCTTACGTCCCGATTTAAACTCATACAACAAACCTGCGCGAATTTTCTTTTTTCCATAAGTAATTTAAGAGGTTATGTCCAACAATACTAAAGAATGAAAATAACAGACATAAACTGAAATCAGTAGTGTTAATATCATTGTTTAGAATGATGTATCACATGACTATAACAAAAGATAACAGTAACTAGGAAAATCGGCGGCAATGATAAAAATCGAAACTATTTTTGCACTAACCTTACATATATATATATATATATATATATATATATATATATATATATATATATATATGGTACGTGAATATTTTAAAAATAAACTATTGTTCTGTTACGTAAGGGACCAAATTAAGAAATATATATGTTAATATATACATTAAATTGTAAATAAGTAAAATTTTCATAGCATGTACACAGTGGGTTATAAGTAGTAATTAAGTTGAAAAGGAAATATAACAGTTGAGATTGCATCATAAAATCAAACGATTTGCATTCGGATCCAAAATAAATATACATAGAGGAAAAATAAACGAAAATATAATAATGTACGAGAACAAAACACGAACGTACGAACATTAAATATGTAAAATCATGGGCGCATCAAGCATACTTTTTTATGTTGAAAGTATTATTTATTCTTCTTCTTATTATTATTGTTATTAAAACATAATCTTTTTATTAATTTATCGTTTTATAAACTATCACTATTTTCATTTCTGATACTTAGTAATCAAAAGGAAATATAAATAGTGAAAACAACCAGTTAAGTAATTAAACAGATAAATAATTGTTCAATTAATGATCCTACCTGATTAATAATCTGACACGGAGTTCGATTATTGAGCCATTATAGGTATTTAATGATGGAATAAATAACATCAATTTAGATTATATGATATTTTACCTATGTTATCGACGCCAGAGTGTCGAACGAAGAAATCCAGTGGTGATTTACGACACCGGCATGACGGCGTGGCAACTCGGCCAGAAATATATCCAGCGTGTTCACATTCTGACGTCCGTGCACGCAGGCAGACGACGCCCACGCATACCTATGAATAGACGCTGTCGTCGCGGTATTTGGAAACAACCACTGTATGTATTCGTCACATTACAGCAGACGAACGACGTGCACATTAAACCGACGGCGGGAAACGCATTAAACTGATTCGATACGGTGATATAATACACCTTGTCAGGTACAATACGCACATTTCAAAGGGTACAGGGACTGTCAAACAGGAGTACAAGGGTTGCGGTTCTTCGAAATAAACATTACGGTATTTGATGACACACTGTCTAGAAAGGGGCTTTTAATAATATTTATTTATTAGTGAATGGCCTTGAAAACCGTTGTGAAATTTGTGACATTAGAAAACACTGTTGAACAATAACATACATATACATATACATATACATATATATATATATATATATATATATATATATATATATACATAGAGAGAGAGAGAGAGAGACGAAAGCTGTGAAAAGGTGGAAAAAGAATCTTAAAATTGGAAAAATAAGTGCATTAGATTGGAATAGTTTAAAATAATTTGAAACTATATTAAAGTGAGAATTAAATGTTTTAAATTACTGCTTTTGCTTAAGGTTAATAAAAAAATGAAGGCATATGAGAAATAGTATGTATATATATATATATATATATATATATATATATATATATATATATATATATATATATGTAAAATATGTATATGTAAAAAAGATGAATTGAATAATAAACATGTAAGAAAAAAATTAGTAAAAAAAAGACTTCTTTACGTCCAAATAATCAGACAATTTTATTCAGAATAAACTATTTTTAATTTATAAAGAATTAAAAAAATAATTTTTTAAATATACTCAATTTATTTTTGATATATTATACAAAAAAAAAAAATAAATCTTTGATATCTTTTTTCTGTCAGTTATTTGCGTTATTCTACGAAAATCATTAAAACAACTCTGAATTCTTGTTATCCGCACCTAGTTTCAAATTGAATCATTTTAGGTCAATAGTTTCAACTCTCTAACCAGTTGAGTTTAAACCATCCACCTAAATTCAAAATCTATCACAGATAATAATCAATCAATCTACATTATGTAACTGGAAGATTCTTGTATCTCTCGTTGAACGAGTTCGAGCATTGGTTAAGCATTTTCGTGATTCCTCGACGAGGACGCATCGCACAGATCTACTTGTGAAGCTCCAGAGTGCCCATGAATGCATCGTCTTACTGGCTTACAAAAACTCAAGAGTGGTCTCACGGATTTTAATATGACTATTAAAATTGTTTCTTTTCGTACCCGTCATGGTGTGTTTTTTCTTCAAGTATTCAACTTCGATTTCTCACTTTGTATCACTACAACCGGTTTCAGCACTCATACTCAGATAGCTTAATAATAATTTCCAACTCTCTTGGTGTTTTATACACAATTTGTTGAATGGAATTCAGTCGAATTGAAATACAAAGTGTGTGATTCAATTATGAACACTCGAAGAAAACATTTATTAAAATATTCTAAAAATTAAAAACCTAATTTAATTCTTGCTGAAAATGTAGTCTCGATTGAAAACTATTCATTTTCCAAAAAAAGATATTCAGTAACTGGAAATTTATTATAATGAACACTTTACTGTTTCTTAAATATATTGATATCGAATCTGTTTGAGCATCACTGCGAGCAGCAAAAAAAAACATATTTGTTCACGTTCGATATTTACATATTGCGCTTCACATTTTTTGAAGTCATATATCAAATATGTCGATACGTAACAGTTAGGAATATGCGTTAATTTGCATATGTAAATAAAGTATATGTATACTGTACGGATTACGACGTCACATTTCGTATGATGTACGTTTATTTATATGAACTCGATTCTCGATTCATTTTATTAGACAATACGAACGAGCAGACGCCTACGCGTGAAACTAGGACGGAAGGAAGGTAACGGGCGCAACGTCCATTGAAAATCGTGTTAAAAATTTTGTGACAGTTTGACATGACTGTAAGTTCGTATTAGTGTCGCACAATTGGCAATGCTAATCGATATCTGAGAGACATGTTTCTCTGTTGAATGTCGCATACTTCAGTGCTGAATACGTGAAAGAGTAACTTGAAATCATCAGTTACGTTACATGTATAAATGTGTAATATGCGGGTATTCAACTACAAAAATTATCGAGAAGAAGTATGGAATGTTAATTACTAAACCACATTTTTCACATTTAATTTTTTTTATGAAACTGACTACAGGGATCCGATGATATTTTAAATTATGTTATCGGGAGTTCGCTACAAAGGTAATGGCATTTTAAAATCGATAGAATTCTCAGTTCAATTCAAGTTTACAGTACATAAATACTTCAATTCTCAAAATAATTCAAACAGCTTATAATAGTGAGATATATAACACACGTTCAATAAATATATCTTTCTACCTAACAATAATACTAGTACAACCAGGGGAGGATTAACCCAGTTGGAGGTCCCCAAAATTTATTACACAAAAAAAAACTACTTTGTGTAAAAATATACTTTATAACATTTTTCTTTATATCTACAACTTTATTCTATAAATATATAAATCAATAGAAAAATAAAATAATCTGAATTATTTTTCAGAAAAATAAAGTAACAAAAACTTCCAACTCTGTAAAACTGTAACTGAAACCTCGTACATTTGGAGTGAAAAAATTAAATACTTTTTGCTTGACTGTCGAGCAAACTCATCAATTATTTTCAAAGTATCGATATACTATTTAATATTTCTAGTTCTATAAACAAAAGTGCCATACTATTTGACCTTTTCTCCGACGTTGTATTTCAAAGATAATTTTATATTATTTTTAACGCTGAGAACGATTTTTCTCCAGATACATTTGTAATAGAAATAGTCACAAAATTTTTTTAAAATAATTTCAACATCTGGAAATGTTGAGGACATTTCATTTGCTGCCTGGTATATTTTTGTGGTGGTATTGAATTTGTTTTTATCTTCACATATAAAGAGGAGGAATTGTTCCAATTCATCATCGAAATACGTAATATCAATATCACTTTGCATTTGTCAAGCAAATTTATTATCAGCTAAGACGTTGAAGTACACGCTTCGTTTCTTTATGTAATGATTAATTTTTTCCCACTAGCTCGGGTACCCTCCGAGCCTGGGATCCATCAGATCTGACACCTGCTTGATCCGCAACTGACATTACGTGCTGTTCCATATATCGAAAATTTGTCCTTGCTTGCAAATCTATAAGTACTTACTCAATGTCCAAATATCAAAAATGAAATTCATGAAAAGGATAACTATTATAAAAATTCGACGAAAGTATCTTATATGATATTTTAAGTTTGCTTGTTATTTTTAATATCTTCAATGGAGCCTTTGTCACTCACGGAACACTCGACGACCGCCCACCCCGACCCCCTCCCCTTAATCCGCCAATGAGTACAACTTAAAAATATACAATTACTATTCAATTATAAAGTATCCACTTTTTTTGTTCCAATTATAACCATCAGCGATTCCCAATCTTTTGAATGCAGAAGACCTCTATATCAATTTGAAAAATGTCGGGGACCTCTTTGGAAAGGATTGTGTTTCCCTGTCTGTATAGCCCGTTGTATTTTCTCAAGGATTTTCATAATGTAAAACATCTGTTTGCAAAAATTAATTTCTAGGGGACCTCTCAAATGCTACCGCTGGGGGTTCGAGGGCCATAGATTTGGAACCAGTGATATACATAAGACGGCAACAATATTAAAAAAAACTTAAAAGTTCTTAACGAGAATAATTGCGAAATTTAATTTAAAACTAAAATACTTATATGTAATTAGTAAACCTTCTATCCGAGTACTAAATTACTTTAAGTGAAACTAAATATAAATATTAATTAAAAAATAGTTTTAAAATGAAGCAAATAATTTAACATTCGCTTGTGTTTCAAATATTCAGCCTAAATGTAAAATGAAATAATAATAAAAAAAAACAGGTAAATAAAATTGTACATTTGAAATTAATAAGAATAAAAAATGTTTTAAAATACTTTTTATACATAAGTAATATTATTTTCAGCTTACCCGACTGACGATAATGACAATATGTAACATTAGAATGGTAAAACGAGACTCACCTGAAACAATGAAAGATAATTAACGATAATTACCATAACAACACACGTGCAATAAATACAATACGTCAAACGCACATGACCTTTGTTTATAATTTGTACCTCAAACAAGTGTACATTTTAAACAGATAAAAAATATAGTCAAGTGAATTGTTTTTGCACATTTATACTCGTTCATTATACAATGTTCTAATGTGAAGAATAGTACAATAAAAATTTCGTTTTGATCTCAAAATTCGTACTAGTTAGATATTAAGGATTTGTAAAATGTTTTACTCCTTTCACATTTTTAAAGAAAAAACATCTTCATTATATATATATATATATATATATATATATATATATATATATATATATATATATATATATATATCCATTACGTCAATATAAAACGTAATTAAAATTATCCGACTATATATTATTGTTTTTATTTATTACATAATTGATAAATACCGCTTTTTTGATTTTACAGTATTCATATTTATTTTTAAATAAAATTGTGTACACAATTGTGCGGGGAAAAATATAAATAGAATAATTTTTTAAAAAAATATAGAATGTACTCTTTCTTAAATATATACAATAACTAATTTTAATAAAAGAAAGTAAAAAATGTAAGAAAACATTCAGTTTTTTAATTATTAACTACATGAAGACACAAATTTTAAAAACATTTTCTTATCATATTTGGATCGTTTGATAAGTATGGTAAAAAAGCAAGTTAAAGACCATTTTTTTGGAAAAGAGAATGGGTGTGTGCTCACATACACACGACAGAAGTGAAACTTCAGGATTTTTAATGTGAATTTACACACACATTTTCAAAACTGTATTGTAAATTAATGTTAATCATTGTTACACAATAATTTTAGTCATTCATGATTCACTTACGATCCGCCATGAGTTATTATTTAAAAATTTAGTAGAGAACTAACATTTAAAATTATAAAAAAGTCTATAAATAATACTACGATCAAAGAAGGATAGAAAAATCATTCAAAAATTCAGAAAACAATTTGGCAAATAATCAGTTCATGTAATTCGGATTGTCATCTATGAAATTATTTACAGTAATAACGAATAAGACACGGCACGAATCAGATTTGGCACTGCAAACGTACATAATCTCGTTCAAATTACATAAATACATTCATTCATATATATATATATATATATATATATATATATATATATATATATATATATATATATATATATATGATTCTCTGAAACAGATCTAAATAACTACGATAGATGTTTCCATATAAAATAGATAAGTTTGTTACAAATTAAATTTATAGTTCGACTTGAACATATCTATGTATTTCACTATAAATATATATATATATATATATATATATATATATATATATATATATATATATATATATATATATACATATCTAATAAAATTAATGACTGTCCATGGTTCAAACTCCTTTTAAAAATAATATAAATTATATTTAAAGTTTAACGAAATTTAAAAGTACGAGTTATTTCAATATGTTTTCTATTTATTTTTAGTTTCAAGTATGAAATAAAAACTAATGTAAAATAATTTTATACATTGATATATAAACTTATTTTTATAAAATTAATACTGAATAATTTATAAGAACTGTTCAGATCATAATTTCTGCTCTAATTTTTGTGATAAGATCTCAAACCTTAAACTATACGTTTTAATTGCAATTGTGTTGAAATATTTCAATTTATAATCAACACATTAAAAAAATGGGATTAAATAACAGTCTTGCACTACTGGATTTTAAATATTACTTACAAAAATAACATGTTTTTAAATAATTCATATTCTGAATACTGGGAACCGAGTAGTACAAAAGTAATCTAAAATTAAATAATGATTATACATTTATTCAAAATAAAATTTATGGTTATAAAAATGCCATTTTATATATGATTGAGGTTAATGTACTGTCCTGGCGGTATTTTCATCTTAGTCGTATAAAATTAATTCACTATCCTCCTGTTCGTGGTCCTGGTTAATCCTGGAGTTATTATTTACCAGGATTAGTTTCACCTTGAATAATCATCTTGCTTGTAAAACTCTTCCATTAAGAAATTTATTTTTTAAACAATTTATTCACTAGTTACAAAAAGATAACCTTAAAAATCAAAATAAAAGTAACAGATAAATACTTATTCACCAAGATCAAGACCACCAGGACAATTTGTATATTTATTTTATTATTTACAATGTATTATTCAACACGGACATTTATTAAAGTTTAAACATTTTCAGTTTTTTTAAAAAAAATCAGGCCTTTTCATGGAGATTTTTTCTTTTTCAATTCTTTGTCATTATTTATTATTTATAACCGAAAGTAGTCGTGACATTAATACTACGACGATTCATCAGGATCAATACCATCAGGATGATCAACTGGATTCTAGATACAAAAACTCAAACGGATATTATAATTTTAAATACATAAATACAAATATTAGATGTAAAAAATAATTCGTAGCCTTTAAACTGAATCAATCATAACTCTGTTTTAAATTAAAATATTTTTTTGTCGTTTACGATTTTGAAGTGCCAATATATATATATATATATATATATATATATATATATATATATATATATATATATATGATTCTAAAGCAATATTTGCTAGCCTAATATTAAAAAAGTTATAAACTGACAATCGTTTTTATCTAAAATAAAAATATATGGCACATTTAAAAAATAGATTTTTATATAACTATTTCTCAAATCAAAGTAGAAATATCCACTACACTCATTATGATTCCTAATTGTGTATTAATGAAGAAATATTAGAAAGTTTACAATTATACTTATACTAGTTATTTCAAGAAAAAACTATAATTTATTATATTACTATACAAAACCAATGTAAAGAAATGATAATAATTCGAATTGATATAATGTTATTATTATTATTATATATATATATATATATATATATATATATATATATATATATACTTATATATATAAAAGCACAATACATTTATATGATCCAACAATATCCATTCACGTGAGATTTATGACAACAACAAGAGAGTAATATTTTTTACGATCAATTGATTAAACGTATATTTGTTGTAATCATATCTGCTGATCGAACGTAATGATCATTTGTATTGTCCTAGCTAATATTTATGACATCCCTATACTCAAGAATGTTGTGAGATGAAAAAAAATCTAGATGATGGATCGAATTCAATAGCATTTTGAACGGCTGACAAGCACGACTTTTTTTCTGATGTGGGTGTCGGAGTTTACGTTTACAAATACACATATACTTAATTACAGGCATTTATTTTATTATTATATATGTTAATATATTTATACATATATACATACGTACATATATATATATATATATATATATATATATATATATATATGTATGTATATAAATCATTGAAGCGTATCAATACACATACCTTCTACCCGCATTTGCCTTAGGTCAGAACTAAAAAGCCTATTCTAATCATATAAGCAAAAGGAGTCAAGGTTTTTTGTTTTATATTTACGCCTTTATTATAACCACAATTACTAGACGTACAAGAGACTAAATGAAATCAACAACGTAATCTGCCCACGATAAAATCATGTTCCATTGCATTAGTATACAATAAACGAGCATAAATTTTACTATACTTACAAAATACTCACAATGTTGGTTTGTACATAACATAATCCTTACTTGAATCCAATCAAGACTGAATTTATTATTATTATTTTATATAATGGCTAATGATTTATTATCTTTACATAATATAATAAAACCACAAATTTTAGTTGTTTTTACTGAAACATTTATAGGATGAAATTTTATAAAACCAATGTATTGAGTAATGGAACCGTTAAGAAATTGTGACATCGTTTCCGATATACAAAAAACATTTTAAGAATTACAATGGAGCCAACATTTGAACTTTTGATGTTAAAAAAAAACTGTGCAATTTAAATTCTTCTGTTTTCCTTCATAAATTAATCGTTAAACATATTTTATTATCCTGATAATCCTTTATCTTTTCATATCACGTTAGTTTTAATCTTCTACATCTAATCCGGGACATATAGCATATTCAGGTAATTGTAAATAACTACAATTACATGTTATCTTTAACTACCTGAAAATGAGACATGTACAGAAACTAACCGAAGATAAGAACTAGCAGGTTCAAAAGAACAACGACCGCCAGCATGTTACATCAAATGTCACAGTGATAGAAACAAACAATTATAACTTCAGAAATATATAAACATGACAACCAATCAACTACAATCATACTTCAATATAAAAGAATTCAAGTTAAGTGATTTCCAAAAGATTAAATAAATAACCAAATCAATAGTTATTTATCTGTAGCTCTACATTTTTAAATATTAAAACTAGATTTTTATGTACGATCTGGTACATACAAGCAAAATGTTTATTTTTATAAAAACATACTTGCATTTTCTTGTAACTAACAAATATTTCAATCATCAGGTCATATTTTTTTAAGTTTTGACAATATATATATATATATATATATATATATATATATATATATATATATATATATATATATATATATATATATATATACCATACAATGTCACGAATTAATAATAACAGCAAAAGCGTGGCTACATTAATCAAAAAGTAGGACACACATTTTTGATTTTAAATCGTCGGCACTTTAGAAAATCGTGTATGACCTGTACAAATAAGTTTTACATAGATTTTTATCACAGTCAATTATCTTTCTTGGATGTGCTAGAAAAAGTATGAATAAAATAATTCACACTTGAAACTAGGTTAACTTCAAAGGCGAAATGCAAATATTGAACAAGGACTATGTATAGAAGTAAGGTTTATCAATGTGGGCGACACTCGCAAATAACGATGTAATTATTACAACTGCACCTACATACATCCCGAATCAATCAATAATATAATTTGACATTTGATGGACGTACCCGTACGCAATTTATATATATATATATATCTATATATATATATATATATATATATATATATATATATATATATATATATATACATATATACACACATATACATATTGACATTATCAGAAGAAAATCACTCAAAGCGCCTTGAAAAATAACATATCAATTTCAAGAACCTACGATTTGTTTGATTTGGTAAAATAACAAGAAACTATTCATTTTTAAGTTCAAACGCTTCATAATAGCACTATCAAATGTCCTGTTAGAAGAATAAAAGTAAATTATTAGAAAAAAAATACTATAATATTCGAAGAATTAAAGGTTCAACTTTAAAGTTGTTTTATTTACTGAAAGTTAAATCTGATATTTGCAGTTAGATAAATAGTAGTATTTACAGCATATATTAATCAATATTTTAAATAACTTATCCAGTTTTTATTTCACTTTCGTAAATTAATTTTTAACTCTCCACAGACCACAAAAGAATTTCAAATCAAAAATGCTCAATAATTAATTATCGATCATTTTTGATTACCGATCATGTACAATTCGATGATATGGTATCATTCTCAGGGCATTAAGACATAAAAAATGTTTTCTTCCTCTTAAAGTACATAATATGTTTTTTTCGGTATTTTAAGACTAGAAGGATAAAACATATACATTTGTCCAAATTATTTATTTTAGATTAAAACCTTAACCTTTAAAATGAACGCATCCAATAAAAAAACAACACGAACCTCTTCTGTTTTGATCAAAAATTCATTTTTAAAGACGAATTATATTGTTATTGTTTGATTTTTCAATTTTTGAACATCGCCCCTCTCCCGAAGCAATATAAAACTTAAAAAATGCCAAAAAAAACACAGTTTTGTAAACAAATGATATTTTTATGGAAAATAATAATTTAATTAAACATAGGGAATTAAAGTATTAAAATCAAAAAAATATATATTGGATAACAAGCGAAGAATCTTGAATCAAAATCTATTATTATTTAAATATTAGATTCTTCGTATTTAAAAAAATAAATAAATAAACATAACTCGTGAAATGTAACTAATAGTTGCAATTTGTAGACTTTATTTTTATCGGGTTAGTATTATAAATTAACATTTATAATTTATAATTCATTAATCATCAAATAACTGCAGACAATAATTTTAAAATGTCATTTTCCATTTCTAATTTTCTTCGGCAGACACATTAACTTTTTTACGAAAACCTCAATTTTTTATATAAACAAAACGTTATACATATACAGAAAATATTTTTTTTATTATCGAAAACAATACATTAAAGAACTTTCAATTTTTGTATCAAATATCAAAGAACACTTCACAAATCTTCTTTTAATATAAACTTAAAATGTCATGTACTAACATTAATTGCTAAACTGATATACAACTACAAAAGATTTACCTGTAAAAAAAACTCGTTATATACATTTCAAAAAGTTATCGGTTACTTTATATCATCGTTAAAAAAATATTAAATATTCCAATAAATTGAAGGTAACTTGACCTTTCTTAATTTTCTAAAAAATTAGTCAACCATTAAAACTGACGTTGAAAACTGGGACATTGTAAGTGAACAGGCTTCGGCTTTAATTGACTAACAAGAGCACCAATATGTTTATGTCTTTACATATGATTAAGCATGAATTTGCAAGTCGGAACAGATCGTGATCATTATCAAAATGAGTGACGCGAATAACAACGTACATGTGAAAAAAACATATGCGAATTTAAAATCGCAACGTAAATACAAATTACAGGTAACATCAAAGTCAATCAACTATTGACATCTTTGAATAATTATTATTCAAGGGTCAAAAAACCAAACAGAGAAACATGTTGTATTCGGAACATAAATATTCCTGTACGGAATGATTGATGCTATCAAAATATTAAGACAACAAACCTACACTACTTGCGAATATTTTATAAGATCGGAGTTGGACTTTTTCCTTTTTTCAAAATCAATTGTCGAAAATGACTACTTATATAGATAGTAGTTCAATTGCATCTAACGGGATTGATTCAAAGAATATATTCTAGTTTAATACAAACATATCTATTACTATCTAAATTAATATCCTAGTTTGATCTCTCCTAGGAATTGGTACTCAAGTCAGCCAATACCAAGTCACTTTCCATATGCGACTAAGACAAATTCATGATTAATTCCATGAAATATCAAAAATTAAATAATGATGCATGCAGTAAATGATGCTTATTTCAAGAGATATAACATCTTAGTTATTTAGTAATAATAAATATTCATATAAAACTTTTTAATTTTTTAAACAATTAATTAACCAGAAATAAAATACTGATTCAATTATTTAAAGAAAAAAAACATATAATATTCTTCATTATTATTACAGAAGAGAATTTTAAAAATACCTTAAAAATCACTACATTTGTATTCAAGGCAGAGTTTTAATATCTTTATAATATATTTTTTTTAATATTATATGAAAATGTTTGAATGATAATATCAACCGAAAATACATGTGTTAGACATATTGGAAAACTTCCATGTAAAAACAAACTTTTCTCATTTTTTCCGAGTGTATAATTGGCTTTAAAGAAATAGTTCATGGAAAAAAATATTAAACTAACTGAAAAAATAAAGTATTTTTATATACTATTGTTCCTACCACATTCTTTATTTAAAACTGATCTAAAACGATACTTCAATTGATAAACATTCTATACACTAACCACAAAAATAGTTTTTTTTTTACATACATATCGCGTGCCTGTCGAAACCAACAATCCAAGAACAGTTAACTTGCATTATTTCCACATTGCTCTTTATATTATAAAACCAAACAACACTTCTATACAAACAGTAAATGTAGCTAGCTGGACAATAGAATAGCACGAATTATCTACTGTGGAACAATACTTTTTTTCCTCGTACAATTTTCTTTGTAACGCCGAAACGTTATTAAACTATGTGATAATATCGTTACAATTCTTTTCGTTTTCGTATATAAAAAACACATACTTTTACAGAACGATTTTCTTTTCATGTAACTTGAAAGTAAACATTAAATTGTTTACGTACTAAGTGAAATTTCAATTAAAATGTTTATTGTTGATTGTTAATGGTATAAGATTAGTTACGGTCTACATTTATAAATAATTAAGTTAAGAGATCGTATTTTCAATGGGTACAGGGAGTTTGTTCGTAATTTTCTAATTTGAAAATAAGTGAATTTCACGAAAAAATATTTAATAATTGATACAAATTTACATTAACAACAAACATTATCTTCTGTTCACAATAATTTTAATAACATGCATAATAAGATGTTTAAATTGATAAAAATCTAAAAATACTTTCAAATTTCTGAAAGTTTGAAGAATATATATATATATTACGTCTACAAATTAATTCCATGTCTTTTTTATAGAAAATTATTTTTTTATAGAAAAATTAAATACATTTTAATCATCAAAAAAATCTTGTGTAACTTTACTCCCTCTGTCGAACAACTGACGAATCCCTTGTCGAAACAAAGATGGCAATTTTGATTTACTAAAGTTGTAATGCATTTTCAGATCTCTTCCACTGTTTTACCATTTTTTTCATGTTTTATGCGTCGCAACACCTTCCCCAAAAGCTGAACAAATCATTTCCGCCGCTTCGACAGCATTTTTTTTTAAATGAAATGCGAAAAGTATCCAATACCTAATATACTACTTTTCGGATAACATCGTTTTTACTATAGTTTTATGAGGTTATGCTAACTGATTGACCAAGATATACAGTGTTTTTAAATGTTAAGGTTTGCACTTCAAAATCCTAAAATGACAAGATGTTTTAATTTAAAAAAGAATTTGATTTATTCAATTTAAAGTACTGAATTATTTTTTACACCTAATATAAAATAATTAGTAATTAGATTAGAAACATACGAGTCAAGAAAGTAAGAAAAAAGACAGTTAATTAATTAGGATTAAAGATTGTTATATGCAAATATGTGATTTTTTTGTAATTTTTCCAGCTTAATTTTTTTATCTTATTTCTTTTAAATTGATGTTGAAACAGACATTTATCAAATTTTCGTTGAGAGAAAATAAACTTACTTGTCTGGATCTACTTCAATTGTGTTTTCTGCGATTTTTAAAGTTAAAGTTATGTTAAATGTTAAGGCTGGCACTTTAAAATCCTAAAAGGACAAGAAAATATTTTAAATTAAAACGTACTTATGATTGATTCAATTTAAAGACACGGAATTATTTTTTACATCTAATACATATTCATATGTTGCACAGAACTTTATTTCTTTTTTAAAGTCAGTCGATAAAAACGAGTTCTTTAATAAAAACACTACGACTTATGATTTGGAATGTAAAATATCAAATTTACAAAACAGTACAACAGAAATTTTCCTCGTGATTTTTTTATATATCTTTCGGCAAGTGCCTAATATTGTGCAGTAATGGCATCACTCGTTCCGTTAATTCACTGTGTGCTCCAGTCGTTACTGTTGGCCTGCAGCCAAATTCACTTAACTGCTTGCATTCTGTATGTAACCGTGCGAGTACCCGATGCGCTATTATTACTATTTCTTGAAAACATTCCAAACTAGTTACAAATTAGCTCCTATTATGCAGTAATGTACTTGTGCTATTTTTATTTCGCAACCATATACATTCGTCAATAATACTCTATACCAACGTTTCTATACCTTATGGGTCGCGTTAAAATTTAGTGGGTAGCGAAATAGCTGCTACTTCCCGCACAAATACTTGTATTATTGAAATAGTCTCTAAGAACTAAAAACAATAGACGCATCTGTTAAGTAATGAATATTATTATCTCATTCATCGTTGCCATTCGCGATTTCTCTGTTTCACTTTCATGTCATATACTGGTTATCGGGTCTCTAAAGACTGGCTAAAAGATGGCTCCCTTATTCATCTCAAACAACGCAAATAATCACAAAAAAATGGTCATTGTAATTATTATTATATTTCTCCACACATTCCATGAATCAGGCTCCGCATTCATACACAGACAACACAAGAAGAAGACGAAGGTTGGTTTCGGGAAAACACCCAACCCTGAGGTACGACCACTGAAATGAAAACACTTACACTGTAACATGACTCACACTTTCTTAAAATTCGTGGAAAACAATTGTTGTTATTATGATACGAATATCATAATTTTTCGTGAAAATTTCGAGTAACTTCGGATATCAACGTTAATAATAATTTAATACAAAATCTCTACACGTCTTTCTAAACAAAATTTGTCCATTTTTTTTAATTTTTCAGAATACTTTTTTTATGTATAGATAGGTAGAGATTTTTAAAAAAATAACATTATTCATTCTTAAATATAAAACCAAAGAAAATTTTATAAAATATTTTTTTGATTTCTGTTTTTACTTCTATCTGATAGGCATAGTTTCTATAAATATAAACTTATTAAAAAATCGTTTTTCCTCTGTTCTATGGATAATATCGACCCGATAGATTTTATCTATGCGCTATTTCAACTTGGAGCCTAACCGTACTTTGCAAGATTAATCTTATAAAAAATACGGATATAAAATATCAGCATAATATGAATCAAAAATGTCAGAACATAAATGAAGCACCTTCGATCGATGCATTAAATTTTTATACGTAAATTACAACCATAAATCATATATAAGAATAAAAAGTTTTTTTTGTTTTGAACTTTTAATACAAGTAAAAAGTCGATGCCTCGAAAAAAATACTAATATTTTATAATTGTTTTATCTACGTTTGACTGTAAACGAAGATCGAATTAAAAAGAACATAAATAATATGTATACACTTTAATGTAATTTTTGTGTTCCTCATTATTTTGACTTGTTAAAAATATATTTGATTCTTAATAAAATTTATTTAAATTGAATTACATAAGCTGTTGGGCACATATCATTTATAACCCATCCGTTCGAACAACTTTAATGAAATCACGTATTTTATTTTATTAATGTATTCGTGGTGATTTAAATAGACACACTAAGCCGTACAAAAAATAAATGAGAAAAAAAAATACTCCGACGAACAAAAACACATTTGAATCGTGGTGCGCCATCATCAATAAGGTGTTGCCGTCATGCTTTCTCTCGAAATCGTAAACTACGCACCACGTCGACGTACGTATATATCTGTTGGTTCTTTATACTAATCTTAATGTGCATAATCTTTTGTCACGCTGTTACGTGAAATGAAAGTATATGTACAACAATGAACACGCCCTGCGTCCGACCCGACGAAAGGCATGACGATAGACGTGTCGCGGGACTCACCGCACTGCATGTGCATGCGACAGGGTAACATTGAGAAATGCATTTACAATTTCACATATATTAAAGTTAATAGCGTACGCATTTATTCCATATAAGGAACAGCAGTATTTCCACGGATAATGTAATACAGTTCAAGTATTTCGATCGTCTGTCTACCGTTCCTTCTGTTGATTGTATTAACATTAAATGTCATATAAATTAAAAATTACAGACGACATAAATTACATACAAACACACATACAAACATATATATATATATATATATATATATATATATATATATATATATATATGCGCACGATAGTAGAACAATTTTGAATAAAAAATGTTTGTGAAGTGACAAGATTCAAAGAGTATGAATGCAGTTAGAATTTATTTACATAGATATTAATACTCTAAAACATTTTGGAAAACATGTCATATTCTTTCAGTTTATAAATATATTCATTAATGAATAATGCTCTAAGTACGAGGAGTGATCGAAAAGTACAGTGATTGCTCGAGGTAAAATACAAATTACAATTAGTCTCGTTCAAAATATTTCCCTCCACTTGCCACGCACTTATACCCATGTTCTTACCATTTTTAAAAACAATATTGAAGGTATTTCTTCGTGAGTGCCTTCAATTATGCTGTCATGACTGCTTCGATCTCTGAAATTGTCTGCAAAAGCTCCCCCTTCATGAACATTTTCACTTTGAGGAAGGGTCCGAAATCGCACGGTGTCAAAACTGCTGAATACAGAAAATGGGGACACGCCGTAATTATATTATCCGACAAAAATTGTCACATTTGAAGCGATGTGTGGCAGTGAACATTTTCATGATGAAAGATGAAACCGTTTACCCATTTCTCTGGCCTTTTTCTGCGCACATCGTTTCGTAAATGTTGTAATACGACCTTATAGTGTCCAGAGTTCACTCTTGTGCCTTTAGGTACAAACTCCATTCGTACACATTCTTCCAAATAGAAAAAACAATTAACTTCACCTTAATGTAAGATCTCGACTGGAGAGATTTTTTCTCAGAGGACGAGTCAGGTGATTTCCAATGAGAACTCTGAACCCTGGTCTCAGGATCATCACCGTACACTGTTTATAAAGTAAAAAACTTATCTCCTGAGATGATACTTCTTAAAGTCCGAATCTAAAGCGGCACGATCACGCAATTCCTGTGAAATTGACAAACGCGGGTCCTTTATTCAAAATGCGTGGAAAGAATTTTAAGCTTACTTGCCCCATGTTCTATTTTGTCATTAAAATGCTTTGAACCGGACAGTAAGAGATGTTCAGATCCTTAACGATTAATATGTAAAGTTAAAATATTTAAGTTGAAATATTTCATATTAAAAACCAATACTCACAAACTTTTATTAAATTTATTAAAAACGTTTAACTAAATTCATCTCTTCAATGTTTTAAAATGATTAAGATTAAATTAAACAATTATTATAATTGTTTGTATTTATACGTGTTATCCTGTTCATGCATGCTCTTAAAAGTTTTCTCCCTTTTAAATTACTGGAGTTTCTATCATTTACGACTAGTTTCAGCACATAATTCATCGTCAAACTGTTGTTAATGACAAGTTTCAGTTCTTTAAAATTACTGAAGATGCTACACCAGTTGAAAAAAATCATAGAAAATAAAACCCGAGTAATCCAAAAGGACGAAATACATCAAAAGGATAAATAAAAATAATCGTTTTAAAAAGTGTATGTTTTCATTTATACTTTCTTCATTAATCACTTTCATTTATAAAAAATGTTATTTTAAATACAAAAACGAACAAAGAATACCATAAAATATTATATAACTAATACCTGATACTAAGAAAAATTTCTTTTATTTACTGTTTATTTTATTTTCTCTGGCACCGAAATAATTTCAATATATATTTTATTTACTACACGAGTTTTCCGACAGAATAGTCAGAAATAAATACAAAAATGAAAATGTAATAACAACAAAACAATTCTTAGAATAACTAATTATGAACCATTCTTTCTGTAAAATGTAATCTGAAACGAGAGTACAATAAATAAAATCTTATTTATTTTACTGTGTTATATTCGTAGAATTTTATACAATATATATATATATATATATATATATATATATATATATATATATATATATATATATAGCTTTTCACAGCTTGTCACATTTCATATTCACAGCGCTTCGTTCTAAAAAAGTTTACTTACATATATATACATATATATATATATATATATATATATATATATATATATATAATATCAAATTTTAAAACATAATGCTTTTGATGTTTATATTTTAATACAAATTTATATAGTTTTAATTACTTTTTATACATTTTATGTTTGGGACAGAATTTTTAAATGTTACATTTTCATCACAGTACAAGTCTGGCACCGTGACTAAATCCAATTTCACAAATATTTTTTTCCCTATCAGCTCAAACCACAAAAAAATCCCTTATCTAAAATGTTCATTGATATAAGTACAGAAAATCTGTTTTTTCTATACCTTATCATACTGATTATGATGATGGAATCGTTAACAAAATATACATAGATGAAAATCAAAAATAATCAATGATTATTTATTGAATATTTTTGTTTAGAAACAATTTTGTGGTTTGTGGGGTGAGAAAAAATTTCATTTGTAAAATTTTAATTTTTATTTCAAATAATTCTGTACTGATGATGTTAATAAAAAAAGACTACCTAATTAAAAAAAATAATAGTGATGCATCTGTTCAAATGTTACAAACAGACAATAACAGAGGAACAATTCCAAAATACATATAGATAAATGCACTTGAAAACGATATTAACATGAACACAATCAAATGACACTGTCATTGAAAAAGCTAAGGTTAGAATTCAGAAAACAAAAACCGCAATTATTTTCGTACCAACCTAATATAAAAGTATTAATGCATATGCAAGTTATAATATAATGTGAGGTTCTGCTATAACTAGTTACAAAATAGCTATCTTTGTATCTATTTTTTTATAATTTTCATATTTTTTTTTGATAATTTTCAAAATGAAAATCATTTTTTATATAAAATTGTACAGTTATACTTTTTTTAATGTATATTTATTTATTTACGTAAGAGATGAAAATTTTAAACGTCTTCGAAGTGTTCATTATTTAAGATAAATTGTAATATCGTCAAGAACAAAACCATTAAACGAATTGAATATTCACTTACATTACCCTACTTATATATAACCATATTCAAAATTAAAATCTTTTATTATATCAAAGTTATTAACAACAAATTTCATTCCAGCATGAACTACCTTGTTGTGTAGTATTAAATAATAAAATTTATTATTATTACAGAAACTGGAACGATGCAACAAATCGTCCATTATGTTTAATTTATTTTTAGTATAAAATGTACTAGTAATGTTTATCACTCGACTGATTACATTAATTTCCGTGTGAACTAAAACAGTGTGCACTAATTGCACTGATGTTGGAATGGCACTAAACACATTAAAAACTATTATATAAAAAAATAAACAAGTCACGCACATCCATTCTTTGTGTTTCGGTTGTTGCATATTCTTTTTTTTTGTCCAGTACAGATCCAATTTTGATGTAGTACAAACCAATGTGACTTGAAGCGCAAATCCGCTGTACAGGATGTACATCAACGAATTCAAATGAAGCTAACAGAAACTGCAGGTGAAAATTATACAGTGTGGCCACTAGGCACACGCGTATTATCTGCTTTTGTGTAGACACGCAGCTTAGATATTTTATACAAACATGTATATATATATATATATATATATATATATATATATATACATATATATATATATATATATATATATATATATATATATATATATACGTGGGTAGTTTGATAAGTATGGTAAAAAGCAAGTTAAACACAGATTTTTGGAAAAATTCGATTTAATTTTTCAACATAGTCTACATTGAAGCTATATACTTGGTCCAGCAAGTCTGCAAAATACGCATTTACGGCGGCGATGACATCCACATTCCACGAAAATTTCTCCCCACAGAGCCAAATTTTCAAGTTTGAGAAGAGGAAAAAAATCGCACGGAGCCAAATCCGAAAAAAAATGTGGATGAGGAATCAATTCGAAGCCTAATTCGTGCAATTTTGCCACTGCTGCAATCAATTTGTCGGATGGTGCGTTGTCCTGGTGAAAAAACACTTTTTATGCGCTAATCTTGACCGTTTTTGTTCCAGCTCTTCTTTCAAACGAGTCAATATTGTTGCAAAATAGGCTCCTGTTATCGTTTTTCCCTTCGTTAAGTAGTCGATCAGGATGATTCAGGGAATCCCAAAAAAACAGTGGCCATCACCTTCCCAGCCGACAAAACGGTCTTCGCCTTCTTTGGTGCACTTTCACCAGTCGTCGGCCATTGCTTTGACTGCTGCTTCGACTCAAATGTCTAGGGGTGGGTCCATGTCTCATCCACGGTGACGAATCGACGCAAAAAATCTGCTCGTTTTTCCCAAATTTACGGCAACTGTTACAATGCTCGCTTCAAACATCTATAGGATATGAACAACGAGTCACTTATGGATGAAATTTCGCCCATGCTAGTTCGAAAAGTGACACATGATAACCGTGACGTTACCAAATGAATGATCCCACCATATCATAGAAATTTACCAAACTTATCAAACGACCCTTATATTATATATATATATATATATATATATAACAATATGTGCGTCGACAGTGCTAACAAAATACAGTATTATTATTCAGGGCAGACTTTGTTGAATTACGGTGTTTATTTTATTTAGCAAGGTCGAAATATTTCGTCTTGTGTGTCATTGCAATCTAAAACCGTTATTTAGAATAGTCAAGTTTGGCCATATTGTTCTAGATCAATGGTTTGTAGATTAAAACTGTTCATCCTTTTTCTTATATTTATCGTATATATGTATGTATGTATGTATGTGTATATATATATATATATTATATATATATCAAAAACCTTTATTAAAAAATCGTTTCGTGCATAAATGAAAAATAAATTCATAAAGTTCAAAGGTGCATAGTAAGAAAATCATTATTTTTTTTAATAAATCAAGCGTGATGTGTATCAAAAGATGGAAAGTTTTTAATATAACAGAAAATTGAAAACTAAACGAAACGTTATTAAAAAAATAAATAAAAATATGCGCAGGTGGAAGTTAATTAATTAAGCATGAACAAACATACATTATATAGAACGTCAGTTCAAAGACCTTGCGTAGCGACAAATTATGCGCGTTAATGGACACAACACGTATTGTCAAAGCATTGCGGTGTCGCTGAAAATTAAGCATATCTGCTATGAACAAAAAATGCGGGAAATGTATGCCATATGTGCGTGCGTATAATGCAAGGGTTCGAATCTAATGACAAACATAACGTACATTACATATTTCGAACTGGTAATAGTGTTGTGATAAAAAGTGTACTGTTTAATTATTACCGTTCACATTTTTGAAACATATATACTTTTTAAACTATTCAACTACATACAAATGTATAAAAATTATAGATAAATTAATGAATTAAATTATAAAGTTTTTTCATTATAAAAACTATTGAATGGAATTTTAATCAATTTCAATGTGGTTACAGTTCTCTAAAACAAACATTGCATAATAAATAAATTAAATTTTACATTGGATTTTTGTTTAAATACTTTAAATATTCGAAATAAAATAATAACTGTATATTTTTATAGCTATAATTTCGTTGATACGTTATCCTGGTTGCCTTTGTCTTCATGGATTATTTAAATGTCTGTTTTCAACTATTAATTTGGCTGCCTTAAGGTAGATTTTAAGAATAGTTATTAGTTATTTAGAATGATTTAAAATGATCTACCCGAAATTGTAACATGCCGAGGCTAGTAATAGAAAACAGAAAATCAAGTAACCTAAAAAAAAGAAAATCTCAGACAACGTATTTGAAATGACATTCATCAAGAATCATGAAGATCTTTTCAATTATAATCCAGTTATGTAGTTCTAAAACTATTTACAGTAGGTATAATTGATACAGGACTAGCGGTCGTTCCTTGAAACGGTCGTTGTATAGAGCACTTATAATATGTAAACCTTCTAATTGGTACAAAACCGTTAAAATCCTAACTATACATTGGATAAAATTTAATTTTAAAGGTACGTACAAGAAATGAAAATAAATAATTTTGCTTTACCTTTCGTTCCTAATAATCTGTTTTTATTCGATGGTGGCCCACACCGCCAATTTACCAATGCTGTTCTTTAGAGGAAAAATCACCCTCCATGAAGATTTCAGGTAATTCGCTACTAGAAGGTGAATCAATTCTAGCCCTCTTTGTGGCATTAGATTGGAAGGAAGTTGAGGCTTGGGCAAAAATCCATTTTTTTCTTTATATATTGCTCAATTTTGAAGTCACAGGAATATATTCGTAAATACGAGAAATTTATAAACCGTTCAGCATCTAAAAAGCTCGACCAAAAAAATATGAAATTTTAATTTTCAACCAAGTATTAAAATGATCTAACAAAATTCTAGATATTTCGTTCAATTTGAGCTCAAAAAAAAATTTTACACACTTGAAACTTTAACTAACTTCCAAATTTTGACATAATTATTTGCTACAAACTACTGACAGCTGTAAGTATATTAAATCTTTACATAATCTGTAGTTGAAACTTTAAGCACTTTTTAACCGAAACAGCTTTTTCCCACATGATTGACATAATATCTCAAGAACGAACAAACTTATTGACTAGAAAATTGTCCTACATTGAAAATAATGATATATATATATATATATATATATATATATATATATTATTTTTTTGCAAAAAGAATTCTTTTCATCATTCAGTTTTTTGTCATTCGATAATAAAATATTGAAATTGTACATAATTTCATAGAAAAATTCATATAAAATAAAAATCTATTTGACTTTTTTGTTTCGAAAAACTTGAAGTGCAGCTATCCTGCCAAGCAACAACAAAAAGTAACTAATAAATAACTTTATATATATATATATATATATATATATATATATATATATATATATATATATATGTGAATAAAAAATATTTCTAGTTTCTTTAAACATGGAAAATTTCAAATCGCTATATAGAATATTTTAAAGAAAAAAAAACGCAAATGTTAACATATTTGTTCCAAACTACACTTCTTTAATAAAACAAATAAAAAAAACTTAATAGAATATGTGTGTATATTTCACGATTTGTTTTCTAAATTCTATATAATAATTTTCATTTTTAGATTATACTTAACTATTAAATGATTAATTGGGTGAATTGCTGAAATTACTAAAACTCACATGCAAACATTTTATTGTAAATATAACTTTTATGCCTGTATGCATACAGGACGGGTGTGTATACATTTATGAATGTAAATGTAGTATTCAATTAGAAAAGTACATCATTTTGTTAGGATAAGTTATTGACACAGACCAATCTATTTACGTTACCCTTTCTGTCAATTAAAACGATAAAAAACTGACATCCCCTAATAAAACCAATTTATCATGTAACACAGTCTGGCCGATACATTTATTGAAATTAATGTAAAGCATCAGAAGCAATAAACCTAATTCAAACATCGGTGCAATGTCATTTAACACCGTTACACTGTGCTCAGTTAAGGGATGATGCACACGTGATAGCGATGCTTCCACTCACTCATTCGACTAAGTTGAAAACAAACATTTATTTATCGTGAGCGTAGACAGCAACACAAACTGACGTTATTAGTGTGATTAATCGTCAACGAATTTGTCACCGTACTATCTATTTGCTTAATTAGATTCGAGGATGAATTGCACGAGTATAGTTTATTATGTAAAGTACGTGTGCAATCTTTCATGGAGAAAATAAATTGCAATCAATTCGAGTTCACAGCAGAAACCAATTTATTCATCGTGCATATTGCGAAATGCTTAACAAACAATGATTTATTTTAATAGACGAGTCTTAGGGAATATTCTATTTTCAACTAAATGTTAAACAGTTAAAACACAATTTCAACTTGAAACAAATATTTGAATCATCTTATTTCAATTATCTTTCGATTGTGCATTTTTACAAGACATATTTATTTCAAATTACTCTTTCAAAGCATACTGGAAATAATTAATATAAAAATTTTAAAATATGAACCAAAATTTCAAATAATATTTGATAGTTTTGATAGTAATAATAGTTTCTAAATAATATTTTAAAAAATGACATTGAAAATGTGAAACCGTTTATACTGCATAAAAAATATTTTTTTAATTGTGCTACACAAGTTCACTATCAAAAATGTTTAACAAGAGCATCTGCGATGTTTTCGTTAAATAAAACATTAAATTTTCAAAAAATTATACTCGTTACTAACTCGTTATTATTCTAATCGACCATTGTTTATCTTTAATCTTTATATTTTCATTTATACGTCTTTCGCAACAAAATTCCTAATTTTTAAAAACCGAAATGTTTTTTAAAGTATCTCGTTTCCTTTTTTACATTTTATATGCACTAAACTATGTAAAACCGGGAAAGCAGTAAACATTTACAACATTCTCCCCTACTTGCGGTCATGGAATAAAAAGCAATGGTACGAAATTGATAATATCTTCATACGAAACGAAATTTAAAATAAAAAGTGTATCCATTTGATATTACAACTACCTCTCTATCATAATATCGCGCGTTCGTGCACAGAATGTGTAACTGCTTTTTCGAGTGTACATGTCTCTACGCTTCTGAGTTTATCAGATCCACGAGTGATGGCGATGCTGTTTACAGTCTGCAAGGGTTCAGTGGAGCACCCGACCGAACGACCGACCGAACAGCCAATCAGCCAACTTAACAAGCTAGCCAGCCAGTCTGGTGGTCTGCAGTGACCCAGCCTCGGGTAACGGGATCTTTCGTATCCTATACTATATGTTATTGCAATACGTGTCGGCAGATGCACTACCGCGATTATTTTATTATATACATTAAACTAGCGTACTAGTGATTTCAATGCACGAACAAAAATATCGACAATCAAATATATGTTTTAGGATCGTAATTCGAATTATTGTAAAAAATAAAGTGATTAATACCCAGACATCAAAATATTTACCAGTTAATATATTCTTTACGTAATTTTAAAAAAAACATATAAATTCCATTAAACCCAGACTTGTTTCAAAGAAAAAAGCAGACCACTGATTATTTTCATGTGTAAAAATATGACTTTCGCTAAACATGTTTATTCTTATTCATTGCATTTTCTGAACTGTGTACTACTTATTCTCATTTATAGCTAATTAACAGTAATTGTATAATTCATTTTTTTCGACTAGATAATTAACATATGCTTTATAAATTCAATAAATACATCAGTACTGGAGAAATTGACAAATGTAATTAAATATTATACATAGAGTTTAAAATACATAAAATGTAATAAGGTAAATAAAATAGTTGGATTTATTTTGAAGATTTCATACAAAATAATCTACTTTTTGTAAAATCTCGTTGTGAAATCATTAACATTTATAAAGAAGTAACTAGAAAAACAAATTAATTTATATAATCAGATATATTTAAGTAACTAAAAAAAAAAACTAAGAAGATTTATAACTAAAAATGTATTATCACTTTGTTATTTAAATGATTTCGTATCGCGTTGCTTTTTTTATTTACTATCCAAAATAGTTTATTTATAACAACATTAACTTTTATTTTTATACAACAACGTTAAGACGTCAAATGCAATGAACTCAGTATCGGTCAACGCTGTCAATCACCGACTGTCGTTCATATCCTCGTACAATGTCACCTTTAGATAAATTATATACACTAATTTTTGTAAAGAGAAACAATCATATATTTTCAAAAGTGTCCATTACTGAAAAACAAATTGATCTAATTGAAATATTATTTATTTTTTTATTCATTTTAAAAATTCACATTTGTTTCAATTTAAAATCAGTCTAAAAAGTATGTGTTTACATATACGGTGGTCAAAGTGTGTTAAAATTGTCAAGACTGGTCCTTGAGTTGTGTTTTGTAAACATATGCATGTTTTTAAAAGATATAAACAATCTTACAGACTACATTATTTACACTTATTGATATTATTATCGAAAAAGTACTCTCATTATATCAATACTAAATTTTTTAAGAAGAAAATTTATTACAAAATAAATTAAAAACCACTAGTAATGAATATACTATTACAATTTGGCACTGTGGCTAAATTCACTTTCACGATTGATATAATAACCAAAAAAGGGCGAAAAAATTATTTTTCAAATAATCAATAATTTATTACTATTTATTTTAATTTTTTTTATGTATTTCAATCGCAATGCCGTCATCTTAAAAATGCAGACAAAGAAAATCTTTGAGAAAAATCTTTTCTGTATAACACATTAATCGCTTTCACAAAAGTTTTTTTCTTTCACTCCACAAACATTTGTTATCAAAAATGTTCAATAAATGATTATTGGTCTACTTTCCAATTAAAGGATTTATTACCAAATGTTACCAATGATTGTTTATAGTTTAAGTATATTCCTTCATTATTTGATTTTATTATCTCTTTCTCTCTCTCTCTCTATATATATATATATATATATAATTATTTATGTCCAAATAAAAATATATATTTCTAATTTAAAAGAAAATAATATTTATAACTTCAACAGCAAAATATATTAAACATTTAAAATAGGTCGCGGGTGTCCTTCTTCAATTCATAATGACCAACTGAAGACGTTAGTTGAATCAGAACCACGCACAACAATTCGAGAGCTTGCACAAAAGTTAGGCGTTAGTCATCCAACAGTTCTGGATCACTTAAAACAGCTAGGAAAATCAAAAAAGAGAAAAATGTATATGAATTTGAAGGTCATAAACCGCAATTATTTTTCTATCAACCTAAAAATATTTTGAAGATTTAAATGTATGCCATTTTTCCACAAAACGTTCACTTTCTATAAAAAAAAGATACTGAATTAATTTATACAACTAATAAATATATATATATATATATATATATATATATATATATATATATATATGTTCTAAATTCATTCGAAACTGGATTTATTCAATCTTAAAAAATTCGACATAGGATAAAAATACTTCAATAAATTAACGTTACAGATCGATCAATCTTTCCAATTTATGTCAAGTGTTTATTTTCTAGAATAAAGTGTTCATTTAAACAAAAACTTTTTTTTAATCCATATATGTAGCTTTTTTGCAAATGAAATCATTCATTATTGTCAATTGCGAGCCAAGTAACGACTTTCATATTTTACAACATTAAATTGAAACAAGTGTCGTATAAATCACAGTCAATAAGACGATAATTACACTGAAATGTGTTACAAGCAGATTACAGACGAAGCGATGTTCGGAAAAAAGGTAAATATTTAGACGATTCGAGACTGCCATAAAATTTAGTGGATGCCGTATTACGTGAAATCATAACAAACTCATCTGTATTTATGAGCACAGGGTGCGAAATACATTTTACGATACAAAATATATATACGTGCAAAAATGTGTTCATTTTTCACGCACAAATTGAGTTATGAACTCGTTCCATTTTTTCGATATTTTTCCCGTATTCTGATTTATTGTTAATCGATATATCCTATGTAAATATTTATTACAACTCGTGTTCATTTGCACCGGCTGTATATGTCGTTTAAATGAGACTAAATAAATGACAACATTCGAATTGCGCGCGTTCGTATTTTTTTTTATTTTTTTCAAATTTTTTCTATCGGTCAGTTTAAAATATACAAAGGATTCCATATAAATATTTCAATAATTAAATAGTTGAAACAATCTTAAGTTGCAAAAAAATCAACATTTTTTAATCCATTAAACTCAAAATCGTAGGAATTTTCGAAAAAGCTTAATATGTTAGGTTCTAGATCCCTTCTAATTAATTTGAGGTTAGAAAAAAATTAAAAATTTTGGTTTTCCACAGTGAGATGTTTTGTATACGCAACAGCGGCGACTAATGTTAGCATTATCAAAAAAAATTTCAAAATTGAATAAAAACTAATCTGTTTTAAGTTTTAAATTCATTTATTTCATTAAAATCCGAACCAAATGCCGTGATAGTTGCTAAATTACTTCGGGTGGAGCGTTGAAACGTTGTACTTTATATATATATATATATATATATATATATAGAGAGAGAGAGAGAGAGAGATGTGGTCTGGCTCTAGCAAAGTCTACATCTATTCAGAGTTTTTTCTCACTTTCACAAAAATCGAAAGAATTAATAATGTAGTTCTACTGCTATTAAATCAATATTTACTGTTATATGAAAGTTATAAAAAAAATATATTTTTAGTAGAGAAAAAAAAATTTCAATGTTAATGTTGCATATACGCAACAGCGGCGCTTAATGGATTAATACGAAAATAAACAGAAATTTAACAAAATCTGAATTTAAAGATTTATGATTAATTATCGCAAAATTTCAAAAAGTTATAAATGAATATAAAAATAACAAATTGAGATAAAAAAGTACATGAATCTAAAAACAGATTTTGCTAATATTAAATTCATTTTTAATATTCGTTTTCAATAATTTAATTGAAATGAAAACCACGAAGACTATAAATTTAATTAAAGCCTTTATAGTTTAGTGAGTATTAACAAAGTTTATATCCTGCGATTTTAATTACATAATTATCTCTTTATAACACCTTGCTTAGATATAGTATTCGCGTTGAGTTAATGTAAGAAATACATAAACGCTAATTTTGAGAATTATATAAATTACAAAAAAAAAATAAACTTTTTTTGATTTATTGCAAGAATTTCTTTCTTGCACATACAAAAAAAAAACATATTAAAATAATTGGAAATTCAGGCACAAAATAAATAATACGTACGATATTTTTTAAGTGCATACCTCTAAAACTTGCCAAATCAAATTTACTTGCCCCAAAAATAATTTCTTGCTTTCTTTCTCTGTCACTCTACCTTATATATGTATGTATGAATATGAATGTATATATATATATATATATACATATAATGTTCTTCCATAATATAAGCTAATTAAAAAATAATTCAATTCATATTAATAAACAAATTTATTAATTATTATTTCTAATTCTTGGGATATTAATGGATGATTATATTTATATATTAAAATATATTCTGATACTAAACTCAATACTATAAAAATAAATTCGTACAAAAATCTTCATGACTAGCTTATAAGAATATTATTCAGAAAACAAAAACAAAATATAGGTGTATAAACGAAATCACAGACAAATAAAAGCATGTTATAATTTCCTGAAAGTATCTAATTTTCGCCATTTTAACACTTTACAGGTCGACGACGTACGTTTTATAACTGGTATCATTCTATTTTATTAATATTTACAAAATATATAAATTCATATTTATTGACTTCTTTTACGTACACCCTAAAGAAATCATGAATTTAAATAAACATCATTTGTTGTCAATTATTGAAAAAATAGCCAGCCACTGGTGAAAGTTACTCGCTCAATTAGCCGGCCTGTATAGTGTTAATATACGGTACATTTTTTTACTTAAAATAGATTATGTTCATTTTTAGAATAATTTTATTAAGAGATTTTAAGAAATTATAAAAAATACTGAGTTATATTATTGAAAATACAATGAAAATATTATGTAGTCAAATAAATATAAATTCTGCTCCTTTGATAAATAAATTGGTCAGTTTTCAGAAAATCACCAATCATAAAATCAAGTGATGAGAAAAACTAAAATATTTTTTTACATTGTGGTCAAATTCACTTTTACAATGAATCCCACAATTCTTTTATCAAACTTAAGAAAGAGTTAAACATTTTACAAAGAAAATTTTGTAACATTAAAAATAATGATTCATTTAAGAAAAAATATTTGTTGTCGGAGAAAGTAACGATAAATTATCACCTTATATCGAAGGTATACATTATCTAACACTTATACAAACACGACTAAACAAATATGTACTTTGATAATAGTAGTTTATTGTTTGATTTATTAACAAAAAAAAAATGAAAGTGTTTAATTATTTAAAATTATACAAAAAATAAAGACATATATTTCTAAAAATGATACAGTGAAAAAATCTTCACCGTGTAATACTGACATTTCACGGCAATCATAACAAATGATTTAATATTATTTCTGAGTAAAATATAAATTATTTCAGATGATTTCGTTAAGCCGATAAAGTAGTATTATATGTTACTCGTATACCCATCTAGTGAAAACGGAATGAAACAGAAAAATTGTTAACATTATAACAACACGACTTCGTGTGGCGGTCCGATAAACTAGTGTAAATTGGCAACAATTTAATCTATTTACGTTTCGGCATGCTGGCAGAAGCACTTGGCGCGCATATTTCTAGTTTGACGGAAAAAAATTCACACGCGGGAAATGAACACAATAAATGAATGAAGGACTGACTCCATCAAGTAATTTGGTATGCGGTGGCCGATTTAATGATTACATGAACCGTGACCTATGATGTGTAATATGTCGACATATTCATCATACTCTATTTCTAGTTACAATTCGTACACAGTGCCGGATTTAGGTACGGGTATTAAACCAAATAAAATACAAAAACAAAATAATGGTATTCTAAGAGCACTTGCCAAAAATGACAATAATAAAAAAAACATGCACACAAGGTTAAATATTTTCAATGAAATTTAAAAATACTTTGATTGCGTAATCATTGAATACGTTTACAAATTGTCAATTATTTCGAAAATCGACAGCGAAAAAATTTCGCAACGGAAATGTTTACTCGTAATGCTTTCAATAATAAAAACTTACACAAATGCAAATATCGTCCGTTATTTGCAGATGTATTTTTATACCAAGTTTGATAACATCGAACCACGAAACATTGAAAATAAATATTTGAAATCAATATGTATTCATCAGACATTTTGCTTAGTTTTCATGTTATTTATCTTCATTTTTTTCTTTTTCTGTGTAGTTCTTATTCATTTTTCTATGCGAATCCTATAAGTTACGTATGAGTAAGATTTTTCTACGACCAGTTTAGACATTTGTCATCTTAAAATCGATCTTCAATCCAAAAGGAATTAAAAACTACAAGCAAATAATGGAATTCTAAAACGTTCATAAACGAAACGAACTCTTCGTGACATATAGAATTTGTACAGGACAATTTGTTTACTTGAAGATTTATTAATACAAGAATGACATTCTACTCAAAATTAATTTTTGATTCCGTATCAAATATATTTTGTATTTTAAAAAATACACAAATATTTCTTGAAAAAGAAAAGTTCTTTTAACCTTCTTAGTACCTTAGAACCGATACATCAGTACTCCATTTTTCCCAAGAAATACCTTGACCCGATATATCGGTTTTTTATTTTCAATACAATTTTAAACTATGTAATGACAACTGTTTTCATTTTCTTTTTCCATGGAAAATATTCTTTTTCTTTCTCTTATGTAAAATTACATACATTTTACAATAAAATATAAAAAAGCGAGGTTATCTTTATTTTTTAAAAAAATATGTTAAATTTAATAAATGGGTTCAGAAATGTATATTTTCCTAGGTATTTTTGGACAGTACATAAAACACTTGTAAGGTAGTAAACGGGTTAAAAATTATTTTTCACACCCCAACAAAACCACAACTTTTTTCAGATCAACAATATTCAATAACTGATTCGAGATCATTTTGACTGTTGCTATAACAATCCCATCATTCTTTTTTTTCAGATTTCATTCATATTTTTCTATATCTTAATATCCTCAGGCACCATCATTGAAATACGCATAAGCGAGACTCAAAAATAATCAATTGATGGGCAATTTTAATCAGAATACCTTTTTTGTAAGTATGGGGAATAGAAAGTCATCAGTGAATCTGGATTAATCCAGTATAACAAAAACTATAGAGCAATAAAAAAGTCTACAAACACTTATGATTAATCAAATCATATTCGATAAAAAAAAGTGTATTTCTTGTTGTTTACGACTGATTTTAGCTTAACAGTCATTTAAATTGACTTTAGTTGAAATTCGAACAAAAACCAAGAAATCATCTGAAAATAATTTAAAAGTAAATAAATGATAAATCGAAACCGGCAGATGAAAAGAATACAGTTGAAGATTACAAAACATAATACATAATTTTAAAAACATAGAATATTCAATTCAATAAACTATGAAATCAAATATTAATAACATATTTTACAAAATAACTTTATAAAAAAAATGCGCATAGGTATATATATATATATATATATATATATATATATATACATACATACATACATACATATACACACACAAATATATATATATATATATATATATATATATATATATATATATATATATATATATATATATATATATACATAGAAGAATTTATTTATAACGAATTTACAGTGTTATAACAACGTAAACCAGATGTCCAGTTTGGTTTCACATTTAACTTCATTACAAATTCTTCTGGTTACAGCGACTTCAAATACAGAGACAAATTCGATTACAACAGCATATTTTAATATTCTCTGTGAGAGAGATTCGGCAGCCAAATTGAATCCATAACGAATGTTGAAAAATATAACAAGTTCAAATTAAAAAAAAATATTTTTTTTTCTAACAAGAATTACTGTAGAATTTCACGAATCATGAATTGTTGGTACATGAATTGAGTACAGTGTGTTGATGCCAATTTCTGTTCCATGGTTTGTCTATACAAGACAGTTTTGAACAAACAAAAATTATCTATGAATCATCGTATCTAATATTTTGAATTTGATTGACGTCAAGACATACAAGAATATATTTTGAAATGATTGAAACAATAAGAAAACAAGTGCAACAGACAGTTGAAATTATTTCAAGTGCATAGAGCTATGTCAATCAAGACTCAATTTATATTTATTTATAGTAATACAAAAAATGTTGTAGTAAAAAAGAATTAAATTCAGTCTCTAAAATCTATCTTAGGATGGTACACAATACCGAAACTAGTAGTGAAGAACAGAAATTCAGATGATACAAAAGAATAACACCATCAGGACGACACCAACCGGATTACAGGTATAAAAATATTTAACTG
Source organism: Acanthacorydalis orientalis (assembly GCA_034766995.1). Taxonomy (NCBI): domain Eukaryota; kingdom Metazoa; phylum Arthropoda; class Insecta; order Megaloptera; family Corydalidae; genus Acanthacorydalis; species Acanthacorydalis orientalis. The sequence continues at coordinate 11,139,763 of CM068314.1, forward strand.
TAATTTTAAAAGTAATATATATATATATATATATATATATATATATATATATATATCGCAAGTTTTATATAAAAAAAATAAATATCAAATATACATAAATATGATTTATTCATATTAATAATTTTGTATTATTTCATCATTTGAAAATGATTTTATTTGACATCAATTCTTATTAAAAAGTGCACTGTCCAAGCCTGTTCGCCACAACTCACGTTATCGCTTGAAGAATGATAATTAAAATTAATTTCTTACGGTATATTATTAGGTACAATGATACTAATAATTATTTACTTTATAAATAAAAAATACATTAAAACATACTAACTTACAAGGACATAGAACATCACGTTCGTATTGTTATTTTATCAACACGTAGTTTCTTTTTTTTTTAAAAAAAATACAACACGTCAGAAAGAAATATTAATGTACGTCCAAAATAAGAAAATAAACCGCGTAATCATTCATATTCAATTCAGTATAGTGAGAATATATATTTTTTAAATGAAAATTATATTTTTAATATCTTCTATTGAACTTCTACAGTGTACTAGGTGCAAAAATTGATTCGGTGCCTATAAATCGAATCAATCGTAACTCCGTTTTAAATTAAAATATTTTCTAGTCGTTTTAGGTCGTTTTGAAGCGCCAACCTTAAAATTTAAAAACACTATAAATCTTGGTTAAGAAGATGGCGTAACCTCACAAAACAGTAGCGAAAATGACGACGTCCGAAAAGCAGCAAATTAAGCAGTGCATACTTTTCGCAATCTGGTTGAAAAAAAATGCTGCCGAAGTTGCAGGAATAATTTGTTCATCTTCGGAGGAAGGTGTTGCCGCCTAAAATATTCAAAAAATGGTTTCAACGGTTTCGTAGTGATGATTTTTATCTTTCCGATCGAAAACGTCCTTCACTACCGAAAAAAATTGAAGACGAGGAGCTTGAGTAACTGCAAATCTGCGTTATCCAGCAAGACATTTTCTATCGTCTGCATCGACTGGGAAAAATTCCAAAACTAGACCGGTGGATTCTACATGAGTTCAGCCCGGAAATCAAAGTAAGAAGATACTATACGGCTATTTCCTCGCTCACAAGGTTCAAAAGAATGGAATTTTGCATAAAATCATAACTGGGAATGAAAAATGAATTATATACGACAATCCTAAGCGTCGAAAATTATGTGTGACGCCTGGTAAATCATTAACATCGATTCTAAATCCAAATATTCGGATCTAAAAAGTGTTATTGTGTATTTGGTGAGATATTAAGAATGTGATGTATTATGAGTTCCTCGAACTTGGTTAGACTGTAAATTCAGAACGTTTTACCAACAACAGCTCATCTGTTTGATTGACGAATTAAGAGAAAAAAAAAACATTCACTGGCGAGAGAAGAGACAAATCATTTTGCAGCACGACTACGCTTGGCCGCACGTCACAAAAGGGATCAAAAATCTGTTTGTGAGCTGGGAAGTTCTCTCTCATGTGACATATTCATCGAACCTAGCTCAGTCAAATTATCAACAGCTCTGGTCGCTCCATCATCGCCTGGCTAATACATTTAAAACAGTCAAACAGATGCAAAAATGCATAAACGACTTCATAGACTCAAAGCCGACATCTCTTACTGACAATGGATTCGTCAGTTACCCGACAGATGGAGCAAAATTATACAAAATAATGGAGGATATTTTAAGGATTGAAGTAAATTCCATGTTTCCGTAAATAAATATTAATTTTCTATAAAACAAGATACCGAATTAATTTGTACACATAATATCTTCTAAATAAAACTTTTGACTGGATGTTGTTTGGGTTGATTAAATGTTTTCATCTAATAATAGACAGCACTTGAAAAGTAATAAATTATTTAACTGATTAAGAAAAATGTTATACTCAATTCAATTTTATATTCTTATTTAGCAGTAAATATTAATCACATTAAATTCTATGTACGGAACAGAAACAATTATGTATGTTGAAAAAAATTAATTGCTTCTAAAAATGTAATAAGAAACAAGTATAAAAACAACGAAAACATGTCTCATCTGATGACTAATTGCTCGAAACTGTTTAACCTTAAAGAAGTGCATATACTACGCACTACATAAATAACAAAACGACTCTATTATTACACGTTCCTCATGTATGAAAACTGGTGTGACATTTTCATCCACTAGAATATAGATTTGCACAACACAAATATAGTATATTTTCGTTAGGTGTGTGAGGTGGTAAAAATAACATTTCAGTGACTTTCATACCTTTTGATTTTGACGAGTAGTGTAACCCGTTTTTTTTTAATTAGCCAGTTACAGTGAGCCAGTCCATGTGATGAACACGCGGCGGCTTGTTACTTTTAATAGGATCATCATGATGAACTGTTAAAAATTAATAGATACTAGTGATGTGCGTAACCTAAATGTGTATAATTTCATGTTTGTGTGTCAGTCGACAAATGTAATTTGCACGTTAATTTCTATTTTTTTATACCAAGAAGCGCAACTGAATATACATGTATATGAATGTGTAATTATAGTATTAAATATCTAAAAATATAATTTATATTTAAAAAAAAAACTTACTGGAAAAAGAATACAATTCTAACATTGTAGTTAAATTCGCTTTCATGACTTTTTTCGCCCTACAAACCGCAATAACATTTCGGACCAAAAATGTTCAATAAATAATTATTGATCATTTTTGATTGTTTCCTACCCGCATTTTAGTAACGATGCCATCATTCTCGGAATGCTAAGATACAGAAAATTCTTGTTTTAAATTGAATTTTCTTTATATATCATTAGTTCATAAATCTGTCTTTTTTAATGCATCTCCAACAGATCGCTCTTTTCTTCTGGACATCATCCTCAAATAAAAAAAAGTTTTTGTGTAATTTGTGAGGTGAAAAAAGTATTAATTTAAGAAAGTGAATTTAACCACAGTATCAAAACTGTTTTGTACAGTTTAATTTTTAATAAATTTTTACCATCTGATCAAAAATTCTTTACTATTTGATTTTTTCGATTTTATTTATTGTACACTTTCGATTAAAAAAAATATATTATTATGATTTATGGTATGGAAAATAATTACTTCTGAAAGTAAAAATTAAGCTAGATTTTCTAGGTCTGTATTAATATTTAAAAAAATATTACAAACTAATACATTAATGCACATAAAAAAATATATACAAAACTAGAACAAGTACAAATAAAAATAGAGAATTAAAAAAACAGTTTTCTCAATTTATCACAAAATATATTCATTAGATGTAAAAATTAATTGTACTTTTAAATTGAATCAATCTAACTCTGTTTTAAATTGAAATATTTTCTCGGCATTTTAGGATTTTCAAGTGCCAACCTTAACATTTAAAAACACTATATATCCCAAACAGCTTCATCTTCAGTGTAAACGAAGATGAAACGTTCAAGATAACATCTGAGACAGTTCAGTTTTACGCCCTACTCATAATATTCAAGAAAAATATACGAATAACATCATAATTAGTTTACTTTTCTGAGCGTTCAAATGATTCGAGTCATACAAATTAGTCTACAGCAATTGATCTCACGAATTATTTATTATTTCGTTGAATATATAGGCGTTAAAGTAAACGTGGTCGTAATTGATCTGGCATAATATTCCCGTCTTTGTTTCGCCGCTTCATCTTCCTAGTCGAGTTCTTCATTACCATTTTACACGCCTTGTACATAAGATGACGTAATGTACTTGAATTTATAGCAAAAATATGACGAAAACCACTACGTTCCGCGAGTTGCTTCTTGTCCACATGTTTAATGTTTACCCAACTTGCAAGGTTGCAGAACAAGTGTTGTCGAACACGTCCGTACGTGTAAGTACACACACACACATTTATATATACATGTATTATGTAGGTCTATGCTGTGATTTCTCGGCAGGTGAATATTTAATTGATATAATATTAATTAGGTTGAGGTAGGCATATGTGTCATAGCCGTCTACTTTTCTCATGTAGTAGTTAAATGATGAAATCTTTTTTATTTCAGAAATGACAACATTAATATATTTCAGATATTTATTAATGTACGAGGGTAGAGTGATAAGTATACGTGTTTGATAAGAAAACACAATTTTTTAGCGGATTATTTTTTATTTTTCAAAGTAATCTCATGTTAGCTTCACGTACTTAGTTTTTTTTTGTCTTACGAAAAGTAAGATTTGTGAATCTCCTCATTATAAGCATTTACAGGAGAAAATTAACCAAAAAACAATACATATTTTGTAAAGAACTTCTTTCCCAATAAGAATTTTTCGTATATTGGAGCATGTACTTTTGAAAATTAAATTTTCTATTATTTGAACATTTAATTATAAAAAAAATAAGTTATTTCAAAAACTCAAGCTTTAAAACGTTTTTTCCAAAGTATTTTTCATTGATTTTATTTAAGAAATTCCTCTAAAACATTTCATGTAATAATGAACTCAATTTTTTTATAAATTATAAATTCTTTACTAAATTCGTATAATTATATTTCGTTTACTACTTAATTTAAATCGATAAAGAAACCGAAACTAACCTGTGATTGTCGAACTGAAATTTGTGGAGCCGCTGCTCCGGCCACATCTTGAGTACCATTGTCGTCATCGTCTGCCATTTGAACTCCAGCCTAAATAGAAATAAATAAATCATAAAATACATTCATGAATAATATAAAACTATCGAACATTTTTTTTAACATGAAATATTTTTTTACATAACTGAAAAATAATAAATTTTCTATAATTCGATCTACCTCACCTACCGTTTATAAAGAATAATATACACGTTAACTCTTGAACTACAATGACCTTGTGTAATCATTATAATTTATTAACAATATCTATACAAATAATCACATAAAAACAGTCATTAATTATAAATATGAACGGTAAATAATAACGGTTAAAGCATATAATTAATACAAAAATTCGACTTTTTTATTTTCTACTTAATACTATTTTGTAGTATGATTTATATCAATTTTTAAAATATAATTATTTCGGTTTTCAAATTGTCTGGTGTCACTTTTTATTCAATAATTTTTGAATAGATACATGATATATTACAGAAAAAGTATGAAAAATGATTAAGTATTGGAACAATAGCTAAAGTGAAATCATTTTAAGTTAATTTATGATTTCTTTATTGTCTACAAATTATACCTGATTAAATTTCAGTATATTAACTTTACGGTCTAAATTATATCCTGAACCAATCTATAAATTTCAGAGATTTATTTAAACAGAATTCAAACATCACAACTTGACATTGTGCATAAATTCTAATATTCACTTTAAATTGGTATTTATAAGTCTCGTGAAGATCGTTTAAAGGAAATGATAAATAAACGATAAATCATAATACACCTGCAGTGTAACGTTGATTGATATAAAATAGCTTTCATCGGATACGAAAATTCATACTCTAAAAGCTAGCATGTGGCACACGGGATCATCAATATCACACGGATTTAAGAATACGATAAGAGTGAATTACGAGCTTATCTAATGTCAATAGGGAACGAATATCGATTGTATAAATGCCAAATACGATGATCTTAGATTACTTAACTTTAATAAGCACCTGTCATACTTTAATCATGTGTCACTCAACGTGTAACTGCAGTATAATTTCATTTAGAATGGAATTTGTTTGTAAATGTAAATTAATTATTAATTAAATTAAGTTCGATGGTTACCAGTATATAAATTAGACATGTATGTTGAGTAATTAACGTGTGAAATGATTCTGTAATTATGGATATTAAATTAGAATTTGCAGGAATATATTTTATAATCAACACGTATGCGTGTTATGCAATCCAGTGCAACTGTTCCTATTTCCGATTACTATTAATAAATTTGACGCCAACTCTCACCGTGGTCATTCAGTTATTTTTCCTCCTTAATTAATCACCTTACTTTCATCATTTAATACTGTAATTACTACTTATCGTTATTAAAGATTTTCATAAATAAACATCTGATAATCCTGATCTTAAACAATTAAGATTCTTAAAATAAAAATAAATTTTTAAAATTCCTTTTTAAAAAATTATCATATACAAAAAACGATTTTTATTGTGACCTTTGTTAGTAAAAAGATTCGTGCAATTTTATAAATTCATTATGAACAGATACCAATATTCAGAAATATATAAAATATATAAACTAACAAATATATAAAATGTTTTTCTTGCTATCAACATTATACGTGAATCCTATAACACATTTCCGACTGTCCTCATAAACTATAAGTAATGTCTTTAAAAGGTTTCAAGCCTAACAAATATTTCAAAAATGCTTCAAAATAACACACAAAGATTTTTAGTGTGTACCGAAATAAACAAGAAACCGAAATATAGAAAAATTCAATAAAATCCAAATAGTTGGCAAGACCATAGCAATAGTCACGTTTCCTGAACAATAAATTGTTGGCTAAAAAGTAAAATAAAAAATAACCAGAATGAAAGAACGAGCTCTTGGAAATGCATTGAAAAAGGTACTTTGATTTAAGAATAAATGATACATAAAAGGGATTCGATTTTAAAGAGGTTAGATGTTTCTGTACCTTAGTACTTCGAATTTTTGATCAGAATGTTTTTTGTGGTTTATACAATAAAAAAATAATTCATGTACACAAAAATGAAAAGTGTATTTTTTTATTATTATTAAAAATGTTTCATATATTTTTTCTTCAATCGACAACATATCAGAATATACTCAATAAAACAAAATTCCATACACAGAACATTAAACCATAGACGAGAAAATGCATGTTTTTAAAGTAACTTTTTTCTTTAATAATCTGATGATTAAATATTTATTTATATTGTGATGACTTATAATATTTATTAAATATTTTTGGTTCAATTATTTTAGAATGTAATCATCAGTGATTGAATCACACTACACAAGAGAAAATTACATTCTCCATGTAATGCAATATTTCACACATCTAGATTTAAAACTATGACACATTATTCATCTGTCTGCTATGCTGTGTATGACACATTATTCATCCGTGTGCAAAACGAACCCCATTGTTACATATAAAAAATGTGGTTAATAAATATAATTTCCTTGAATCTATATTAAATGCGTCATTTTAAAAAATGTTACAATAAAGAAATCGTTTAAAAACTGAAAAACACACAACACAGTGACGAGTATTTAGTATAGCACATTTATTATTTAAGACAAAAAAAATTCCTTGACAAAATAAGCAAAAAAATACACACATTATGTTTTTAAAATTAACTAATAAATAATAAAGATCATCTGACATGTCAAAAAGTGAATTGTAATTTTTAAATACATTCTATAGTCACAGTCACTGGCATTTACAATGTCTTGTAACATTTTTAAATACACAAAAATATTTTTCGATTTCAGATTTTTTATAATTAAATTAAAATTGTTACTGAACTCAGCCTTGATTATTAAAAGTACTTTTTTTCAATTTTTAAATGATGTAACGTAATTACCGTCTAAAAAAAGACAGTATTGAAAACATGTTTCCAATTGATTTCCTGATAAAGATCAGACCACGATTTTAATTTTTTTTATTAATAATGTGAAATACACATCCTTTCACCGATTACAAGACATATGAACATAAACGAAAAAAATCAGTTAAGATTCTGTAGTGTGATATTAAGGTGGATTTCTTGACCTTCATTAAGTAGTCCATATATAGGCTACCGCGAAAACATACACCATTGTTACAAACAACCATTAGTCATTTATATATGTACAAGTAGTCAGCCACAATGATTGTGACTTACAATAGGTGACAAAAAAATAAATAAATACGTATATTACGATAATAAATCCATGCGCATTGTTCCAAACTTCCGTACTTATTCATCAACAAGTACCATACTGTGCAAACTTTTCTCCGAAAACAGAGTTTAACCTTCAACGAGATTGTTTTTCATTTGCATCCCTCCTTAAAATGGATACAAAAACGTTATATATATATACATATACAAACATATATATATATATATATATACATATACACACATATATATATATATATATATATATATATATATATATATATATATATATACACACATATATATATATATATATATATATATATATATATATATATATAAACATATATACATCCAACATATTTATAAATGTTGAATGTACAAATCTCGCTTCACATTAGATAAAAATAGATGTATATATAAAAGTTTAGAAAAAAATGTATCAATCACAATAAATATTATGCAATAGTATGCAATCGCATATAAATGCTGATATTCAAAATGTCACTGAATCAGAATTACAACATATAAAAAATACTTTAAACATTTTTACACAACATATACTTTATTATTTTTTATAGTGTAACTATAACATAATAAAATGAAACAAACTTTACGGTTTTAGGGTCAGTCGATGATTATGATTATTACCGGCTCAACTATAACAAATAATTTAATTTTTTTAATAAAATACGACAAAATGCATACACTTATTGTAAAAATCAATCATAACTCTATTTGAAATATTTATCTATTAAATATTTAAAACAGATTTTTATTAAATTAAAATATTTTCTTATCGTTTTACGATTTTGAAATGCCCAACTTAACATTTAAAAAATACTATGTATCTGGGACAAGCAGTTGAGATAATCTCACAAAACAGTAGTGAACACGATGGCGTCCAAAAAGCAGTACATTAGACATTGCATACTTTTCGCATTCCAGTTGGAAAAAATGCTGTGCGAAGCTGCGGAATGATTTGTTCGGCTTTGTGGGAAGATGTTGTGACACATAAAACATGTAAAAAATGATAAAACAGTGGAAGACGACTGAAAATGTATAACAAATTCATTAAATCAACCCCGCTATCATTTTTTTGACAAGGGATTTGTCAGTTACCCGACAGAAACAATGACCAAAGTTATGCAAAAGAATACGAACATATTTGGAGAATTAAAATGTATTCTATTTTTCAGTAAACATTCATTTTCTATAAAAAAAAAAGCACCGAATTAATTTGTATTTATTCTTTTACTAATTTACATTAGGTTGATACGAAAATAATTGCGGTTTTTGTTTTCTGAATTCAAACCTTATTTTTTTCAATGACATGGTCATTTCATCGTGTTCATGTTAATATAATTTTAAAGTGTATTTTTCGGTGTGTATTTTGGTAACATTAACTTTGGTTTTATTATTAATTTTGCTTCAAATTGGGCTACTGACTTGAAATTGGAAAGGAAGCAAATAAGAGCATTTTGTATGAGTTCGAAAAGGGTAATAAAGCATAGACTGCTCGTAAATTAAACGATGCTTTTGATGTGGGTACTGTTAAGGAACATACGGTTCAATGGTGGTTCCAAAAATTTCGTACTGGGAACGAGTCTTGAAGATAAGAAGGTCATGGATGTCCTTCTTCAGTTCATAACGACCAACTAAAGGCGTTAGTCAAATCAGAATCGCGCACAATTCGAAACCTTGGACAAAAGTTATGCTTTAGTCATCCAACAGTTCTGGACCACTTAAAACCACTTTAATTAAAAACTATATGAATTTGAATATCGTGAAGTGTAATTATTTTTCTACCAATCTAATACATTAATAATTTACACTATTGAACTGTTCTGAGCCACCAATTAATAATGTAACATATTGAAATCTTATAATCAAATGAGTGAATAGATTTCTTATACATTAGCTATTAATTTTTTTCAATTGTAAATTAATATACAAGTTTACATGTATATATGTATATATGTATATATATATATATATATATATATATATATATATATATAAACGTATGATTATACACAGCTGTAAGTACGAGTAATATATGTAATTATTGGCACTATACCGAATTCGTACTACAAATAAATTTTTCATTCCTCCACAATATTTTTTTTAATAAAAAGTATTCAATAATTGGTAATTAATCATTTCTTCGAAGGCGATGCTAGCATCTTTAAAGAACTAAGATGCAAAAATAAACTATATATCATCTTTTGTTATACAATAGTTCTTTAAAAAAACGACGTCATAGAAATTCGCATAAACAGCGATCAAAAATGGTTAACAATCAATTATTAAATCCTTTTATCTGAAATATTTGTAGTTTATGAAAAACATAAAAAATATATTTGAGAATATATATATATATACACGGACATTCACATACTTTTTAAAAAATAAATATATTCCGTTCAAATAATAAAAATGTCCACTCATTTAACGAAATCACTACATTTAACTGAATGATAACTTAAAAAATCGAGTTATTTTTTGATATTTGCACAGTTTTTGTAATGTTAAAAAGAAAATCAAAATCAGACACCACTTTGTATTTTAGAACTACAACGGGTACAAACGGTCGAAACAGCTACCTACGCCTACAGTTTCGACGACCCAATAATGGCTTTAAAAATTTTCCGAATGAGGTAGTTTTAAATAAGTGTTGTGCTCGGAGTGACATTTTATCGAGCATTAAATGTCCTGTCGTACGTAACAGTCAATTTGTTCAAACGTTCAACATAGTGGAAACACCCAAATCAAAGTCCGTACGTGTCTACTTACAATGAATATATATATTATATATATATATATGTATATACACACGTATATTTAGTATAACCTATTGAATCATCTGTAATAATCATATATATTTTAAAAACATATCATCAGGTCGTATATTACAGGAAAAAATAATATACTATTAATATTGTATTCAAGATTAGCATACGCACCCACATAATAAAAAGTACGTGTTATTTTGACTATACTTTAATATACACAGTTCGAGAAAGATGAATTAATTAAAATATGAACTCAAATCATTGTCTGAATGTGTATATATATATATACATATATATACTTTATGACTAAGCAAAATTTTATGTATGTTGATTTGAAATGAAAAAACTGAAATTAAATCCATCAATTTATGTAAAAAAAAGTTATATATACGAATATGTTTCAATAATACTAGTCTTTTTAAATAAAAAACAAAAATAGTATATTTATAAGTTTATATAATGGCTAAAATATTTTCTCCTGTTAGAAGAATTATGATTTCTAATGACGGCGACATCCCCTCTCCTTTTTTAGTGGGTGATGATTTAAAAAATATACCAGAATGATATAAAAATATATTATACAGCAATTGGTCTATCGTATTATTAAGGGAAGTTTTACTATCATGAAATGGACAATCGAACATAATTCAATTAGCTGAATAGCATGACACGCAATGATCTCAATAAAGTTATTTATTTAAAAAAATTATCCGTAATAAAAAAATGTAACTTATAAAAAAACTATGTTAGTAGTTTTCATTACATTAAAATATTTGTTATAGTCATGATTGTATAAAAAAAATTATAAAGGAGTTACTTGTATTTGAACCGTTTGTACCCAGAATAGCCTAAAACTGATTATAAAATTATTAAGTAACAACTCGTTTAGCTCATTTTATAATTATTATGTGTAATTCGATATTTAAATAACTACTTCTTGCAAAATTAACCTGATTACGTGAAATATAATTGAGAGTTTGTAACTGAAATCAGTTTGGATGTTTTAATTCAAGTATAAATCTAAAATATATTTTAGATCAAGTTAATAACCGATACTTTATTAAACTAATAGTTTCTTTTAAAAAATATCATGACAATAAAAACCTCCAAATATTTCCATTTCTATAATTTTTCAAATTTGGATTTCATTCTTTCTCAAAAATTAATTTAAATTAAATTAGAAACAAATGTATTTTCACGAATTAATTCTTTACTCATTCCGCTAACCACAAGTACTTTTTCTGAATAAATATATTCAAGAATTGCTTATTAGCCATTTTTGATTGAAAATGTTGTAGAGTGAGTGCATACATCGTCTATGAATAAGAATTTAACCAAAGTGCCAGAACAATATCGTGGGTTGCATTTTGTTCATTAACAAAATAATGAAGAAAGCAACCATTCGTGTTCTTACACGTTAAATATACAGACAAATTCTAAACAATTTTGCACAGTCGAGAATTTTTATAAAAACCATGGAAACAAGACATAAAAACTTATAGGTGGCAATGAATTTTTAAACAATATCTTGAAATATATAAAAGAAATGCGAGTTAAGACAATATAGGGTTATAAATTATTTATAAGATTCACTTCCAACAAAAAATAGAATATTTATAGCCTAGGTAACTCTTTCTACAAACGACACATTTGTGTTATGTATTTGAATGGCAAAACTATAGATTTTTTCAAATTATTGTAACGGATGAAAATAATACAATAAATATTACAAATACAATAATTTCAAGTTCAATAAAATATTTTCTATAAAGAGGAAACGTTTGTCTCACTAACATTGACAATCACTGAAGTACGATTCACTTTTCACATAGTAAGGTCAAAAAAAATCGTTGTAAATTTTCATATAAATATCTTACCAAAAAAATTGTTAAAAATATGTTTATTTGTTAATAACATTTTGTCATTGAACCATTTTTTAATTCACTATATACTACGCGATGCGATAACCTATCAATCAATTCCATAAAGAAAGCTAAATATGTTTTTATCTTCACCTCTAGATAACTATTTATATTAAATACATACACACACACACGCATATATATATATATATACGATTATTTCTGGGCATTATATATATATATATATATATATATATATATATATATATATAATTCCCAGAAATAATCATTGAATCAATAAACTAATAAATACTAGATCATTTTTAGAATGTATGATATATCCAAATGTGTATACTTCTTTACTTAATAGAATTTTTATCTTTAATAACACAGACTTTAAGATTTATTAAATGTTCATTTGCTTTCAAACATTCACAGTAATATTTTTATAAATGAACTTAACATTATATTTCTTACACTTGGTATCAATACTTCAGCACTATATTATATACATACACACACGCATTTATATATATATTTATATATATATATATATATATATATATATATATATATATATATATATATATATGGATGAATTCGAACCACTTATTGAATTTTCCAAGATATCTATTTAACATGTACATTTATTCTACTTATAACACGAACTAAATCCGTATATGGAATGCTGAATGAAATATGAAATTACAGCGAAATAATTATAAATAGAAATTCAACGACGTTCATACATTTCAGCTTAAGATGCAAATGGCTTATTTCTCACCTGCCTTTGACATATTAGTTGCACTTTCATTACACACTGAGCACACATAGACCACTTAACACAGTAATATTGAAACAGGTTTAACTTAAACAGATAAATAAAAAAAACACATAATAGTCTATATATAGTGATCTTCTGCGTTAAAATTTATATATATATATATATATATATATATATATATATATATATATATATATATATATATTTGCCTTTTCAATATTTTCTTGATTAAAAACAGGAAACTTGAAAAGAATTTTGATAAAAACGATTAAATATTTTTCTTATTCACTACGAAAGAATTTAATTGTGTAAAAATGTTTAATCCACTATAAAAGTGAAACGAAATAAAATTCACAATATTAAACAATAAGCATTCACGTTTCATTAAGCAACTAAAAATAACTAAATAAAAAAAAATGTGAAAGACAACGTTTATGTAAAATAACCGAATGGTTTGTTGCATCAACGAACTTTTAAGCATTGTCTCTACTGAAACGCAAACTTACTCCCCTTCAATTGCCATGCAACGGAGCACTGCATTTAGAAATGAATATCACAATAGATGCATGCAGTTGCAAAACATCGCATGTTTAATCGGTTTATATCTGCCACTACATATATTCATTGTACGTCGTCTACTTGAAAAAAAAATGCATTTGCATGACAACACAATAGACGTAGGGGTTGAAGAAAGAAATAAACATAGGAGAATGTCCTGTTTTCAGATTTATTTAAACAGATATAGAAAATGCTTTTAAATTAAAAATGCATGTTAGATTAAATTGAATTAGCAGCACTCTGAATAATTGAGTTAGGTGCCACATTTTCAGCTGATATATTTTATCCGCATTTAAAATAAATTACAAATTTCAGTATCAAATAAAAATCTAATATTTATTAAGTACGAGTATTTCAGTTTGAAACTAAAATTTAGTTTCATTAATGAATAATCTTAATCCAACATGTTAAAAATAATAACAGAAATGAATTTAAATAGGGTACTAAAAAAAGTTACATATTTTTTATAAATAGATGTAATATTTGATTTTTATATTTTATTCGAGACTGAATGAATAAGAATGAAAACAGAGAAAAAATCAGCAAATCTCAGCTGTCAACTACTTCCAGTAGTAGTTGACTACTAAAAGAATATTAAACAATCAAATGTAGTCGATCTGAAGAGACAAACGACGCACCATCCTGTCCGCTTTCTACTTTATTCAACCAGCATTAATGCGCAACAAAACCACACAGATTATAATTTTAAAATAGTATTTTTATTCGTGTTGGAGGTGTTTAAGGTCACAAAACATTTATCATGTTTATATCGTTTGATTAATTTCCATGTGAAAAAAGAATAATAAGAATACTTCGTACGTAATTCACTGTGTTTTGTGATTAGATGACACTCATTTGAAATTTATTGGTTATGTAATTTTACATAAATTATGTATTATGCGAAGAGAGTGAATGAATAAAAAAATACTACAGTAATATAGATAAGTATTACAACATCCATTCTTCTAAATTTTGTTAATCAAATTTCGAATAAGAAATGACTACATGTTTAAAATTTTAAATATAAAAAAAAAAACGCAGTTTTTAATTTTATATGTACATAAATGATTTTCTTTCGGATTCATTGAGTTACAATTTTTGTCTTTGTATAAGTTTCCTGTAAATATTCGACAGAAAAAATAAAATATTGATAAACAAGTCTGAATAAAACACTAAATTCCGTTTTAAACTGTAACAAAATGTAACATTTTATTCTCTTTTTAATACAGAAAATAAACAAATAAATAATTCATCAATTAAATACAATAAAAATGGCAATACTAAACAATAGACATTTAAAATATTATTTCAGCGTTGTACACTATTTAAAATCTGATGAGTTATTACTTATTTAACACTTAATAAAAAAAATATTTGAGAATCATTTATAAAGGTACTTATTATTCATACAAAAATCTTTTACAAAAATCTTTTCAGACATATAACATTATTACACATATTATATTTAATCACAGCCCGTATAAAAAAAATTTACATATCTATTCGTTATGTATGGCAGTCAGACATTTGTTCGAGGGATAAAGATGTAGAGCTTACGTTGGGACAGACGCATTATTGGGGTCAGTGCAAAAGGCAAGATATGCAAACTACTATTTCCTAGTTATCGGTCTATCCCACAGACTGATTTAAAAGTCTATTAAATATCTGATATATAATAACATTAAAAGATGCAAAATGAAAGTTTTTTAAAGGGCAAGAACAGCGTCATATATCACAAACAATGATTTAAATGGCGACAAGATGTTAATTTTCTATAAAAGGAGATAGTATGCTTATTAATTTCAATAAATAGTCTCTTTTCATAATATTTCAGAATTATTGTTCATTATAGAGGTTGATTAATTATTTAATAGATAAATTAATTTTCTTTCACAAACGAATTTTTCACTCATCCCAAAAACATTTTTTTGAACAAAATGTTCAAAAAACTATTGATCATTTTTGTTTGACGCTAATGCACAATTCGATATCGATGCCACATTTCCTATCCTCATAAATCATAAAATAATTTGATGATTAATAAATAAAATTTAGACCAAAATTACTTATCCGTTTTCCTCCGATACAAGATATTTGTTTAATGCGAAACATTAATACATTTAGGTTTTATAATGGTAATAAACGGTATTATATTAAGAACAGAATCAAACTGTATAACATATATGAAAGTTTATTGAAAAAACTCAGTTGATAATTTAATCCCTAATTCGGTTAACTGTCAGCTAAAATAATACTAAAATCTAAAAATAGTGCAGAAAACCCCTATTTGAAACCTGTATTTGCCATCAAAAATCGACCTAAAAGGCTTGATATAAATTAGTCTAATCAAAATATTCTCTATAAAATAAAAATGAGAAATAATAGAAAATGAGATGATGTAGATTATGTCGCATTAGATTAACATGAAATGTCAACTTTATAACATATTTTCATGCATGCACGCACATACACACACACATATATATATATATATATATATATATATATATATATATATATATATATATATATATAAATGTACAATGTCCAAAACCGTAATTGTGGTAAACAGAGAGACATATTATGTCATGAAAACGGGGTAAACAAAATACATAAGAAAGCAGATCTTGATTCGCAACAGTCGGCCCAAGTCTGACTAGTCTGTCGTGTTTGTGACTGGTTCATTATACAACATTTGCTACTGAAAGCGTTTGTATGCAAATCTGTATGTTTGTGACATTATCATCTTCGTTGTAATAGGAATAAAAAGATGCATTTAATATCTTATTTTTAAAATATTAAATGTACCAGATATGACTCGCATATATATATATATATATATATATATATATATATATATATATATATATATATATATATATATATATATATATATATATATATGTAAATTGTATAATAAACAACTAAGCTGGGCATTATGATAAGAAAGGATGAAAATGCTGCAAAAAGTAAATATTATGTAATTAAATATCTATGTAGAAACTTCAAATAAGGAAAATAATCGTATATAAAATGCAATAGCTGTGTGCAAAAATCGTAATATGATTAATATTTCATAATATTGTTAAAGGGAATGGTTTAGGATTTAATTAAAAGGATAAAGAAACCGATCTGTGAAGAAAGAAACTCACACGTGGCCTACAGGCAGTGGCTCACTCAGTGGAGCGGATCAAATGGCTCTGAAACTCCCCAAAGGAAAAAATCACTATACCCTATATAAACACAGAGAGATCAAAGTAACCTAAAGTAAATCAAAAGCTTTATAAAAAGAAAAGAAAACTGGATTTTATTCTTTAAATGAATTTTCATAATCACCTGATGAATTTTATTGAATTCACATTAAAAAAAATTATCCGTTCAACTCGCCGCTGCCACCCTCCCAGATTAAATCCTAAATGTGCCACTTCCTACAAGACTTATATAGAATAATGAAACAGTTACATAGAAAAATAACACACTGAAAATAAAATTCAAAGATAGATCCCTACAATCTAAGATATGAACAAAGAAAAATAACAAACATCAGACAACTTCTGACAACAACAAAATATAGAAAAGGCGGCAATAAATAGTCCATTATCTGCTGACTAATAATATCGTTTTTAAATTCTTAAAATCTAATTAAATTCCTGTCATTTTAATGAATCTACATGTAACTGATTTTTAAACTATACGTTTTTTAAAACATAAGTGTTTATTCAATTTAATTCATATGTAAAAACATTTCATACCAAATGAGAATTATATCAGTTTATTTAAAAATATTAATTAGAAACGATTATCTGAACGAATTAAAAAATCAAACAAACATTTAAGAAAATCGTAACGTCGAACAAAACTACGAAGCGCACCAACCCGAATCTCTTAATTGTAACATTTAATATAAAATTTAGAAACTCGGTTTATATTCTCGCCTTAAGAGTAAATGATTTGTCTACACGATAATCACACAAAATGCACCATTTGAAACGAATCAATTCTTTTCGAAACTTTCTACTTGCCCCGAAGTATTCTCGATATACACAAATTTCCATCTATAAAACACTTTTCTAGATTTATTCAATTTAAACAAGTGATTCATTTCGTGAAATCGATTCGATGTTTCTCTTCATTTTTCTTTCATCTCGAATAGATTAACTGTCTGTTACGTTTATTTATCGATCATATGATAATTAAATATCAATTAGTAATAATATATCAGAACGGTTAACAGAATCCAAGCGAAAATATATATATATATACATATATATATATATATACATACATTATGTGCGAAAACCCCGCACGGTATAATTAAATATCTATAAAAATAGACTAAGCAAAAAATTTATATACTTGAATAATGTTTACTGACGGTTATATTTATTCATATCTTTTATAACTTACATCTACAGGCAGTTTATATTGATTTTCAATGTTTAAAATATAGGTGTTACTTCAAACAGTAAATCATTTGTATATATATGTGTGTGTGTGTGTGTATGTGTGTGTTTATATATATATATATATATATAAAGTGTATGTGTATATATTTATGATCACATCGCAATAAATTGGCAATAAAACCGGAAATGTCAAATATATCAAAGATCATATTCAATTAGTATTTTTCGTAAATACGCCAACAAACTGAAATGAATTTTATTTTATAACTCAATTACGCTCGGAGAGAATATAAAATATTGACACTTAATTAAAGAGAAAAACCGTAAATGTTGTGTAGCTATAGGCAAAATACCGTAAATGTCAATTCCATAATCAGACTTGTTATAAATATTATGTAGATAGAGAAAGATCACACGTGTCAAAAAGGAAGTCAAGTTTACACGGTCACATTGATGCGTAAATTATAGCTTCCGTTGAAAGTTGTTCATGTCGCATGCCAGGGCTACCGAACTCATGACCAAAATGAATACAAAACATACATACGAACAAAAAAAAAAAAAACATTTCATGTAGTCGAAATCTTAATCATTATAATTACATCGATTTTCGGCCGGATATGTTAATAACGAATAATTTTAAGAAAAACTCGTTTGGATCACATAATACACGAAAATATAATGGTAAACGCATCTTCGTCAATTTAAAATACAGATCGTTGAAGGCTAGCCTTTAATTCAGTTAGTTCAGGTAATTTTGTCACTTTATATATTAACAGTTCGTTGATAATGGAATTATAGGATATTATTTATTTAGTATTAAATTACATTTTCATCACATTATCGTTTAAAATAAACATCTTTTAATATTTATGAGTTGTAAAATGCAAAAATTGAAGATTGTGGCCACTGTATGGTGGTCGGCAAGTCGCGTCATTCACTACAATTCCTTAAATCCTTGTGAAACAATAACAAGAGAAAATATTGTCAAGAAACTGAAAAAATGCACGAGACGTTGGATCGTTTACGGCCAGGATTAGTCAATCGAAGAGGACCAATTTTTGTCCATGACAACGCCCGACCACAAGTCTCACAAATGACTTTAAAAAAATTAAATGAACTGGGTTATGAAACCTTACCTCATCCACGTTATTCTCTGGACCTGTCTATGACAGATTTTTAAACATTTGAGTAATTTCCAACGAGAAAAGGTTTTCAAAGATCAAGCATCAGTTCAAAATGCTCTCGATGAATTCGTTAATTCCAGGACTCCAGAATTCTATCTTGTAGGAATAAACAAACTTGTTTCCCGCTGGGAGGAATGTGTGCAGACCAATGGTCTTTATTTTTATTAATAAATTCAATGTTTAACTGACATACGCGTCTGTATACTAGATACATAAAAACCGCAATTATCTTTGCACCAACCTAATACGAACATGAAACATAAACAAGTCTCAAAAATATTCTTCCGTTGATATTTGCAATGTGAATCACAATCAATAAATACATAAAATATCTTGCTGCTATTAATACTCGAATATAATTCTGGTTGTATAGAAATTAAACTATTTAAAAAATCGTAGTACGATTAATCAAATAAAGGACAAATATTAATATTCGATTTTCACTTTTACATTTCCGTTCGCACATTTATTGATTTCAAATTAGAAACGAATTGTAACTCGTTCTGAATGAAACATATTAAGTCTATTTTACAATCGATATAAATTCAATAATAAAAATGTCTAGGCCATATAGGCGTGTTGGTCGCTTCCGAAACGCATAATTTAAAAAAGTCGGATTTCAGTCGACAGGTTGATAAATGCACAATTAGAGTGATAGTTTCGAACAGTGTTGTTTTTTGTAGCCAGCGGCTGTACGTACCACATGTTCTATAAATACATTCATGTTTATGCTTGTAAAAACCAATTGTATAAATTGGAAATTAATTGTTTCGAACTGTTAATTAAATTCATAATTAGAGATATCGCTTTAAATATCACTTTTTAATGTACAATTGGTTTCGGGGTATGTACATATCTGTGTACATGTGTGTGGTCATATATCTGATTATTTTTTTGATACAAAATTACAAACAGAAAAAAATATTTTTTATTATTCTTTCAGTAAAAAAAATATATAACTTTGTCAGAAACACATTATTTTTCATTATTAACACTTTGATCGCACCGACGCCCAAATCTGAGTGACATTTATGTATCCGCGAGGGCCCCGTCACCCAACTATGGGCGACGCTTTTCTTCAACAAATTATGCAGGCTTTTACACATAATTTGCAAAAGTTTGGATTTGTAACACAAATATTTAATAGTAATAACATATAAATATATAGAGAGATAGATATTTTTTTAACAAAAATATACAACATTATGCTACTTTTGTATAATATTCGCTAAAACAATTTAAACAAATCTGCTGTTTTTGGGCAACTAGGACAATATTTTAATGTATTTTTTGCATTTTTCCTAATTGTTGACGTTCCAAATTTTACCTGCTTTTTTAATAACAAAGGACGTACATTCTTCTCATTGTTTTACTTTGAGGATTTTTTCTTCTAAAAGATAAAATATCGCGCGATTTGAAAGGACAAAGTCCACCACAATAAAAATATATTATTTAAAAATTTTAAAGTAAAGAATCTAAAATAAAAAATATAGCTTCATCATAAATCAAATTTATAATTAAAATATTTTTTGCGCCTAATCAATGTGTTACTAATTTTTAAAATAATGTTATTTTGCAGATGTAAAACATTTTTTCTACAAAAAAAACTTCCTATTTGAGTATAAAAAATATTTCTTTAACATAGAATAATCTTTTCAAGAAGATTTCATTTACCAAAAATGACACTTTATATTAACCCCTTCGTTATTATTTCTAAGAGAGTTGTGCGATGTGAAATATGCGATTCAATAGGGACTCGCAGAAACTCCAGACATGATTGTCTATAATTTTCACTTTTTTTAATCTTGTGAACTTTTTATAATCGATCTTCACTTTATGACATTTTTAAAAGCACAATATATTAATGAAATTAGGTGACATGGCATACCTCATCGATATGGGAAAGTTAAATATTTCAATAATGTTCTATTCTTTAATAAAACAATTCTATTTGACAAATGAAATTTTCATTTATCCTATAATCGACAACTAGTTCGTAATCAAAAATGGTCCATAATATATTTTTTACCGGATTTTTTATAACGTTACTACCGTTTTTAAATTCGTTAAGTATATTGACGCCCAACTCGTAAATGTTAATAAATACCATTTTATACTATTTATATACTTTATCTTTGGTGCAAGAGTATCAAACTTGATAAGAACTACAATATAAAAAACACTGACGACAAAAATCGAAACATTTTTATTTAAAAATTTATTATATTTGCATATATAATAAGTACACAAATAAATTCTTATCGAGTCATCTATTCAAAGTTTGAATCATGCAAAATGGAAAAAAATGTTTCAGATAACTAAATCATTCTTTCATACATTTTAATTCACTTCACAATACATCTAACTAAAATTATTTATAATTTAAAAAACTAATTATATGATCTTCGATTACACGATTTATTAGTTTATTTTTTAATCGATTGAAAACATTTAATTTTTTTCTATATTAAATACAAAAAAAAAACATTTCTATTTCCTTATTAGGTCCTTGACATTCTCAAAATCTGATTGAAGTGTCTTCATTACTTTTTATAGTTCAATTCCTCCGGCTAAAGTCTTACTGCCCTCAATATTTATATATATATAGTTACCAATTTGTTTACTTTGAATTATTTCATGGAGATAATTAAAACGTATATCAAATCGCTACTCAATTTGCATAAACAAAAGATGAGATTGCAGTAAAGATAGAACATGTGTTGCAATAAAATTGAGTATAAACTCAATTCACCGGTAAACTTTCCAATAAAATGACTATGCAATTTATGTAAATAATTATTATTGCAAGTGCTTTCTTCATTTAAATAGTGAGATGTTATTAAACGTTTTATTCATTCAACATCTAGTGTATTAATTGATGTTTCCATAAATACGAATCAATCGACGATTTTTAAATTTGTTTTCTTATAAGCTCAATTTCAAAGTTTCCTTTGCAAATCGATCATTACAATATCAATCCATCTACGTTTATTGACATGTCTATTATTATTCGGTTTTAGTAGATCAGAGAAAATTAACATATAATTTACTACGATACAATTAACTCTGAACTATTTTCATCACTTCAATCAATTTGAAATGTTCGCGTTACAAATTAATCAGAATAGGAAATATATTTAAACTAATATTGACAAATTTTACAATTATAAATAACTTTTTAACGAACTCAATTTTTTACAAGTTAATAAATATAAAAATATTATTTATAATTTACAATGTCCGGTCTCAATAATAGTTTTAAATGCCAATCTTAGATTCAAGAATAACAGTATCCCATAAAGAAAGTGTAAATTAGTCTATATATCCAAAATAAAAAGAAACCAAAATATGGACACACGATATTTAAAGCTCTGAAGATGATGGCATTGTCATCGAAATACGCATGAGAATCAAAAATGATCGATAATCAATTATAGAATATTGTTAATCCGAGAAAATGGTGGTTTACGGGAGAACAAAAATTCATTCGTTACGTAAGTCATCTTCAAATAAATATAATCTACATAAGAAATGGTTGATAGAAAATTATTTAAAAGGAAATCAAACAAGCTTCAGAGAAACACGAAAAGTATTAGGTGTACAAATTAATTCCGTGGATTTCTTATGGAAAATGTTCACGGAAAAACAGAATACAGTTCAATCCTCAAAAATCACCCATTATTATGTATCAACCCCATCTGTCACAGGTAACTAACGAATCACTTGTAGAAAAAAAGATGATGGCTTTGGGACGATGAAGTCGTAATGTATTTTCGGACCTCTTCTACTGTTTACGTTTTATGCATCACAACACCTTCCCTCCAAGTTGAACAAATTATTCTCACAGATTCGGCAGCATTTTTTTTCAACTGAAATGTGAAAAGTATGCAACGTCTAACATGCTACTTTTCTGAGGTCATAAAACGACGAAAAAATAGTTTAATTTAAAATAGAGTTTTAACTGATTTAAATGAAGGGCACAGAATTAATTTTTACACCTCATAATTATGGTAAGGGAGAAGGTTTCGATTAACAAATAAGAAAATACTTTAAGAAAGATGAAAACGTATTCAAATCACTACATATTTGTTTGAAGTGAGAGAATAAAAATAAATTTAACCTCCAGTGGCTCATAGATTTAAAATACGTAAGAAAGAAGGATTCCCAATTGCTTTCAAATTAATGAAAAGAAAAATTTGATCATTTTTAAATACATAAAAAATATATTGTGAAAAAAAGAGTCATTTATAATACATGTAAATACGGTTCTTCGCTTATTTAAATAAAAATATTAATAAAACTATACTTAAATAAAAAATATAACTGGATATATGTTCATATCCTTTTAGTTTAAAACTCTCTCCGATTTGACAATCCCGGTGCAATTAATAAGTCAAACTATTACGACCTTACTATATTTACATACACTGAAATTTAAATTTAATTAAAAGACAGGTTTGAAATTAATATAAATTTAAATTATTAATAAATAAATGCATATTTATAACTGTTAACTATTTAACTCTCTCCTGCATTTTTTTGTACTCGATCCGTTTATTATCAAAGTAATAAACGGATAATTACGATACAACATGCATTCAAACAGAAAATATGATGAAGCTGAATAAGTAAATATTAATAGAGGATATGAAAATCTTCAGTAATTATGTCCATAAAACATCTTATAGACTGGAAATTAATTAGAATACATATATTAATTTTAATTAACTTGTATAAAACTGTCGACTTAATTATTTATGCGGTACCGTGGATTTGATTTATTAGCAAGTCTTATGTTGCATGTAAAATACGATACTTTTGGTCTTCATACAATCAAAGATAAATCGTGTTTTTTTTTCAGTTACTCTCAGAAAATTCTATAATTCCTATTTAATAATATAAGTTTTTTTACATATATATATATATACCTATACACACTGTGAAATTGCCAAGTACTTGTATATAAGTTTTAAAATATTATACTTTAAAAAAAATTCAAAAACATACGTTATGTTTTAATTATGTCTTCTGTGGATTTTATACAATTTCTAGAGTATTATTTTAAATTGCATTTATTACGTCAAGATTCTATGTTTAACAAAAGTTGACTTAAGTATATTATTGTTTATGCTTAATTGAATTACAAAAAAAAGATAGAACGATAATTCTACTGTATTATCAGTTCAGAAGAGAATACTGCATTTAATCACAATATCATACAAATGCATGTATTAATGCAATTAAATAATAATATTTTATATAAATGAATGTATAAATGATTGATTAAACGAATGATTGAATTAATATCTTTATTGAAATCAAATGCATACATTCTCAATTACTCGAACTGAAATAATCATGTCATTTTTTAAACACTTACCTATTTTAAATACAAAGTTATTTAAAATCTACTTAATTTACTTTCGTGTTCACTCTATATTTAATACGATTGTGTGTGTATGAATTCACATCATTTTATCACATTTAAGTTGATTTTCTCAAATACTTTCACGTACATTTGGTAAGTATACACAAGTATTTCATATCGATTCAATTAACAGTTCGTACAAAACAAACAGTCATCACAATGGAATTGGATAATAAACTACGAACAGCGGTCTGTTATTTTTCGCACACGTATACTATCTTATAAAACGAGATTAAACGACGTCCACAAATATGCGATAGTTTCAAGATGAATGTGATTCGTGGCACGGAGAGCATAGTGACGGCGTGGGACGTCGCGAAACGTCGCGTTTACCTCGACAAGCGTCGACGTGGGGCGTCGGAATGTCGCCAAATGTCTTCATAATATCTCCTGTTGGTCAATGAACATGAATGTACTCGTGGTAACAAACGATGTGGTTGAGACAAGTTTTCGTTGATTAAAATATTTATAAAACTATTCACGAAATTACTTTCTTCGAATTATTAACGAATAATATGTAATTATGATTAATGGGTAATTATAAAAACTTATTTTTTCAATTCCTTCAAAGACTTGTTCCAGATGTTATTAAATAAATAAATTGTTTATTGATAATTAACTGAAAATTGGAATCAGACTGCAGGTCAATAAAACAAATTATAACAGATATTCAGAACATAAAATAAACATTCTTCTTAGCGTACTTTATGGGTACAAAATATTCAATAAGAATAATGTATCGGAAAAGACTTTATTTTTATAAACAGTTTTATTAAATGTATAACTTATTATATTTAAATAAATACACACTATTTATATTTATTATTCAAATAAAATACAACAAATGATCAATTGAAAAATAATAACAATTACTCCAAGTACGCATATCTTTAATGAATACAATGAAATAAACTTTTACAACTGTCAGATATTTATAACGACCTATCCCCAACCTTGTAACAAACACACAATTTCCGTTCTTCGCACTTTCAGTGATTTTCCTCTTTACTTGTTATTCTATACACTTGTTCTATCCCAACATCAACACGTCGAAAACATTAGAAAAGCCATTATTGGCAAACCTATTAGAAATACCTATAACACACTACCTTTCAATGTGTTTGGAATCAAAATGCGATAGCTGATTTTTTCAACCCTAAAAATACACCAACTACAAATAGTTCAATCTGACCTATAAAATACTGTATTAAGAAAGGTTTTCTTTCCTTTTCCTTCCTGAATCTTTTTAATATATATATATATATATATATATATATATATATATATATATATAAACAAATATTTAAAATAATCTCTCACACAATGTATTACAGGCTAATACAACTAAAATAAATAAAACTAAATAAAAAAGTAAACAAATACAAAACGGGTTTATTATTATAATTACAATTTATAATACTAAAAATGTTCGCTTGATTGTAAAGAAATGATAATTGCATTTGATTGATATTTTTCTCTATTTTAAATAGATTTTAAGCGGACTAAGAAGGAGACAAAATACGATACTGAAAATAATTAGTTTATTGTATACAAAACTGAAACCGTAAGTCACTAATGCAGTAACTGAAATTATATTTATAATCAAAAATGAATACTAATTTAAAAAGACAACAGCAAGAGATTTATCTAATAAATGTTCATAATAAACACAATTTTGTATATATGCTTCTTTGTGAATATACTAAATGGACAGAATGTATTGAGTACATTATAATATTAAAAAAAAAAAAAATACAAAACAAATAATTAAATCATATTCGGTATAATGACTTTACAAACAAACAGTGCGGCAAAATAATTATGCTTGTGAAAATAGAATTTCTAATGATAGAAGCAATAAAAGCAAACCGGCTAACGTGCTAACGAAGTTAAATTAGTCTGTAAAAACTTTTGGAATTTGGCAAACAAAATACGGACGACCAAGTTCTTTTTCTTCTTTCGCATAAACATATATATATATATATATATATATATATATGAACATATTTTCTAAAACATAAAATATTTTAAAACAGTATCAATGTACAATACAAATTACGATTTAAATATTACTACTTCAAAATCAAGAAATCATATTCTGATATTAATAATGCCTAAACTAAAAAGAATGGTAAACGGTTTATTTTTTTGTCTATTTCAATACAATTTCAAAGTAGAGACAAATATGTGTTAAAAATATCTTCTAAACAAATACAAAACTTAAAATATTTGACCTAGAAATATTTATAGATTGTATCTGACTTTAAAACATTTGTAAAAATGAATAAATATATATCTCTAGTAATCATATGAAAAAAAGGAAATCATAATTAAACAATGAACAAATACATAATTTAGAACAAGTTCAGCATGTTTCTATAAGAATTAAGATTATTAAGACAAAAAAAAAAAAAACAAGACGATAATAACGATTGTTAATTAACACTGTAACCGGTATTAATAAAATAGTGGCGTTATTTTATAATTAAGAAAATTACAATTTATTAAACAGAATCGACGGACTACATATTGATAAAATAAAATAAAAAAAAAACGGTATTAAAAGTGTTACAATACTTTATGGATAACTTGTTATTTTATATCTGATTTTATGTTAGAGATCAATATTGTGGTTTTTACATTTGATACATTCGTCAAGGCTGTTCAAACGTATCGCATTGTGTTTGTAATAGAACACAATGTTCGTTTCAATTGAATTGATTATTTTTATTTGTATCTATCAGAAATTAACCGAAATTAAAAGTCAGATAATCTATAGAAATTATCTGAAAACAATATTTAAAAATATCTCTTCGTTTTACTTAAAAAAAGATATTCTTTTCATTCTTGGTTATTATACAGATTTAAAAATTATACTTAGTAACGGAAAAGCTTATAAAAAATAGATAATAAAAAAGACATTGACTTGTTTCTTATCTGACTGAAAAATATGTTAGAAAGCAAATACGCTTTGAAATTGATAAAAAATATAGACAGAAAGAAATGACATAATTTACAGTTATATAGCATCCCTTTTTGTTCATGCCCGAAAATATTTTTATATAAAACTTTTTCTATTCTGTTCAAAACTCGTTCAAAGATCTTACAAGAATTTTGTATCTGGCCTATGACTTTTCATAAATTTCCCTTGGGTACTGAACTGTTATAAACAAGCCAGTATAAAATTGAATCCTTATAGAGATCAATGACTGTGTTCAATTTTACTTGAAAGTATTATAGACCAACAGTTTGTACTTGAACACAAAAACACTATTACACAAGTCTTTGAAACTTCAAGCAATTATTTTACATCAACAAAAATATACACATTGTTTTTACGTATGTGCTCACACACATACACACACACACTTCTACATAAATACATATGTGACAATGTGTATAGAAGCATATGGATATTTGAACTAATTAAATCTTACAAAGCCTGTTCGTTGCTTTAACACGTGACAAATGTATGGGAAAACAGTAATTGAAAAAACGTATTCATGTCCAATACACTGATGGGTATTCGCGCGTGTGAATGTCACATTAATATGTCAAGTTTTTTTTTGTTCTTCGTGTAAAAAGACAACATGGAAGGTGAAAAACGTGCGAATTGTAAGATCTAACGACCTCGATATTTTCACATGGCATCGTGAAGTCTAATAGAAGATGTATGATAATTATATCATCATATTTCTATCACGAAATATGTATATCTAGAAAGTAGTATACATATATTGGCAAACTCTCAGTATTATCACACAAATTTATATAAATAAATGCAAACTAACTGCAGTTATTTATTTCAGTTCTATTCGAAATAAAAGAAGATCGAGATATCTATAAAATCAAAATAATAATTTGAAAAATTAACAAATAATAAAAGAGAAACGATAACTCTGAAAGTTGAATCGTGTAAACATAACGGACAGTATTTTCTTTATCGTCACTGATTGAATCCGGTTTGCAGATTAATATAAGATGATCAGTCGTACCTAATAAATTGCATTTAATTGAAACGTCATCGATTATCTCCATGTGCTAATTGATCATTATGTTAACGTACTCATTTTCTATTCAATAAAATAAACACGTATCAAAGGTTATGTCAAGTGAACGTTTTTAAAATGTTTCATACTTTTCAATTGCATTAAAATTAAAAATTTTAATTTTGTATACCTATGATCCGTTAATATGTTAACCTGATGGTATTCATCTTTTTAGGTCACTTTAATTTCTGTTTCCACTAGTTTCAGCCCGTGTGCCATATTCAGAAAGATTTTAGACAATTCAAACTTTTAGAATTACCTCAAATCCTTTTCAAGACGGCAGATATGTTTAAACTAATAATGAGAAAAAAAGAAAGTGATCTAAAACGACGAAAACAACCAGGAACACCATACTGTTTGAAATAAAAATACATTCATATTGTGAATTTGTGAAAATTTCATCTTAATTGTGCTGAAAATTATTCTAAACCTTATCTGTATGAAATCATAAAAATATGGATAAATTACTGACACTGTTGAAAAGATTAATACAGTGCATAAACTGTAAAATTTACAACGATATATATTTCGTTTCGTAAGAAAATAAATATGCGAAATATTAGAAAAAAAATATAGTGTTATCAAAATTTATTTTTACACGCCTCTGCACGTATGTATAGCGTGATGTGCAATTTAAGTAAACGCGACGTAAATTATGACCTTACTTCCTTTATAAATGGTAATAGCTGTTGAAAAATGTTAAAATAAAAAAAATGGATAAACCTCTTCCCACAGAATTTTAACAGATACCAACGTTGAATATGCTCAGTGGTGAATACACATTAAGCTCAGTTTTTAATTCTAGAAATTCTTAAATTTCAATATAACTTTTTTATTCTTCAATTATACAATTATGTTAGAACAGAAAATTTATCAGTCCAATAATAGAATGATAAATTGGTCAGTATACGCATCTAATGCGTATGTATGTACATCAAATATCATTTTGACACATTAAAACCAATCTATACAGTAATCACTGCACAAAGTGTTGGTGAAAGTGCTTTCACTTTGCAATACACAGCCATATGTATATATATATATATATATATATATATATATATATATATATATATATTCATTTAAGAGGCTACTTGCTTCTTAAAAAATGCATTCTGATTGTAGAATGCAATGTAAATATATGATTCATGTTCTATTCGTTACTTATATAAATAAAAGCCGTCTGGTATTATTAAAAACTAAACTTTCTTGTACACATATACATAGAAGTATTATAAATACACATCTACCTATTAATATATATATATATATATATATATATATATATATATATATATATATATATATAAAGAAAATATTTAGTTTGAATGGACTTTTTCATATTTTAAACAAAGTAATACGAAATTATGTTTGAAATACAATTTTAAATAAATAAAATCAAAACTCCAACACCAATTATATTATTTGTATAATTATTAATTACTTAAAACATACAATACAAAAACAATCACAATGTTTTGGCGAAGCGTCTAGAACACTGATAAGTAGGTGCGTGCGTCATCATAGATCAGTGAAGACACTGACATATCTCTTAAATACACGGATTATGAAGACAATTTATAGTTAGATCTCTTCTTGCAATGCAAGATCGTAAATACATTAACGTGGACAATAAGGACCCCCTAGTGACGATGCGTCTCATTAAATATGCGGAGTTAATGTAAATACTATAAAACACCTGCCCACTCGTGTACGCACACACATGAAATGTGTATTTGTGTGTTTATAGAATATATATTTCATAAGAATGACATGATTAATTATAAATTAAGGATTAGATCGAAGAAGTACTAACTAAACATGTCGGAAATCAAATAAGTTTGTATATATTTTCAGTAACAAAAGAGTTTCTTTGAAAATGTGGTATTATAAAGGTGATTAATGATTTAAACATCATCTTGTAATCATACACACACACACACACACATATATATATATATATATATATATATATATATATATATATATATATATACAATTCTGTAATAAAATATTAGGTAAAAAAAATAATTCAGCATCTTTAAATTAAATAAACCATGACTGTTTTAAATTAAAATATTTTCTAGTCGTTTTAAGATTTTGAAGTGCCAACCACAACACTTAAAAAAACTATATATCTTAGCCAAGCAGTTGGTATAACCTCACAAAACAGTAATGAACACAATGGTGTCCGAAAAGCAGCATATAGGCATTGCATACTTTTTGCATTATACTTGAAAAAAATGCTGCCGAAGAGGCGGGAATGATTTGTTCAGCTTTGAGAGAAAGTGTGACGGATAAAACGTACAAAAAATGGTAAAACTATGAGAGGTCCGAAAATACATTGACAACTTCATCGACTTAACGCCGCCGGCTTTTTGTCGACAAAGGATTCGTTAATTGCCCGGCAGATGGAGTAGTTATACAAAATAATAGGAGTGGTATTTTCAGAATTGAAAAGTATTTCATTTTCCCGTAAACATTCATTTTCCATAAAAAAGGCACCAAATTACTCTGCACATCTAATACATGAATTGTGGTTAAATCCACTTTCAATTTTCTCTCACCCCACAAACCACAAAAATCTTTCTGTTCAAACAAGAATTTTTGATCGTTTTGGGTTACTACTCATACGCATTTCGAAGACAATGTGAACTATCATCCTCATCAGATCGTTCAAGTACAAAAATATCATCAGATTTTTGTGTGCGTTATCGCTATGAAAAATCACAGACTTCTCTGTACTTTAACTCTCTAAAATTAATCGCCATCGAAATACGCATAAATAACAATAAAAAATGATCAATAATTATTTACTGAACATTTTTGATCGGAAAAAAATTTGTTGTTTGTGGATTGAGAGAAAATTTCACGGGCGAAAGTTGGTAATTTATTCAAAAAAAATTCTTCAGATTAAGTTGACTAAAAATGAGGACGTTTCACAATCTTGTGTGTATTATTTTTATAACAATACAGAATTATATTGTCATTGTATCTTTTCATTATTTTTATAATAATACAGAATTACAGATCTACGACAATTTTTCCAATAAATACTTCACAATCAACTCCTGAACAGATTGATTGAAATTACTACCTTCTTATTTTCTTATCCCTTCAAAATTCTAATTTTATATAAAATGTATACTTAATTTTATTATTACTCTATAGATGAATAAATTACATCAAATGCAAAACTTAACCTAATTATAATCATACTTTGTCGAGTGGATTACGTGTACATTAATACACTCATATATTCTAATACTACGTACATATATATTCTAATTCAAATAATTACAAACTAAAAATAATAACAATAAATTGAATTTGTAATTTTCCTAATAAATGAGCGAATTTCTAAAAGGAATATTTACAAAAATAAACACATTTCTTGAAATTTTTTACTCGTCATTATTAAATACATTTTTTTAAATATCTAAATTACAAAATACTGAAAAATATTTCACTACGAATTACTAAGGTATGCTATTTATTAAGTGTTCTAATTATTTCGCCAATGGCATGTATGTATATATATATATATATATATATATATATATATATATATATATATATATATATATATATATATAATTCAAATATGTGTGTTTATAAATTATAATACAGAAAAGAAATGCAGTCAATGGCACTTATGTGCTTCATTGATAACGGTGTAAGATTCCAAATTAAATACATTTATAAATAACAGTGAGACAGATTATGGGAAGTGGCTCATCACTCAACGGACCACACTAAGCTGCTTTAAAATGGAACATTTATGACAGTTGTTTATTATCACACATGTTATTTGATATTATGTTGAAATATCAACACTGTTTATTTATAATATTTCTTTCAGTCACTCGCAATGAACATATCAAAAAATTTTCATATCATTTAGAGAAATATCGATGCGTCCATACAATTGTTTACATAAATCACAACTGCACTTATGAAAAGACTCTTCAACAAAGTGTGTCGCAATTTCTAGTCAGATAATTGCCAACTAAATGTTGGCAAAACATTGTAAACATTTTATTGATAATAGAAATGCACACGAGATAAACACTGTTGGATGTGTGAGTATATGACGAAAATGTGTGTGTGTTTTTTTATACTTTTAACTTGATTAATAATACTCTCGTATATATTTTTTATTGATTAAATGACAGAACATTTTAATATTCTTTATTAAATGTACAGTAATGAAAAACTGACCTTGGTTGGCGGATTGACGCAGTGAATTTAGATCATAAACAAGTTTCAGTACATCACTTTTAATTTGAAAATGGATCAGAGATCATATCCATATGTCATTCATAATTTTTTTTAAAATCTATTAAAATTCTTAAAAAAATATAATATGGAAAATGAATAATTAATTATACCTATCACTAAAACACAAAGAGATTCCTGAATTTAAAATAAAAATAAACAAAATGATGGAAACAAAAGTATTTCGACTACTTCTATAAAAACACATTTATTTAAGACATTTATTTATATTTTTGTAGCAAGTATCTAATATAGAGAAAATGTATACAGTCACTAAAGAAAAGTACATCACAGTTCGTTTCTTCGTGCGATAACACCTTAGACTTAGCAATGAGTCACGTTTTTGATACAAATGATTCTTAATTCCATCGTGACAAGCTTAATGTACACAGATACATCAAGGTAACACTGATATGCTATATAAAATAAGACGTTTTAGAATGACGATCTTGCAAGCCCGTCATTTTTTTATCTTGTCATATATATATATATATATATATATATATATATATATACATAAATAAAAAAATATATACATACATACATAAATAAATACATAAATTAGATGTATACAACTCTTTAAAAATACATAATATGTGTGACAATAAATGGTATAGCAAAACTTGTTTTTAAAGATAAACGAATTAATTAAGAGTAATTTATTTAATTTAAATTTGTGCCTACAATATGACATGTACACAAACTTGCTTTTGTATATATATACAAATGTATGTCGTTCTATTAATAATAACAATGGATGTCAAGTTAAATTTTTATTTAATATTTTTTACATTTGAACATTGACTGAATATTTTCAAACAGTTATCATCATTATAAAATAACATAATTAAAATAATTACCTTATCACCTCACGTGTATGAATACACAAACATGCACAATTCGACAACATTTATAATATTAATCACCTGACGCTGATATAAAGAATATTGCAGATTTGCAATCATTTTTTAATAAAAGAAAGCATACTTATTAAATGACAAATGAATTGGTAAGCTTTATTCCAAATTCATCAAACTTGAAAATCTGAAAATCCCGCTTGATTGAAAACAAATAAATAAATATTCCCTGTAAATGTTTTATTTTTCGTATTACTCGAAGCACTCCAGTATAAAACAAGTAATTTAACCTTGACAATACAATTTTTTACACATGTCAAGCAGAATAGTTCTATCGTGGAATTTACAGCTGTGCAAATATATAAACGATGTTAAGGCTACTGCACATGCATACGACCGAGTCGGATAATTAGGACAATATTCAACTGTCCGAACGAACACCTTAATTAAATGGAATTAGATTTCCTCGCAACGATATGAACGTTACGTCATAAAAAAGTGTATTTGAAAAGACAGTCGTTATTCATTTTTTCAACATAAACAAGTTTTTTTTTCTTTTATAGGAACTATTTATTAACATGTAAATAAATAAATGCAGACGCATAGCATAACACTCGTGAATTAAGAATTGAATCAGTAGTCTTTAACATTTATTGTACGTTAACGATTAATAAATTTGTATTCTCCATGCAAAAACAATATAACTTACAAATATAATAGTTATTAAACATAAATTTCTCAACATCGGCTAATCAACAAATAAATCTATTATCAAATATACATTTCAAAAAAAGATATGTACATACTCAAAAAAATTATTCCAAATCACCTTTACATCTTCAAAAAAATCTAAAAGGCATAATACTTACAAATTCTTTTATTACAAAAAAATAATATAAATATTAAAGATTTAAAATATTATATTTGGTTAATGTTTACTATACAATATTATTTTACTGCTTGCCAAAATTAATAATCATATTATTTTTTACTAAAAAAAGTTTGCAGAATATCGAACAGAAATGACTCAATAACACAACTGCTAGTTATACTAAAATTGCAAACAAATTATCTGCAAAATAATTTATTGAAAATGTTAAATTATCTATAATAACATTTCACAAAAGTATTTTTAATCTGTTTGTCATGATCACTGACTTTGTTATTTTGATAAACAGTGTATCTTCGAATAAAAATTTCATTTGCGTTGCTATATTTCTAATTAGATTACACATAATCCAAATTTATTTTAAATATGAAAAATCCAAAAACATGTTACTTCAATTATTTTCAAAAAAATGGATTAAAATAATATGTCACTAATATGGACATTCTAAGAGCATAAAAAAACACTTTTAATGTCTGAAATAAAAATTATAAATGAAAACTAGGAAGTAAAATATAACAAGTCATAGCTGAGTATTTTTCAGAAATTGATTTTCATTTGTCCACAAACCACAATTGTTTGTGATCAAAAATGTTCAATTATTTTGATTATTAATAATTTTTGACTGTTACTTACAGACATTTAAATGATTTTCAAAGTGATAAGGTGATGATGATATGGTCATCGAAATGAACACATGCAAGAATCAAAATTAATCAATAATCAATTAATAAATAATTACGATCAGAAGATATTTTGTTGTTTGTGGGATGAGTGAAAAGTTATATAAAAGTAACTTGGCCAGAATTTCAAAACTATACAGTGACATAGCCGAGTAACTATCTTGTTGAAATAGATAATCAGAAATTCCTAGGTTTGATTCTTCAATTTCATTCATAAAATTACTTCTTAAAAAAAATAATCATGTTTGAACAATTAGCAAGTTTTAAAACGTAGGAGACATTGTTGTAAAAGAAGGTAGCAAGACGAAAAACAGTACTATGAACTTTTCAAAAACTAATATAAAATCTATTCAAACAATGTATAAAACTGACTAGAAAATTAATTAAACGAACAATGTTTTCTTAAATAAATATTAAATAAATATTATTTGGAATAAGTATGTTTAATTTCTGTAACCACATTTGTAATACTTAATTATAGAGATCAGTATCCCTGTAATAAACACGTGTCTTCTTATTACTATTATCTTATTATTCTGTTTGTTTTCGTATTGTTGCGATTAATCAACAATGATCAAAGTTTTGTAAATTTATATGTATGCATATATATATATATATATATATATATATATATATATATATATATATATATATATATATATATATATATATATCCTGCTTTTCTATAGTACAAGAGAAATGAATGTATTTATAGTATGGGTATTCTAAAAAAAAAACTATCATTTCATGATTAATTTTTTAATCCAAGAAAATATACTTTAACGTGCATTAATTTTCAATAAAATATAAATACAATTTTATTCTATCCCGGTTATTAAAAGAACAAAAAACACATTTTCTGTAAACTCATTTCAAGGGAATTTATTCACTTTAAAAATTCGTAAATAATTAAAAATCAAATTAATATTTTCCCGCCTGTAGTCGAAAATGAACAATATTTCAATTTCTAATCATATGTATAAATAAGTCGTAAAATATGTAATATTAACTAAATATAAACATATAAACTTTATACAGATTACAAGTTATAATAGGTTACAAATGATAAAAATCAAAAACATACTGTAAATAACATCAAGATTTATACATGCAACTAGGACAGTATACGCAGACAAGTTTGAAAGATGTTTAGGTTATTCCAATAGTTGATACGGAATTTATCTCTCATTTAATTACAAATGAACACATATAAAACAAATAGATATCCGTTCTTACAACATTACGCAACATCACACATATATGTTTAACAAATAAATATGCTGCAAGTATAATTTAAAAAAAAAACTACCTGTTCTGCGTTGATCAAACATCCTAAACACAACCACTATGTGATGAAGATTTTTAAATATTTTTCCTAACTCTAAAAAGTTGCAGACTGTTTCAAACTCGTGCACTACTTATTTACGCCAAATGAAAATTGTGATAAGTGCAACTTTTTATTTAAAAAAAGAAGAAAAAGAAAAAACATATTAGTGAATCTTGCAAACAACACAAACAAATGAATATAAAATTGAGTTCAAGCTATAATATATACAGTATATTATAAACGTAACACGATATCACGTGCTATTGAAAAATTAGAAGTTGTAATCAAAACGACACGACAATACATAGGTAATAAGAGAATGACTCGCTTACCTTTAACTTAAAAAAAGTGGTTGTTTATTAATGTTTTTAAAATGATGGCATATGTTTGCACGCCGGTGAATTTTTTTATAATCGATAGCATTGATAACAGCACGTACACCATTTAAACAAAACACTCCAACACATTTTTGGTCCACAAAAACGTCTTTGTATAGCACACTTTCGTACGAAACGATACAATTTTTGTTGTCGTGATCGCGTTCTGATAGTACTGTCTAGACAGCAGCACAAACATGGCGTCTAACGGACAGATAGCAATTGTATGACCACTTACGGACATCTCTTGCAGTCGTGTTGAACTACATAAGAAACTGTACGAATGAAAGGATGTGTTTCTATATACAAGCTAATATATATAAATGCATACATATATGCAAATTGCAGAGACGGACAATGTATATATATATATAAATAGAAAATTAACATTCTTCATATATAACAATAGAAATATTGTACTACTAAATAATGCGAATATTGGAAAATCAAAGTGAAAATTTATTATTTTTTGTTCCATTTATAATTAATAACGTAGATTATATTTAATTCATATCCTAGATTATGCATACTCCAAATTTGTTTGTTCAAATATGTTTTTGAAAACGCATTTTAGTTGCTGTAAAAACATTTTTTGGTTTCTGGTTAAAACCCAGAACCGTATAACTTGTGTGAATATTCTCACACAATTTACAGAGATACAAGGGTACCGCCTAATTATAGTAAAGAACCATTGTTTCATCCCTTGTTTCAATAGACTCCATTAGTACATTTAGATCTGGCTCACGGGCTCAAAAAATAAACTTGTGCAAGCTACCCGACGCTGACACTGAACAGCCGAAAGATGTTTCTGTACCCACCTTACACTGACCTTATTCATATCCAAACGGTCATGGAAAATTCGGCAAATGGTTGTTTGTGAAATATTCGACATTTCTGAAAATTCTTTCACTTTTAAGGCTTTTAAGCACCGATCCCAAAGCACCAGGTCTTCGACAAATGCAAATGAATTGGGCGTAAGCAATTCTGCTGGGCGTTCGGGACGCAATTCATCTTCCAGTGACTCTTCTCTCATCCTAAATCTCTGAGCCCATTATTTTACTCTTGAGAATGTAGGAGAAGCTTCCCTGCATAAGCCATTGAATCGTTGTTTTATTTGGTGCGGTTTAACCCTTTCTTTTATCAGAAACTTTATTACCGCATTCTCTATTTTGGTTACTTGCGACATTGTTGAGAACACGTCTTACTCGTATCGCAGTTATAGTACAACTGATCAAGTTATAATCTTGAAATTTGTACTGAATATTATTAAGAAATGAATCTATCACACTTTACAGCTTCGCCATAGATGTACATGTAAAAGAGCCCTTTTTGTAGTTTATTTTGTTAATGATAAATAATACATTTTTCTTTCAGTAAGAAATATATTGGAAGTAAGTAATAAATATTGGAATTGATTTAAATATTAAAAAGTAGCTTATTTTTCTATAATTTGTTTAGACCAACTTTTAACAATTGTCTTATTCGATTCGCAAAGTTATTATTCGTATCGATGTATTATCGGTAGCTATTTTCCAAATAATATAAATTTAATTAATATTTGTGAGCTATAAAAATTTTATTTAATGAGAAAACTAATACTTAAAATCTATTTTAAGTATTGGTATTGTTTTTTTATAATTTTGTGTGGAAGGAAATGTGATTACTTTTTTGTATTTTTGAAAGAAAAACATATTATTTAAATAATAATTTTATTTGTTAATTACCTTCTTTTTGTTTTCGTTTTTTTTTTAGAAATTTAGAATCATGTGCATTATTTTCTACAAATACGGAATATTATGGGTTTTAAGTAATTAAATTCCTTGTAATTATAAATAAACAGCGAAAGATTATTTATTTTTCATTATTTATACATTATTTTTTAATCGTTGATATTAGAAGTTGATAAGAGTACAAATTTCTAAAAATAGCTAACAAAATGACCAAATAAGTACTTTTTACAAACCTTAAAAGAGATAGAGTCTTATTCGAATTATCAACTTACATACAGAGAAGACCACAACAAACGATTGATACGTACAATGTAATCCGTTTACTTTTCATAGATGATAGAAAAAAATCAAATTTAACGTCAAAAATAAGCATTAAAAAGTATCAGTACATTTATTGATAACAGAGACATTACATATTCATTGGGTATAATGAAGAAATGAAAACTAAAAAAATGATCTTTTGTTCAGTAAATAATTAAACACCTTTAAAATCATTGCTAACGTTTTTAAATGTATATATATATATATATATATATATATATATATATATATATATATATATATATATATATATATATATATATATATATATATGTTGTTTTCTTAATGTTAAAACTTTTTAAACAGTATTTATATGCTGTTTACTATGTATATTTTACATCTTCAAAGTCCATTAATTAGGAACCGAATTTGAAAATATTATTTTTTCTTGCTTAATTCATATGTATTTTACTTCTGTAAACAGGTTTGAATGATTGAAAGTAAATTGAATAAATCTAATAGATTAATTAAAAATTTTTAGAGATATTTGATAAAAATATATCTAAATCCTTTTATACTAATTATTAATTAACATCTGTTATAATAAAAGAAGAATTTATATCTCGTTGAAAAATATATAATAATTAAATCTCATTAGAAAAATACTCAGGTATTTTGTAAATATTCTGAAGATTTATATATATATATATATATATATATATATATATATATATATATAGAGAGAGAGAGAGAGAGAGAGAGAGAGAGAGAGAATCTGGCTGGATTTTATTGAGAGTCGCTGCTATTTTATTGAAGTTTCTAAATGAGTACAAGCACGTGTTTTTTTTACTCTGACGTCTTGACAGTGACACATCATTGGTAGTGATTGGTAGTTTCTAGCTTAACTTTTAGTTACTGTCAAAGTCATCAAGTAAAATCCATAATTCTTCATTTACTGAGCAAAATGTTTCGAGGACGAGCATTACATTTTGTTTTTAAAACACCAAATCGGAAGAAAACGATTGAATTTTATACAAAAGTTCTTGGGATGAAGGTAGGTTGAGCTTTAATATATTTATATTGTCTTATTATATTGTTTTTCGAAATTGTAGGTTCTTCGTCATGAAGAATTTAGTGAAGGGTGTGATGCAGCTTGCAATGGGTTCGTTTTTAATTATAGTTATTAATTTTGTAAGAAATATAAAATTATTTTTTTTTGTTTTTATCAATAATTAGGCCTTACAACAATCGTTGGAGTAAAACTATGTGTGGATATGGACCTGAACATACCCATTTTGCTATTGAATTGACGTACAATTATGGGATTAAGGAGTACAAAATGGGCAATGATTTTCTTGGTATTACCATTAAATCATCCGAGGCTATTCAGAATGCAAAAAAAATTGGTTGGCCAATCACTGAAAACAATATTGTAGAAGCCCCTGGTGGTTATAAGTTTTATTTATTAGATGGAGCATGTCCAGAAAATACAGGTAAGGCTATTGTATTGTTAAAATAAATATCTTTTTAAAAAAATATTGAGTATTTTAGATCCAGTTGTTAAAGTAACTCTCGCAAGTTCTGATATTAAACGTACTCATCAATACTGGAGTGAAATATTGAATCTGAAAGTATTTCAGTTTGAAGAAAAAAATCTTCAATTAGGTTTTGATGATAACCAAACAAAACTTGAATTTATTGATATTGGTATATAAAACTATCAAATACTTATATCTACATTACTTACAAAATCATTGAAAATTAAATTTTAGGGACAACGGTCAATCATGAACAGGCTTATGGACGTATTGCATTTTCAGTACCTTTTGAAGAACAACCAGCTATTAATAAAAAAATTACTGATGAAAATGAAAAAATTCTAACACCTCTTATATCACTTGATACTCCTGGAAAAGCAACTGTTCGTGTTATAATTCTTGCAGACCCAGATGGACATGAAATATGTTTTGTTGACGATGAAGGTTTTAGACAGTTGTCTGAAGTAGACCCAGAATCTGAAAAACTACTTAATAGATACATGGCAAAAGAGTAATATTGAATCTCAATACATAAATTAAAATATTGTTTAAAACTGTTTTATGTTTAATTTTAATATTTGTATTTTACTTGCCTTTTCAAGTATTAGCGTAATATATGAAGGTAAAAGGTCAGTCATTATTACAAGAAAATTTTATTACACATTTTATACATAATTTTCATTAATATACATAATATTGTATGTTATATAAAAATATATTATTTTTGTACATTATATGCACAGTTAATTATAAAATAAATGATATATAAACCCAAACAAATAATATTTAATAAAGTAACATGTCAATATAATCTCAAATTTATCAATAAATCTGAATATTAATTTATAACTGTCCACCAAACTGTACAATTCTAAAAATATTTCTATAACAGACACCCTATTAAATAGGAAGATAAATTTATGTCACTTACTTTTTTATATATCTAATATAATTTTCTAAAAAATATATATTCACAAAATTGCCTTGTTTGTAATCAAATATAATTTGTGTAAAACAGTATTTCTTTATAATTGATTTTCTTCAAACCCAACATGCATGTACATTAAAGATTAACTTTGTGAACTTTTTAAATTATAAATTTTTACTCTATTTTTTTTAAAGTTTTGATTTTATATCCTTTACATAAGATTCCCAATTTACTATATCTTTCCACCAAACAGGTCTATCCAGTGCACCAGGAGTTGAAAAAATTGCTGATTGAAGATTTTTATATACCTATTACAAGAAATATTTATTTTATATATAAGCATTTATAGAATATAAAATTCACTAACCTGTCCATCAGACATTCCAAGAACTGATCTTAAAATATAATCAGGAGGTGCAATTGCATCAACTAATGCAACCGCATTTGGTTTAATTTCTGTGCATAACTGAACAATTGTTTGTCGAATTAAAGTTGCTGCATTAGGGCCACTGGCATATCCTCCTTGATACAACGTTACTAAATGTTTTTCAAGTGCCCATGTTCCATACAATGAACATAATTGCAACAGTACATTTTGTATTGACTGATCTTTACTGGATAGAGCTTTCTCATGGAATTTTTTTATCATAAAGTGCTGCAGATTTAAAATATAAATTTCTTAATAACAATATAATATCACTATAAATCTACTGATATTTTGTTTAAAAAATATCTCAATGCTTTTTCAATTAATTAAAAATGATTCATTAAACAAATTTATGCCTTTATTAATGATACATACTTGAACATATGCAATTGAAAGTGGATATGCATGATAAATTTGTATATTATTTCTAACAGTAAATGGATCTTTACCCTTCGAAGATTCTTCTGTCATTTTTTTATACGTTTCTTGCAATAACCAACAAACTAACCACTCATACATAATTAAAATATCTGAAAATTAATATTTAAAAACAAATAGATTTATATTAGTTTTTTATGATAATTTAAGTATTGTTAAAATGAAAAAATTATTACTTTCTGGCCGCCGTATTTCATCAACAGTTTTGAATTGAAAAGTTAGCTTCAATATTTTATATGCATTTGCTAGGAAATCAACTGAACCAAGAGGTGTTGTGAAATCTGATACATGAAATGTTTTAGGCCAAATTTTTAAGAGCCAGTTACTTGTTTGTTGCAATAAAACAGTATTCTCTCCTTCATAAGTGCAATTTGCATCATTGTCATTTCGCATATCTCCAAATTTAGACACTAAAAATTTTACAATAAAAAATTATTAATATAAAGCACATTTTAAATATTTTCATTTAGTAAAAAATGAACTTTTTAAATGATAAAAATATATACAAACTTTTTAAATAACCATGTCCACCACAAGCTTCCCTACACTCTTGAATTGCATCTTTGGTTGTCCAACCAGCAACTGGTTTTCCTGCAGATGATAATGCATGAATTTCAATTCCCAAATCTGGTAAATTTTCTTTATTTTGTCCTAAAAAGCTGTCAAGCTGGAAATTTCCCATCACTTCAGCAAAAAAATCAGAAAACACTTTCAAAACATATGAAAAAGCAAGATATGGGAATAATCTCCATTGCTGAGTTGGATACTCAAGAACAGGAAGTTCTTCTTTATCACCAAACTGTTTTCTAACAGCTGAATATCGAATAGCAATAGGGACAGCTTGAGTTATATAACTAGTTGCTAGAGACATAATTGTAACACGGCCACCTGATAGTATACCAAGAGATGCACCATGTTTCTTAGATGGATCTTTTATTCTATTTACATATTTTCCTTCAGGTGTTACGTCACCAATTTTGTTTAACAGATTTTCTCGTGGTATACGATAATTGTTAAACATAACAAAGCCATTGTCTGTTCCATTTAAACCGATTTTCTCGCCAATATCACCGACAATTAAACCAGGATAAGGAAGAAGTGTTTGTGGATCCCTGATCGGCACTATGAATATATGCAATCCATGGTCAACTCCATCTGGTGTAATTAGTTTTGCATAAAGACATGCATGTGTTGCAGATTTTCCTAAATAAATTAAATATGTAATTAAAATGCAGAGTATAACCTGTAAAAATATTAAATAAGTACCTAAGGATCCAACCCAAGTCTTGGCTGCTTCAAATCCAGGTGAATTAAGAATAAATGTTTGACTTTCTGGATCATAAGTAGCTGTAGTTAACATGCCTTTTGTATTACTGCCATGAGCAAATTCAGTTAATGCAAAACACCCATTTATTTTTCCTTCCATTGCATCATCAAGAATATCATAATGTCTTTCAGATCCCATTGATCGAATAGTATTTATAAACAGACCATAACTCAATCCAATTTTTATAGCTGCTGATGGATCAAACTGCCAAAGGGCAACACATACCGCATTAGGTTTACGTACATTTAACATAATGTCTGAGTTTTCAAAAAGTTTTAAGCTTTTAAAAGCAAACATATGTTTAGTTGCACGGTGTCGCTGATCATCTAAAAGTTGTGTCTGCAGAGGTAAATCAAAAATTTGGTTGTCGCGTATCGTTTCCCATATATTCATCTAATAAAAAAATAATTATACACTTTTTGAAACAAACACATAATAATGCTTTTTTCTGATACCTTCAGTCGAAGAAGACTTTCATCTTCAATAAACACTCGCATCTTTTTCCAATCAAAAGTAGCTTGTTTGCGGTACTGATCCAATGGACCAGGAGGAAAATCCTTTAAAACTTCATTTGCCATTTTCACTGATTTAAAA
This sequence comes from Acanthacorydalis orientalis, assembly GCA_034766995.1. Taxonomy (NCBI): domain Eukaryota; kingdom Metazoa; phylum Arthropoda; class Insecta; order Megaloptera; family Corydalidae; genus Acanthacorydalis; species Acanthacorydalis orientalis. The sequence continues at coordinate 11,184,288 of CM068314.1, forward strand.
CTCCTGCAAATATTTTGAAAATTACTGCTAAAAAATATTTTATAAAAAAGTGAATTCATTGACCTTTACACACAGATAAAATATTCTAATAAGATATGGTAATATATTATTATTCCATTTACACCTGTGCATTCACAAACAATAGTGATTTCATTTTTTATGAGCAATTTAATTGTATTTACATTTGATTTGTTTTTGCGATAATATAAATTATATATATATATATAAAAAAAAAATATATATATATATATATATATATATATTAACCTAACATTGTATTGCAAAAATATATACTTATAGCATTACTAACTGTATAAAATCTATAAAAAAACGCAATTCGTCTTGAATATTTGACGTCTCGGTGTTACTTCATGAAGATTATTACATTCGATCATTAAAATAACTTCACTTGTAATGTTAATAAACAATATTTATCTTCTAAATTGAAAAATTCTGTAACATTAGTCTTTAAAAAATAATGACATACATTTGTACATAAAAAATATATTTTATTTCATTGTTATCAAACAAGTGTACTCAAGTTTTTTAAATGTCTTGTAAAATACTAATCAAAGAAAAATACAGCACATCCGAAAAAGAAAATATTGTTGTTTCATTAGGTAAAATTTGCAGGTTTTATATTTTTTCACTTTTATATATAATGACTTTTATATATTCAATATTTTTTTAATCAATTATATATCAATACATATATATATATATATGTATAAATTAAAAAATAACAGTTTATTCCATGAAAATATTTTATACATTGAAAGAATAATTCAAAACAAATAGATTGTTATTCTGTAAAAAATATAATTGCAGAAAAAAGAAATAAATGTACAGTTATGTTAATGTATTTCTTTGTAATGTGTAATAAATAGTAAAAATAATGTTTACCATTCATATTAACATAATACTTATTATGCATTATTAGAGAGACGTGTATTATTTATCTAAATGATATAAAACATGTTAGAATAATAAAATGTGCAAAAACCTATTAAGTCATGAACAAAGGTCATGTTTATAACAATTTTTTTTTGTTATCACTTATTTGTTTTAGACTATACAGAAATGCGTTGTTTAAATCTGCAAGTCATAATTTTTAATATATTCCCAATTTTATACTAACATATTTTGTTCTTATTTAGACTTGTAATCCCAATATCCATTTTTTTAAGCGTTCGAAACGTAAATCATTTTAAAAACAATAAGTAATGAAATATATAATTTGATAATTATTTTTTATTGTAAATCTTATCAAAAGGGATATATTTTTAAATATGAGACAAAAATGAGTTTAAAAAAGCTAATATTAGATTTATAACTGAATATGTTTAGTGTTGTAATCAGAAAAGATTCTGCTATTTGATATTAAGAAATGAATAAAAAAATATTTCAATTGATAGCTATTAATAAATAATATTATTTGGACAGTTAATTTTAATGCCAATGTAACAATCGTACTTTTGTGTACTGCATTTAATCAAAAATGTTCGCTTGCAGTTATTTTTAGAAAATTTAAATATAATTAATTATTTTTTCAATTGTTAAAACAGAATATTATTTCGACATTATAACTAGGACAGACCGATTAGCAATAATATTGAAATTTCAGATAACAATAAAATAGAACTAAGAGAATGTAGACCAACTCTAAAAAATACAATCTATGACAACTTTTATTCCTTTTGGCGTGCAATTTTACTACCAACAGGATGGCCAGACAGTGTAAGTGAAGATTATCTCACTTACCAAATATGGGATAGTGCCCAAGCTGCCTGTAGTGGAGTTACTGGTGCACTTGCTACTCGCGCTGTTTTAGCCGGCGTTGGAGTTGGAAATGCCTCAGCTACTCCTCTTGCAGCAGCAATTTCTTGGATTTTGAAAGATGGAACTGGGTTAATTGGCCGAATTCTGTTTGCTTGGTGGAAAGGGTATGTTTAAAACTTGAAAATAATGTTTTGATATCTTTTTAAAATAAAATCAGAATATTTATTGAAAAAAATCAAAGTTCATGTAGAAATGCAAAATTTGCTATCTAACAGTATATTACAAATTAACTTTTTGATCAAAACACTACACTTTATATAAACCTTATGTAAATTAATTAATTGATTTTATATTTATGTATTTCAGTACTGGCCTTGATGCAGACTGCAAAAAGTGGAGATTATTTGCTGATTTTTTAAATGATTGTGCAATGTGTGTAGAACTTACTCTTCCATACGTAATGGATTACTCTACTTATCTTCTCTGTTGTTCAACAACAATGAAAGCAATTGTAGGTGTAGCAGGTGGTGCTACTAGAGCTAGTATTATACAACATCAAGCTTTACGTAATAACATAGGAGATGTAGCTGCTAAAGATGCTAGTCAAGAAACTTGTCTCAACTTATTAGCATCGGTTTTTGCTCTTGTATTACTAATGATTTTTAGTGAAGGCCAGTTAGTATTTTTTTTTACATAAGAGAAATATTTTATTTATACTATATATTAACATATTGCAAATTAATTTTAGATTTGATTGGGTGTTGTTTATAATTTTTACATTGTTGCATTTATTGACAAATTATTTCGCTGTGAAATCATTAAAAATATCCAGTTTTAATGAAAGCAGGTGTATTATTATATTAGAGAATTACTTACAACAGAATGTTATTCTTTCAGTGAAGGAGGTAAATAACAGGGAATCTGTTATTCTGGGATGTGGTATGAAAGGTATTATCAATTGAAAATGTTAAAAAGTTATTCTCTACTTTTAAAGACTATTAATTTTTATTTTAGCATCAAATTTGTGTAATTTTAAAATTAAATTAGGTTATTCTCTTAAAAATGTTATTCCACATTTTCATAAGAATCAGTTAACAAAAATAATCAAAATCTATCAACACAATAAATATATGTTAATACCTGATATTTGCAATAAATCCATATATGTGATATTTGCACATCATGAGACTTCTATGGATGTAATAACAGCTTATTATAATGCGATATTTTTGGCATTTGCATTAAGTTATTATAATGGTATTAAGTGGGTAAGTCAGTACATATTTAACAATTTTAAATATTTATAAAAAAAATATAATTTTGTATATTATTCGTAATTAAAATGTATATATATACAAATATCGTTTTCAGAAAATTGTGCCTCATGAAGCAAGTCACAAGGATACATCATTAGTAAAACTCCATAATTTATTGAAAAAATTCACAAATAAATCGCAAAATTTATCAGATAAATTTGAATTTCTTATTGATCTTACTGAAAAAATCAAACTGTTCAGTGAACAAGACTTTTTAAAATTTCATCAAGCTGTTCTTAAATGTGGTATACTTTTTAATATTTATATTTTATGTTGATATGAATATAAAAATTAAGTAAATAAGAGATTACAAAATAGTTGGTACTGTGGCTAAATTCTTTTTCTCAAATGAATTCTTTTTTTTACTCTATGAACCAAAAAAGTTTTTCTGGTTAAAAATGTTCACTAAATCATCATTGGTCATTTTTGATTTTTTCTTATCCACATTAATGATCAATAATGATTTATTGAATATTTTTGACCAATTTTTTTAGTTTCTGAGATGAAAAACAGATTCATTTGTGAAACATTGTACACATTTAAAATTCTAATATTTTTTAGGATGGAGAACAGATAATCATCTATTTCAAATTAATGAATGGAGAGCAGAATGGAATGAAAACAATACAAACATATTCATTATAAAGAAAGAATCAATGGAGGATAAAAAACATTTATAAAACATAGATTTATAAAATTCATTTCATATTTTTTTATTTTGTATAATAAAAATATTATAAATATAATTTTCATATTTATATTTGAATTTTTATAAAATATATAATCCATAAGAATTGCTGGCAGTTTACAATGTACATAAATTTATTACATTCTGAAATATAAGCATTAAATACACATTTCTGAATATATAATACTAAGACAGGCTATATAAATAACATTACTGAAGTAGTTCAGTAAATTTTCATATCAAATTGCTGCACTTTATTTATACTGGTCATAAAATATCAAGAAGTAAATTCAAAACAAAATAATGAGTATATTAATTTTAAGAACTATGTAATTTTCAAACAATTCAAAACAATAAAATGTAGAACTACTTCAGAAGAAAAACTAATAAAGCAATTTTAAATTTGATCAGGATGTTGGGGGAGGAGAATCATCTTTAGAACCAGTTTGTGAAAGATGTTTAACAATATCTACCCAATTCCATCCACGGGGCATATCACCTCGTCCATCAGTACGATCCCATTGTTTTCTTTTTTGTGCTTTGCTTAATTGTTCCTTTTTAGGTTGTTTTTTACTAGTTTCCTGCACATGAATAAGTTAAGTGTTATTTTATATTTTAATGATATTATTACTGTATTTTTTATATAATTTCATTGATACAACTACTTTAGTTAGAAAATTATAAGAATGTTAATTAAATATTATATTGATAAAAAATGATTTATATACTGTTATATATTTAAAATAAAAACAATATAATTTTTAAATGAAAAAAAAATCATTACTTGAGTTACTAAAGAAACTTTCTCGACAGTTTCTGTTATATCACTAACGAAATTGTCCGGTTGATCCTCTAATAATTCATCTAACTTCTCTTTAATACTTTCAAACAATGAAAATGTCATTGCTGCACCTAAATATTGTTCTGCCTCGTTTAATAAAAATGTTTTTATTCTATTTTTTACAGGATCGATCCTGTAATATAATTCAATTTTACAAAAGACAAAATATGTTAACTGTTATACTTACACATGTTTGTTATAAAAAGTGTCCATATTAATTTCAGGTTTATTAGTCGGATATGTATCACCCCATTTTATTTCTACAAGAAATGACTTCATATCATCATTTTCACCATACTAAAATTTTCATAAAAAAGCAAATTTTATAAATTATAATACAATGTACATTGCTAACATTTAAACCTAACCTTATATTGAAAAGTTACTTCATCGAGTTGTTTAAATGCATTATCTCCATCGTAGATGGACATGAGAACTTCACGTTCTTCCTCTTGCATTTCTTTATCAGTCATTTTTTTAAATCTATAAGTAATTAAACTAATTACATATAAAAAAAGACATATAAGTTTCAATATTTACAAGTTACGTAGAAATCTATATCACAAAATTACGACTTGTTTCATTGGTGAAGGAATGAAAACAGTTTTAAACAAATATATACAAATAACATGTCGTAGGCATTATTTATTAAATATATTTAAACATTTTTTATAAAATTTACATATTAAATTTGAAGTCTAAACATAAGCTCTGCGAATGTGGTTCATTTCAATACTAGGAAATTATCAACGATTGCTGGGGAAGTTTAATCAATGAATTTACAATTCCACTTATAAAATGTTACAGAAGTCTTAAAAAATGGTTTTGACATTAGAAGCTACAAACCAATGTATAAATATGGCTGATTTCGACTTGGAAGAACTTTCAAACTTGGTAAGGGATATTTTAAAGTAAATGTGAACCAAATGCAAATATTAGCCATGTCTAAATGAGTGTTTTTCTTTATTTAATTAATTAAACTCATAATGACATTTAACTGGTCATATGACAAACAGTTTATTATTACAGCAAATCGAATTTGAATGGATGTTACGCGAAGAAGTACACACAGTTCTACAGCAAATTCATAATGTGTTAGTGGTAGGTGGATTGTGTAGAATAATTGTTAGATATAAATAACCAAATTAATTTTTTAAGGAATGTGCTCATCGGTTCCCAGTGCCTCTTTATGGAAATGAGAATTTACAAAAACCTGATAAGTTTATCCTTACTTTACCACAAGAACAATTAAAATGCGTGGTCACATTAACAGGAGACAGCATTACACAAGCGGTAAGTAATTTTCCTTTAATATTTTTGTCATATTATGTATCATTTTTTCTTGTAGGACATCACTTTCAAGGTACATAGACAACCAAATGTTCTCTGCCGTACTTCAATTGGTAGTGACAGTCCTTGGAAACTTCAGCAAGTGCAAGATGCAGCTAATCACTTGCAACAAGCTTTATCCCATATTGATAATATTGATAAAGGATGCACATTCAAGTACTATATTTTTCTGTTTACATTAATATTCAAAAATTTAAAGAATAATACTTTTTGTTAAGAAAATGTTATTCTTAATAGAACATCAGATGAAGTTCTTCATGTCTTGGCGAACATAATCGGTTGTCTTCAGAGAGGTCGTACATCGCTTGTCGTACCTCGCAAACGAGCGATCGATGATCTTATGAAAAGTCGTAATATGAAGTCATTATCACCGAACTTAGCAGAAGATTTGGCGATCAGTTTTTACATTCAGAGCCACAAGTTAGTTTTTGCTGTTTATCAATTAAGTAACAGTCATGGACAAATGAAGTTTGATTCAAATTCTGCCGAATGTTCTGTGCCATGGCTGAATGAAGTATTGGTTTTATTCACTGTTGCTTTACAATTGTGTCAACAGCTTAAAGATAAGGTAATATTACTTACATGTTATACTATAGAAATAAATTAATAATTTTCTGTTGTACTTAGTATTAAAAAATAAGTATAAAAAAATTAAAGTATCAATTTTTTTTATAGATATGTGTGTTTTCACAATACAAGGATTTTACGGTAGGATCACAACCACTTACACCTCAACATTAGTACCGTTCACATTCCGTCGTACCAGCCATTGTTGTTTGTTGATATTAAGGCTGTGTCACTTTTACGAAAATGTTTTTATGATAACAGTGTGTGTACCTAGGTTCGGTAATCTAGCAAATTATGTTACCATCTTCACTAAAACTACTTACATTAATGTACACCACAAATACGTAATCATAATACACCTAAAACTCTAAAAATTCTTTTGTTTGCCAAAGCGTTGTCATGTTAGTCTCTTTCTAGACTAAAATGAAAAATATGTGTGCCTTTCATCATCACAGTAATTGCAATTAATTTTTTCCATTTAGTACATATTGATGAAGAAAACTATTTGTTTATTATTTAAAGGTGAAGTTGATATACATAATTGTATGAATTATACCACTTTGATATGAATGTTACAATAAAGAAATTATAGTAGAAGTATTTTGAAGAATGAAATATCTATGATTATATATAATTATTTATAACATTTTCTTCAAGCGTATGTTTTTGGGAAAGAAATTGAATCGAATCCAGTTTTTGGTCATGTTACAGTTTTTAGTTAATATTAATCAACTTTTACTTTATGTGTAAGTATTTTTAAATAAGAACTTAAAAAAAGGTTACACATATTTTAAACTACATTATTGATATGAAAATATTGTTCTAAATGATTTCTATTTATTTTGGTGGATAATTAAATGATGTTATAAATCTTACAATATTAAATAGAAAAATACTCTACATCTCATTTATATTAATTACTTTTATGTGGAACACTATAAAAAGTATAATTAATATTTTGCAAGAACTGTTTGAAAAGTTCTATAGAATTATTCAGTTGTGATTTTCGAGAGCTCTTAATGTATATTTATAAAACTAGTGACAATATGTATCTTTAAAATGTTTCTATTTTTAGTACATTATATTATTTTCTCTACAGTCCATAGTTTATTAGAAAGTATTTTGTGAATTTTTGTACAAAATACTCGATATCTCTCATAATTTATTTTGTTGGAATTTTGTATGTAGTTATAGGTTAGTTAACTTAATTTTTCTATTTTTTGATTTATACAATTTAAGTCATTGAACAGATTAAGTATTGTTGAGATTTTTTTATTTGAAAATAAATCATATATTACATTAGTAAATGAAAGAAAATGTTATTAATTGACTTAAAATGTAATTTTTAGAATGGGTACTAAGAGTTATTTAAGCAAATTATCTTAATTAACAATGTAGTTCATTCTTACTTTTGATTTTGAAAAAGTATGATTAAATTATATGCTATCTATTATGTCCCCAATATATTAGTTTATTACTGTTTAAAATATACCTGAAGGTTAACTTCAATATAAACTGTTAATAATTATAAGAATTTTATTGCTGTATAAATACTATTCCATATTAATGTAAAAAACAAATTATAGCTATTGTATAATTTCCAAATATATGAATTGAATATATAAATCAATTAATTTGAAATAAGGGAAAAATTGTGCATGTGACTATAAAATGTTTGTTTAAAATCTTGTTTATATGTATTAAAAAAACAATTTCATGTAAATAATTCTGATTGTTAAACTAGTTGTAAAAATATAAAACATGATTTACGCTGTTGTTGATTTACACAGGGTAATCATAAATAATTAAATTTACTTAATATTTTTTTTAAAACATATTAAAAGTGAATTTCAGATGCTTGCAAATATAATATTTACCTCTTGAAGACGAGAAGTTGAATTGCTTTGATTGATTTATCTGCACAGGTATGTAAATAATTTAATTTATACATCTGAAAATGTTCTTGCTTCTGTTTTTAAAGTTACTTTTTTTCTTTTTAATATGTTTGTCAATAAACTGGTATTCTATAAATAAATATATTAACTTTAATATAAATATTTTTATTTGCATATTTTATGTAACTGTATTAATCTTTAAATACATTAGTAAAACACAAACATTACAAAACTCTCCTTACAATTTAAAATTGCAAATTAAAATTTTGATCTTTACACACAGGAGTTATTTTAACTTAAAGCTTATAAGAAAATGCACTTAAACTTATACTTTATAAATTTTGAAAACCCAAGTTTTTTTCTTAACTTCAAAGTAATATATATATATATATATATTGTTGACTGATAAAGAATACATGCAAATAAATGTGTTATTGTCATCTGCTTATTATAATTAACAAAGATTTTAAATATTTCTAAATACATTCAGCATAAAAATGTTTATTTCTAATTTTTTTAAATAAATATAAAAAATATATACTTCCTGTTAAGAAATGATTTAATTTCATATAAATATATGTTCGAAACAAATTATCAAATAATTAAAAATACTTTCAAGCAGTCTATTCAGTAGCATTACATATTAGAATATGTGATTCAAATCTTGATGATTTACCAGTGGAGCTATTTCAATTTAATGAATAATGTTTATCTGGAGTAATTAAATATACAAGTTATTAAGTCATCCTTTATTAAACATAAAAATTTAATTTTATATTTTATTTTAATATACCATATTATTTTTTCACTCCATAAATTAACAATTTCCTATCAAAAACGTTTAATAAATGATAACTGATCATTCATTAAACATTTTTGACTGAAAAATTCTTGTGTTTTGTGGGATGAAAAAATAATTGACTTTTAATTTTGTATAAAATATTTTTTGATGAAAATATATGATATTAAGATAACAAACTGGTGCAAAAAAATCCAATATAAGGAAAAATAGTATTAAAAAAGTACCACATATATATAATTAAAAAAAAGTGCATTATCACAATTGAAATTTTTATGAATACCTGAAAATATGAAGATACAAATCATACTCATTAAAATTTCAGTCACTATTATTTTTTGTATTCCATACTAACTGAAAGAAGTGTATGCATATATATTGATCTATCAGCGAGCATTTTATACTTTGCATTACTATCAATTAGAAAAAATACTATGTAATTAAATACATTTATATTCCTCTAACTAAAAATGTTTTTCACTGGGTTAGTAATACTATAGCTGTAATACCAACCAACCGCCAGATTAAATATAAATTTCCTTTTAACTGTCTAATGATGTAAAATCAAAGACACACTACTTCGTAAAAATTAAAAACAAATATAAATTTTAAAAAGTGAATAATTCCCAATACATAAATAGTACATTTTATATATATATATATATATATACATACACATTTGACTGTTATTCAAATTATGTAATAAATATTGTATCCAAATGTAGACAAATGCACTTTTTTAAATACTACAAGGTGGTCTTACATTAAATATCACCGAGTTAAATTGAAAAAATTTACCAACTTGTAATACTTATTGCTAAATGTATAAATGCTGATTCTAAATACATAAATTATTTCACATATTTCACGTGCTTACTAATGGATTTCGAATTGTAATATGAATCAACAATGAAGCTAATTCTAATTCTTCACTAAAACTATTTCTAAGTGCAACACTTCTATACCCAGTTCGAAGACATGTGACCTAAAATAATTATAAAAACTTTATATATTACGATACGGATTCTTTTACAGAACTCATTCAAGTACACAATTTAACTTACTGGATATGTAGCTTGACCAATAAAATTTGGATCTCCAAACATGTCTTCATCTCGAATAACAAATCTTAAAAGTGCAAATGCTGGATTCGCAATATGAAATTCACATATATCGTTCCAGATAGGATTAAAACCGTTATCAGCTAAAATCATTCAAATATAAATTTTATCTCAAATAAAAACATTACAATATTTTTACATTTTAATTATTACATAACAAGTCTTAAAAACTCACCAACAGGTTTTGTTTCCAACTTTTTTCCTGAATCATAATCAGCTCCAACAACTTCTATTTCAACGAAAGGACTCGCTGTTCCTCTTCCAGTCTTAGTTAAATGGCGTGCACCGATCACACATATTGATACAACCATAGGTTCTACATCGACTAACGTATTTTTATCATATGGATCGAATTCATCTCGAAACATAAATTCAGGTTTAAGCAAATAACCACATTTACCATTGTCACGAAACTTTGCTTGATTTAATTGCATTGATTTATCGGCAGTTTGATAATTTAATGCAACCATCTGACAACCTGAATTCCACATTGGTACAGGATTATAATTGGATGAATCAATACGTTGACCTTTTGGATAAATTCTACTAAATTGCATCTATATTTTTTTTAAAAAAATACATTGAACATTAATTTCCTGATATGACTAATTCATTTAATCAAATTATAAAATTTTATCTTATCTCAAAAATTATGTTCTATAATAAGTAACTTACCTGATGATATTTTAAAAAGAATTTATTTTCTTGTGAACATATCAGTTTCTCTGCTTTACTTTCAGGAAATGATGACATTTCGCTAAAGGAAGGCTGATGTTTTGCTCGTTCAATGTTGAAAGCAACAGACCTACAGTAAATTATTAGATTTGATATTTCTTGTGCTATTCTCCATGTTCGTTCCATTTCTCTGTGTTTAATTTCTCGTACTGTTGCATTTTGTGCAGTTTCTTCAATAATCATTTTCCATTCCACTGCCTGAATCAAAATAAAAAAAATAAGACGTTGAAAACAAACTATATTTTGCATACCCACATTTTAAAACGAATAAAAAATAAAGACAATATATTTCAATTTAAAATCTTACTAACATGCTCTTTTAACTTCAATGCTACTTCGAATGGTGTACACATTGTTGGATTTTGAATGCGTAGAAGCCAACCAAGGTCTTGTTTTCCAAAGTGAACCAAGTCAACAACAGCTCCTGTAATATCTAAACTACCCTTCTGAAGACTTCCCAGTAGCAGAGAATCAGCAGACTGTTGATTTGTTATAAATATAAAATAATTTAATTTTCATTACACTTGATATATTTTATATTAATGAAAGTTAATATCTTATACTCATATTATTAACTCTTAGAGCCCTTTAATAATAGAATTATTAAATGTACTATATATCCAAAACATAATAGAACATTTATAATTTACTTTGTTACTGTGTACCTGGATTTAAAGTTATATTTTTGTCCTTGAGGTTACAATTCTTTGTTTCTGTATCTTCATCACTGGTTTTATCTTTTGACATCTTCAGATGGATACTCAAAATGAATATCCATCTGAAGATGTCAAAAAACGATACCGGTAATGGAGAAACAAAAACAAAGAATAGTGATCTTAAGGGTAAAAAACATAACTATAATAGAACATTATAGAAAAGAAATAAATTATAATACTTATATTGAAACTAATGCACTTTTGCAAAGTTTACCTTCAAGGCAATAGTTAGATCTATTAAACATTTAAAATTATAACAAAATTGAATAACTAATATTTTTTCCCTTTAAGTTTTAATTTAGATCTTATATTTTTTTATTATTATATTAGAAGTTCATTTATTTAATTGCAATATAACTATGAAAAAATAATACTTCTATAAGATTTTCTTATATATTATTGATCATTTTCATTAATGTCCATATTTAAAAAAAAAGACAAATATCAAATATAATAATAAATATCAATGTTTAATATATGGCTTTAAGTGTTAATAAATATATAAAAATTATAAAATTTACATTTTCATCAGAACTATCTTGAGGTTCAATTTCTTTAACATAATTAGCAGGGAAAAGATGTTGTTTCTTCCCTCCATAATCACCACGCCACCATCCTGGATGCTGTTTGTTTACATTAGTAATAATTGCATGTTTACAAAATGATAATTCATCTTCTTGCAATGCTCTATAATCATAGAGTGCTTTCACTGTTATCTATAAGATACAAATATGTCTATTATAAAATATAGTTGTTAATTAATATATAATGAAAATAGATAACAAATAAAAAAATTACCCTTGAAGTAAAACTACTAGGATCCATATATCCTGGAGTTCCATATATAGATGAATCATTATCCTATAAAAGAGAATTTTGTCAACACATGCCTAATCGATCGTAAATTTTTATTGAATTTGAATTATTTACAAATAATATTAAAAAAGTATATGGGAGACTTTAATCATTTAAATCAATGGTGTCAAACCCATATATGAACACGGGTCACCAAACTCAGTTTAAGAAAGTTTGCGGGCCGCATACAAAAAAAGGTCTCCCAAAGAAAAATTTGGCGAGCGAAAAAAGGTCTTTTATTTACATTCGAAAATCACTCATTTAAATTTTACGTTTATTTTTTCTTTTTGATACCACTACTTTCAATAATTGTTTATTTTAAAAATAATTAAAAAAAGACAAATGCTGTTTAGAGTACCGTATAAATATCTTATGAAAATGACTAATATCTGTATAGAAAATAAATAATGCAAAACATTTTTTTTATTTATTTACGATAATTCCCGCTCTATGAAACAAAAGCCTCATTTAATTATTCATTTGTTCGAAAATGGATAATGTAGGACTTTGAATCGGCGTATGATTTTGCATGTTCGTCCATTGTTATTTTAATCCAAGTTTTTTAAAATCATCTTTACAATAATAAGTAATGAATAATTTTTTAATACAAAATCTTAGTAGTATTTCTAATTTATATATATATATATATATATATATATATATATATATATATATATATATATGTATATGTGATCAAGTATAAAAAATCTAAACCCTCTTATCGTTTTACATAAAAAAATAACCCGTTTGGTCACATTGTTTTATACACGCTAATGGTTACCCTAAGAATTTAAATATACTTAAGCACTGTATTATCCAAGATGAAGAAGTACATTCTAATACAATGATCCATCATCAGTGGTGTCGTTATTTCGTTAAAAATTATTTTACATATTATTTCTATAATAAATTAATGAAATAATTATTAGAGGTGTTAATATAACAAATAACTATGGAATGATATTTATTTGCATTTACGTTACAATATAATATAAATAAAATAAATAATTCGTTTTTTAACATATTTAATTATACTACCCTTATTTATATGTTCATGAACGGCACTGAGTGTAGCTCTAATAATAAAACTGGAAGAGTGGGGATGATACTTAAGCAAGTATTTTCGGATGATGGGTTTAGATAATTGGCTTTGTCTTTAACTACTACAATTTTTAAGAAACATTTTTGGAAGTTCATTTTCATAAATTAAATAGAAATACTTGTTATACATCTTTCATGAGCTTAAATATAATTTATTTTTTTTATAAATATAATTAATATTTTTTAAGATTTTCTCATAAAACAAAATAAAATGAAGAATCCACATAGTTTATTAAAGGTAAGAGTAATTTTAACATTATATATATATATATATATAATTTTTTTTATACAAAATTAACGTATTTCGATGAGTCTATGAGTAAACATAAATTCGCTTTTGAATACAACCTTAATGTTATTCAAACAAAGAACCATAACTATTAAGAGCCACCAGTGCCGTTAATTACGCTCTTTATAAATCTTTTTATATTAATATGACTCATAAAAAATATACGGTAGATGTTATAAAACAGATAGTAAAATGTTTGTGGCAAGGGAAATTTACAACATTTAGAAACAAAATGACTATTTTATAACAACTGTGGATATATATATATATATATATATATATATATATATATATATAAAATGCTCGTCGGAAAACCATGACCTTAATTGTCGACGCGCCCTTAAACCCTAAATAACCGACCAACCAACCATCGCCGGAAAATCAACAGAAAAATATTTAATGTAATGCAGAATTAATTTTTACAGTTTTTTTATATTTATATATCTTTAGTAACATTTTTTTTATTATTTCTAGTTTTCTTGCTTCGTGGTAATATGTTTAAAAATCGGCATTATCAATTCTTCAACAGTAACTACAGAATATATGATAGAAGACATATCAACAATTAGTGAACAAAATACCGAAAATCTACAAAATGCGGTATGTAACAAATAAATATTGATTTGAAATATTATAGAAAAAGAATATATTAGGAAGTACATTTATTATATTTAATTTTTGTAATCATAGAATTAATATTTTGTTTTAATTACTGAAACAAACTGATCTTGAATTTAAGGAAGAAAATTACTATGATTTGAAAAATGTAAACACTAGAGATATTAACATATCAACTGAAATCAACAATAAAGAATCCATTTCAAATACAAAAGAATCAATGACAAGTATATTAAAACACAAAATAGCATTGATTCCAGCAAAATGCTTACTTGAATATCATTCAGACACGGAGGGCATCAATTTAACACCTATAGATTATAACAGTCAGAAAATACAACTTCAAGATTTAAATGAAAAATCTAAATCACATTCGATATACAATTCTGAATCATCTTTCACTTCAATTACACAATCTCCTTTAAAACAAATAGTTTTACCATCAACAACCACTTTAACATTTATAACAAAAAAACCTGATGAAATTTCTCAAAAAACATTAGAAAAAAATGTTGACAATTTGGACACAATGATAAATATATCAAATGAAGATACAGATAATTTAATCTTAAAGCAACAATTATCAATGCAAACAACTAAATTACCTACAGTTAGCAACATACCCTATTCATATAGAAGATTTGGAATTCAAGATGATGTTAAAAATATTGAAACATCTACTAGTAAAACACCAGACATTACAATACAATCAGAGCAATTATATGATCCTGATGAACAATCTGAACCATTATATGAACAAAAAATGAAATTCATAATTCCATATCCATTGAAAATTAGTACAAGTTTAAGTAAATATCCTTGGGAGATGGACCAATACGCATATTACCCAGCACATTTACGACCGGCATATATGAATATTCCAGTTCCATACGTACCAACTTACCATTTAATAAAAACTTTAACAATACCTAATGATACAGTATGATATTACAAGTAATATGCTGTAATAATATTTTAAACTTTATTTAATTTTAAGAAAAAAAGACTGATTAATTTAGAAGAAAAATATAATTAGATTCACTTAGAGAGAATTAAAAGAAATATATTATTTGAAATTTATAAATATTTACATTAATGTATTTTTTTAAAAAATAAATACATTCAACTACACATTCTGTTTTTTATATGTATTATTTATATAGGGTTCATTTAAAATTTTTCATTTATTGGGAAACTGGGATTGATTAAAAAATATTTTTTTACAACTTCAATGAAGTACATAAATCAAAATTTTTCATGTTTTTATGTCCCATAATTTCTGATTATTGAAATCAAATAAGTTAAATAATACTTTAATTTACAAAGTAAAATTTATCCCTTAACTAATTTGTAATGCAAATAATACACAATAAAATAAATAAAATTTAATAACTATAAAATATAACCACTTACCTGGGTTAAACGTTGTATCATTTCTTCATTAATGGGATTACACAACTTGGTTCTTAAATACAATGGATGATGTTCATAATAATTGACAAGTTCGACGAGACTTTCAAATTGTACACTTCCTATTGTGTAGAGTCGCCCTTCGACACGAATTCGGCAATGTTTGATCATTCTATCAGTTCTGTAATAAAAACAACTTGTTTTATTTTTGTTATTTGTAATTATAAAAAATTATTCTTCAGCTAAAAAATATAAAATTTAAGTACATAATAAACTAATATTAGAATAAAAAATTATATAAAGCAATAAAATATTATAACACACCTGAATGAAACTGAATAAGCATTAAATTCCTTTTCACTAGGCCGGACTAGAAAAGATCCGTCCTTAGAAATTCGTTTCAGGACTTCTTCGGCTTGCAACTTTGAAATATGTGGATGATACCACTCTTTTCCTTCATGTTTATTAGGTTGTGGTACAGGTTCTTTTAGAGTAATTAGAAATTCTTTACTTTTTAATGGATAGTGTCGATAATGTGTTATCAAACTATAAAGACTATCAAAACAATTTGTTTCTATTGAATAAAATGTTGTCTGCCCCTTTTCTTGTTTAACTTTTATTCTGCAATGATTAACTCTCCCTTGCCGCCAAAATGACAAACAATAATCACCAACAAATGTAACACTTTCACGGACTAGAAAGGTGCCATCACCAAGATGTGAATAGGCATGAAGTAATTCTTCAGCTTCATCTCGACCTCCTGATAATTTTCCATGAAACCATTTTTCACCAAAATGTAATTCATCATTTGGAATACCATCTTTTGCTCTTGAAAAATTAGAATCTTCATCTTCATCTTCCCGATCTGTTTCCTGATACAAAAAGATTCAAATTATGATACACATGTATTCATAAACTAAGTAAATTTAATTCAATATCAAAAAGAAAGCGTATCTAAATATTTTTATATAAAAAATAGATTTCAGCTGAAATTTTATGAACACTATGAATAAATGAAAAAATAGATGAATTATGTTTATTAAAATAGTTTATAAAACTAGACAATAATTTTAAAAATGACAGTAAAAAAGATATTTTACATACCTGATCAGTTTTTTGTGAATCCGTATATAATAACTTGTTATTGGTTAATACAAAAAAGTGTGGGTTCCACTGTTTGTCGACGGGATCTTCTAAATACATAATACCATTTTTCATGGTGTTTCTTAAATCCATTTCTCTGTCATCAGTCATTACTAATACTGAACATTCATCTTGACCCTCAGGTAATTTTTTATGTTTCAAAATTATCTTACGTCTAAGCATATAGGGTGAAGGAAGTTGTTTTTCATTTTTTTCTACTGGATGTGTTAAAAGCATTTCACCTAAAACTTCCTAAAAAAAAAACTCATTTACTTAATACAAATTACAAACACTTTTATTGCATTTATTTGACAAAAACCTCCATTAAAGTTGCCATTTTTCTTTGTTGTGGTAATGAACAGTTATCTTCAATTGACAGTATTACAGGGTATTCAGACGTTACAAATGCATGCTCTTTGATGGTCTTGATTACATCTAGGAACTTTATTTTTGTTGTGAGAGTGTGTCCATGATAAATGAAAGGCATACCATCAGGTCCATCCCAACAATCTAATTCGATACACCGACAACCCATTCGAAGACAGCGTACATAGGCTTCAACAGATGATTCACTTGAAAACTGATCACCCGTTAAATATCTGAAATACAAAAGTGCATAATTACTTGTAACACAAACAATGATTTTTAAAAACTTTGATAAAACCACAATATGATAATTAAAATGTAGACTATAAGAATATTTACGTATTATGTGATGATGCAATCCAATAATGAGAGAGTGGTTTTGTCATATCTTGATAAATAGTATCATTCCTATTATCCCAAAGATCATTTTGTCTTGAAAAAAGGAAGTCTACAAATTCTGACATTGTAAAATATGGTTCTTGAACATCACGTTGTGCATCTTGTAGATAGTCACGAATGAAGCTAGATATTTCACGTTCATCATTACCGAGTGGATCATTTTGTTCTGTTATCAGAAAGTTTTGAAATTCTGGAGACGATACTATATGTCCATTATCAGAATACAAAGAATACCGATCGAACCAATCATGAATTTTCTAAAAGAAAATTTTAAGAATGAGAAGAATGAAATTTAAAGCATTTAAGATATTTTATATAAAAGGAACATTTTTTGACAGCATTTTCTTACATTTTCATTAAAAATAAGTCTGTGATATAGTGTTGAAAATCCATCAAAACCTAATTCAGTACTATTATGTGTATCAATTTTTTGAAACTCTTCTTGTAATTTATTAATTGCAATTTTGCAGTTAATTCTCGGAAGAAATGCTTTTAAATCTTTCAAGGTAACGCTAAAAATAAATATAAATACTTTGACTTTTATATAAACAATACTAAAAATAGTTATAAATAAACACAGCTATACTTACATTCTTTCAGATTTTAACATTGAATAAAATTCTTTTCGCAAATAACGTTCCACTTGCAATGGATATGGAGCTTTGATAGTGTCAGGTACTAAATAACGAAGCCCTCGAACCCATAAATCACATTCTCTTTCAGAGATTGCTATAAGAATTATTGACATTATTGACTTTTAAAGTTAATAAAGCTAACAATTTAAGTTCTTAAAAAAATACCTGCAACGGACAATGTTCTGAGTTTAAATTCAGAACCATAATATATAACAAAACATCTCAAATTTTCTATTCTTTTTGCTTCATCAGGCCATTTTTCAAAGTCTTTTGAATTTTTTCCAGTTCTAATCTCTTTTACTTCACGTAATTCTAGGCAATCTGAACGCTGGTTTGCAGATGATTGTGTCCAAAGAATTTGTCTTGTTTCTCTCCGTATTAGAAGCGTCTTTTTTTCAAACCGTTTCCTTGAGAAAAATTGAACGGCAGTGCCTTTTTCTAATTGACTTATTATTTTGTCTATTTCGGAAATAATACTTCCAGCAAGATTTAAACCGTTCATTATTGCAGTTTATAAATATGTAAATATTTATATATGTATATCAATTTACAAAAGTAATAAAGAATTCATATAGCTGATATGTAATTAATGGAAGTTTATCAGCCTCTGCTGATATAGATCACCTGTGACTAAAGAAAACTTAATATAAGTATGCTTGTGTGTACATCATACACATATACATATATATATATATATATATATATATATATATATATATATATATATATATATATATATATATATATGGTTTTATATATATATATATATATATATATATTATATATACATATGTACATATATACATTCACACACACACAGGAAAAATCTGCAATCAAAGTACTTCCTTTCCATGAATAAAATAGATAAATATTTACGAAATTGAAAATATAAATTAACAAACCTTAGGTATGTTTTTATTTGAACTAATTTTTGTTCCGTCATCGAAAAAATTATGACTTTTATAATATAACTACAATTCAGGTATTTGTAATTAGAAAAATAAAGTTAAACAAATTAGCACCATTTTAAAGCACTATCAAAATTTCAGACATTTGTCTGACGGGAAACATACATACTGTATTCATAGATGGCACGCGCTAATACGCTCTCATGTGGCAGAGAATGGCTGATGTAATTCTCTGGTAACCTGAATTATTTTGGCATTTTCAACGTCAAATTATATTAAAAGTAAATTTCGGATAACGTAAATAAATAAATTTATTAGAAAAAAATTAGCAAACGAAATGACGGAAGATGATGCGGTAAGAAAAGAAGATATTTATTCAAATTTATGAAATAATGTCCATAGGGTGGTTACTGAGACATGTGGAAAACCAACCTTTAACTTGCTTCTTATTAAAAAAAATACATTTAGCAAAGATTTTTTGCTTATTTGCCTACAATAAGTAAATATGAATTATTGTAAGTCATTCTGTAATGCTCATTTTTTTGTATATGACCATGTTATTCATGTTTTTAAAATAAACCGTATGTTTTTCCCTCATATGTAAAAGTTCTGTGTTAATAATTTAATTATCAAAATGAGTTAATGTTCATTAGTAAGTATAACAGACTACACTACAATTTCTTGAATGCGTTTTCTTCATTTTTAGATATTCGATCCTTCAATTAAAAAGAAAAAAAAGAAAAAGAAGACCACTTTTGATATAGATGCAGCTTTAGCAGAAGGTGGTCCCGCGGAAGGTGAAAATGTAAATACTTCTGGTGATGTCGATAAATTAGGCGAAGAAGACCAAGATGATGCCAATATCGATCTGGATTTGGAAAGCTTTGGCGAAAAGAAAAAAAAGAAGAAGAAACCATTTAACATGGAAGAAATTGAGACCGCGAAGAAAAAAAAGAAAAAGAAACCATTCAATATGGAAGAAATCGAAACTGCATTACCAGAACCTAAGGAAGAAACTGTTACAGAAGTAAACACGGCTCAAGATGATGGAGAGGCAGATGATGATTTCGATTTAGATATGGATTTCAGTAAAACGAAAAAAAAGAAAAAGAAGAAGAAGGATCTCGATGAACTAATGGCTGAGGCTGATGAGAAACAAGAGGATAAAGAAAATGGTAGGTAGATTATTTGTACTTTAAGTAAATACTAGTAAAAAGTTTATCTTAAATGTTTTTTATATACTTGATTCAGTTTTGACAAATAATTTCTGAACTTTGCATTAAAGTATATAAAGTTGTATAAAAACTTACATTTTGCCCTTAAATTTAATATAAAAAAAACGTTTGACCCAACATGCTGCATTGAAATTGAGAGGAATCCAGAGCCGGGTAAGCAATGAAAAGTAATATTTTGTTTCTTGCATTTAAATTATTATTTCTTTTTTAACAGCGGAAGTTGTGTCTACCTCATGGTTTGGTTCAGATCGTGATTACACTTACGATGAACTCTTAAACAGAGTATTTGAAATTATGAGAGATAAAAATCCTGATATGGTAGCTGGTAAAAAACAAAAATTTGTTATGCGGCCACCTCAAGTAGTACGTATAGGAACAAAGAAGACCTCATTTGCGAATTTCACAGAAATTTGTAAAACATTACATCGACAGCCTAAACATTTATTAGACTTTTTACTTGCTGAATTGGGTACTAGTGGGTCAGTGGATGGTAATAGTCAGTTGATAATCAAAGGACGGTTTCAACAAAAACAAATTGAAAATGTATTAAGAAGGTATTTTATAAAAAATATTTTTAACTTTGATTTACATTATTTAATTACCAACCAAATTAATAAACCAATTAAATGAGTGGTGCAAAGTGAGTAATTTGATTTAAAACTTTATCAGTGTATTCTTTTTATATTTTCATCTCTACTTTTTATGGAATATTGCCACTATTCTATTTAAAAGGACATGTTATTTGCATAAAATTGATTACTTATTAGAATTTTTTTCAGATATATAAAAGAATATGTTACATGTCATACATGTCGTTCACCTGACACCATTCTTCAAAAAGACACTCGTTTATTTTTCTTACAATGTGAGACTTGTGGTTCCCGTTGTTCAGTAGCTAGTATTAAATCTGGTTTCCAGGTTAGTATTTATGTAGATAGTTTCATTAAATGTTGTAACTGTAAATTAATTTATGAAAATAATTTACTAATTTTTAATTAATAGAAAAGCTTATTATTTTTTTTACTTTCTAGGCCGTCACTGGCAAGCGTGCTGCAATACGTGCAAAGACTGCTTGAATCAACAATTATCTTTTTGGACATATTTTCTTCGTTTGTTATATTTAGAAAAATCTTACATTGTTCAAATAAACTAGTGTGAAATTTGTAAACAACATTTTATAAAAAAAAAAGTATTAAAACATGATCTGGCGATAATCTTTTTGAGTAATTAACCTTTTACAGAATATTTTATATATACTAAACAATATATCTTGTATCAGTGAACAAAGAAATAATGTGCAAGTTATGTCAAATATTTGTATTTGTGTAACATATAGGATCTTTAATAAATTAATACCAGTTAGATAGTCTTTTTTTTGTTTTTACATAGATGAAATTCAAGTTATGGTTTAACTAGAAATAAAAGTATGTTTGTAGTTGGGAAAAATAAATTTAAAAAAAACTAGTTTATGAATAAAATAAATTATATTCTTTTATACAAACACTAATGTCTTCTATTTGTAGTAAAAATATGATATAAATTATAGTCTAATAAGTCATCAGCCTAATAAAACCATCAATCCATTTGAGCCATGAATTCTTTGGTATTTGGTGAACGTCCAATTACACATAATGTTGTTAAGTAAATGCGAATAATCCATAACTGAAGTACTTTGTACCTAAAACAATTTTTTTTAAAAAAAAAACAAACCTAATGACAAATGATTTTAAAACTCTCATCTTGATACATTAAGTAATATTAAAAGTAATAGAACATATTTTCTTTAAAGTAAATAGGATATTAAAATAATACACAAAATTAAACATACTTGTAGAATTGAATAATAATTTGCTGAGAATAAATAAAGTGAAAATAAAATGTTAAACTAGTAATTTTGAAATATGTACAGAATTTTTATATTTTAATATGGAATTAATATATTTGCAATTTATCTTTTTCTCCTCTACAAATAAAAAACAAATACTTACCATAATTTAAACTCAAATAATATCCGTTGTTGTAAACTTTTTATTCCTAATAAAAATCCTGAATTTGGCTGAACAAAGGCACCCTGTGTGGCAATTCTAGCTAACGTTGTATACCTATCTACAGGATCTCCATGTTCTCTTGCTATAGATCTGATTGTATTTAAGTTTCTAAAATTCACTTAATTATAAAATATATATTTATTTTATTTAAATTGCAAAATAAACATTTATATTACCTTATGACAAGTAGCATTGATCTTGGAATAGCCTTAATAGTTTCTATTATTTTATCAAAACGTTCTCTAGCCATATCGGTCATGTATTTCAAATCTTCTTCAGTTAATTTACTTTTCATGCTCAACTGGAACATTGTTAGTGGCCTCTGTGTTAATATTTCCGCAAAGATATGATAATCTACAAGTTTACATTCAACTTAAATATTTGCATCTTATAAAGATAAATTAATAAAATGATCAACAACAAAGTTGTATTTTTACATTTCTATAAAAGGGATTAAACATACCACTCACACCCAACTGTTTTGAAAATATTTCCATGTTTTTATGATTTCCTTCCACAATAGATTTCCAAAACTGACATAATGCTTTCCTATCTTTACTTGTTATTTTTTCATACAATCCATGATCAATCAATACTAATTGAGTTTTATTATGTTTATCTTTCCTGACAAACACTAAGCAAAAAATACGATAATTTTTAAACATGTGTAAATATTAAAAAATAATATCTTTTACCATTTCCTGGATGTGGATCTGCATGAACAAATCCTGTATGAAAAATTTGATAACCAAATGCTTTGAATAGTTTTATATCGATATCTGATAACGAAAAGTTATTTGATTTTAATTTATCAAGGTCATTCACTTTTATTCCGTCAATAAATTCTGTCGTTAAAACACGCTACAATAAATATAAACATTAAGATGTCGAAATGAATGGACTAAAAACATATATACTTTACTACAATTATTCCAAAACACTTTAGGAATATAAATGAACGAAAAATGTTTTAAATCTTTTGCGCATCTTTCAGCATTATGGCCTTCATTTAAAAAATCCAATTCTTGTTTTAATGTTTCTGTTAAGTCTTTTAAAACCCATTTAAAATTAAATGTTGGATGCATCCAAGCAACAATTTTTAACAAGAAATCCACTGTTGCTATGTCACTATAAAAACGATCTTGTAAATCGATATATTGAACTTTAACAGCAACTTTTTCGCCATTTTTTGTTGTAGCTTTGAATACCTAAAAGAAGTATATTATATATTTACATAACGTTCATTGATATATCAACTACTTCTATTTCATTTCATTATCAATTAACTACAAATATTTTTGTTCATAAATAATGAGAATACTTAGAACCAATTATAAATATTTACAATATAGAACTTTTGATTTATTTATGTTCTGAAAAGATAATATTCTAAATACGTCTTCCAACGTCTTTGTCTAACCTGGGCCAAACTTGCAGCAGCTATTGGCGTCTTATCAAAACATTCAAATAATTCGTTCTGTGTCATCCCAAAATCTTCACGGAACAATTGTTCGACTTCATTGAACCCTCTTGTCAAACATTTATCGTGCAATTCTTTTAAAATTTCTATATATTCATCCGGTAATATATGATTCATAGAAACAAGCCCTTGACCAAGTTTGATATACACTCCTCCGTTGGCTAAACATCCATTTAAAATTTTCTTCGCAGCTCTTCTGTGTATTAACGCCATGGAAACATTGTAATTTTGACAATTTTCAGATAAACCTAACATAGATATCCAATAATCAACTGAAATAAAAAAGTAAAATAAATGATATTTTTGATATTACTTAAAAACATTTAAATAAATAAATATTGATTATTACCTGATATGTTGATACCAATTTTTAATGATCTTAAAAACCTAAGTCCTGCTCCAAAATTGTTAATAATTATTTGTTGACCATATTCATTTCTAGACGCATAATAAATCCCAAAAATACCACCACTTGCTAATATTCCATACTTAACTTTAGGATTAGTAAAAAATACTTTTTCTCGGTATCTGTTTGAGCAATATCGACGAAAAAGAAGTTTTCGAGCACCTGTTAATATCTTATACTTTAGTTTCATTGTACCTGAAAAAAGTATAAATA
>CM068314.1:11214200-11269200 GCA_034766995.1 Acanthacorydalis orientalis
AAAACATTTTTATTTAGAATTTCAGTTACGGATAATATATTGAATAGTTTGTTAAGGTATTCTTCTTAAAATCAATTGTAATCATGTTGAAAACTTTTTTTCTAAAAAAAGGAGATTAGGTGTGGTCAAGAGAGAAAATAGTTTTAATTAAATGTAATTACGTTTTTATATTGATAATTAAAGTCAATATATGGAGAAGATTAAATTTTATTCTGTTCATTAATTATATTTACTGCATTTTTTTATAATTAAAATAAATTTAATTGCATGGCAATAAAGTTAATTACATACAATGCTTTTTTTAAAAAAAACATTTATAGTATATTAAGATATCGTAATGAATAAATGTTACAAATTTGTCACATTTCAAAATTCTAGAAATAAATATTATATTTTTTTTTCATTCATAATAAATAATTATTTCTTGTAAGATACATAAATGCAATTCGAAGGAAAATATTATACATATATGGATATTATTTTTTATTTTATATAGCTTGATGTATAAAGGACAAGTCGCGCACGACAAATTTATTATAAATAGTTCAATACATGAAGAATAAATAATCAAACACAACTGCTATCAAATGATAGTTTACAGTACGTTTTTTTTTAATAATTTACATTGTATTCTATTGTAGTGATATTGAATAAATTATTGATCTGTACGTAAGGTTTTTAGGAGAAACATTTTTTTGTTCAATTTTTTATTTTTATATCAAGAAATGTCTTTTTACGGAAACAATTTCTTTGTTTAATAAATCAGTCAAATGTGTACATATTTTTTATGTAATGTGTTTTTTCGTTTGTAAATATTTTGGTTTAAGTATGAATAGAAATGGATGACTTAATATAACGAAAAAAGAATAATTGATTTTATCTTTAAATAATGTTAAGTCGCATACACGTGCTTAGAAAAATGTTAAAAGATTTTGTTAATGTTAGATTTCTATGAACAAAACACATCAGTATTACAGATTTCTTGTTTAAGTATATTGTATTTGAGTGAATTAGGTATAGAGTCAAAATTATACCTGTTCATTTTTTATTAAATAGTAGAAGATAGCAAACCACTGCGAGTAAAATTTCTAATAAGAAAAAGAAGACATTAAACACTACAAAAATATGCTTGTATCCATAAAATTACTGAAATATAGTACACTTTTTTTATATAATATATAATGGTATTAAATAAACAATTAAAAACTATACTAAAAACTTCTCAATTTTTTTGTGTAAAAATCATTACTTTTGTTGCTGTAAAAAATGTATGATTAACTTTAAGAAAAATAAATACTTTATAATTAAGCATTAATCTAAAATTTTATTGTAAAAATATACAAAAAAATCAAAATTTTATTAGACATATTTGTGGAGATTATTTTACTTTAACATAAAATGAATTAATCTCATTATTGCTTTCACAGTATTTAAGGATGTATAAAATAGTTGGAAAAATATTAACGAAATGATTAAAAATTGTATGAGAGTTATTTTTTTTACTGTATTTGTAATTTGTTTCATGCCTGTGTACATGGATTTGAAATGTTTGTTTCTTCTTGTTTAGGTCACTGCTTTTTCTTTTTTTTTCAATACCGGTTTCGTCTATTCAAACATCTTCAGGTGGATATTGGTTATCATTATAGATTTGATGGGTATTTATGCCAGTTTTTTTAAGTTATGTTGTAACACACAAATACAGCGTAGAAAACACACAATATAACAAAAAAATGGCATAAATCCCCATCAAGTCTGCAATGGCAACCAGTATTATTCACCTGATGAAGTCTGAATAGACGAAACCGGTAGTGGAAAAAAAAGAAAAAACAGTGATCTGAAGAAGAAGAAACAAATATGTTATTTCTTTCATCCTGAAGCTATATGTAAAATTACAAACGATTCTCCGTACTATTTAAGAGAAATTATCATTTGAATTTTTATTAAGTGTTCGTATGAAAAAATAACAAACTGTCGATGTAAAAAAAATATTTAAAAAAAATCAAAATTGTTTATGAAAATTTTTCTGCATAAGTTATAGACAGATAAAAGTTTGTTTAAATTATGTTAATAATCCCTGTGCCGTTTTAGAGAAATTAATTATAATTCAACGAAGGTTGCATTGTTTCACAGATAGTTGCAAATATGATAACATCAAAAATTGTTTAAGACCAAATTAATACAGATTTCTATATTTGAACAAAAGTATATGGATTTATAACATAAACATAATCAACATAGGAACATGCATCAATCTTTCTTTTTCATACACTTTCCTTATAATATTTTACATCTCATTTTTCTTACAATGTTCAAAGGTGTTTACTTGTGAATCATGATTGAAAATTGTCTTAGCGTTGTTAGGATTTGCACACCGGAAAATATTATACCGGAGTATTATAATTGAGGAAGAGTAAATGTTTATAATCTTCATAAATATAACACATATTTAATTATTACTTACTAATTACCATTAATAAATAACGTGATTTAAATTAAAAAAAAATGTTTAATCAAATTGAAATCAGTGTATTTTCTACTTTAAATGTAGACAAATTAATCAAACTAGTCGAAATATATGTCCAAAAAGATATAAATCGTTTATAAATTCAAGTTGATAGCACCTGCTATCCTATATGTCACAACTCTTATACTGTTTAAAAATATAGGTGAATTTCAAATATCAAATACTTCTGTCTGATATTACATCTCCAATATATCCTTAATAAAAATGGTTTTGTAATTTTTAAAATGAATATTATTTGTACAAATTTTCAAATAATAAATCAATTATATTACTTCATCAAATTTTAGATTAATTCAATTATTTTCCTGTGAAATTAGGAAAATTACAAAGTACAACATTGTTTAATTCAATTGTGGAAAAACAAAATTGTATAAAAGGTACTATCGAAAAAGTTTGATCAGTTTAAAAAATTAGAATAATCATGTTTAATGAAAATATATCCGGTCACATAAATACATGCGTGTATATATATATATTGACTTAAAAACAATAATAAATCCACATACACTTTTCTCTATAAATAAATAATTCTTAAAGAAAATCATATCAAGTAAAATTAAATTAACTAATCAAAGTTTACAAATAATCCCAGCAGATTTCAAAGAAGCCACGTGACAATTTTATATTTAACACACTAAATGTGAACATTAATCGTTTGAAGAGATCAATTTTTATTAAATCTTCAATCATGAAACCATTTCAATGCAAGTATACTAATAAATATGAATATGGCTTCCACAAAACTAAAAATGATTAATCCAAAACTAACGTCAATCAAGTGACTTTTATTTTTATACTCTAAAAATAGAAATGTTAGCCATATATATATATGTATATATATATATATATATATATATATATATATTTATAAAAATAAAAAGTGTGAATGTACCATATGTACAATTTGATATTTAATATTTCTGTTGGAATAATAAATTATACTTCGTATAAAAACGGTGTGTAAGAATAATGTTATTCTAAGGATTTTATGAATACTTGCCCTTTAGATACCTAAATATTTAAGTTATATTGCACGGTCCAACATGAATTTATTGAGCTAGCGCGAAAAACGCGTTTATTATTCGTGGCTTGTATCAAAGTTAGGGTACATACATTTCATACTGAGGCAGTAGTATAACGTTTTATTATTAATATTTTATTGTTGAGATTGGTTTCAAGTTTACACATCGATCAGTTTGATTACAATTTATTTATTAATGTTAACATATGTTCTTTCAGAAAGCTTATAAAATATTAAATGTAATGTTTAAGTTCTACAAGGAAATATTTGTTTATGTTATGGAAATTGAAAACGATGTCTATAGTTTTTTGTATACTTTTATTAACTTTTTTTTGGTATGATTTAATAAATGTTGATAATAATAAGATAATAATTTATTGTCTGTACAAATTTATACACAAATAATTAAGATATTGTGTTAATAATTATCTGTTTCTATTTGTTTCATAAAAATATTTTTCTAATAATAGATTTTGTTATTATTGATTTGTTGCATTAGAATAAACGTGTTTATTATTCTATTAGAAGAAATGCAATATCAGAAATCACCATTCATCAAATATCATCATAAACATAATTTCTTTAAATCAAAGATGGAATTTAATGAATTTTAAATATACTGACCAAACTTTACATGTTTCAATACTTTTGATCAACTATGGGTTTGGAGAGTAGCTTCAATGTATCTGTAAAAATAAATTTAGTTACAATACCAAAATTACGTTACGAATCGTTTTAAATCATTATTGTTATATAATAAGAATTTTTGGTAAATTCTTAATAATAGAATTGTATTATAATTATTTTTAGAGTGTAAAAAATACCCGTTACTCGACTCCGGTATTAACATTTTTTATTATTAACTTTGTTAAAAAAATGGTAAGATTATTATGAATTAATTATACTGTACGAATAATTTTAATTTATTCACCCTTTTAAAAACTTGATTTTCCATTACGATATATTCCGTTTTTTCCCGGTACATTGACTTTAGATATGAATAAAATGTAGGTAACTGTGTTTAATAAGGAATTAGGGGGAAATCTATAAATATAGTATATTTTTATATATCAAAAAGGTCTGAAGTATTGATAATAAATCTATGTGATACATTAACCACGAATAAATGTTTCTCAGGAAACTAATAGGAGTATTTATTTGACTTTTTCACGAATATAAATTCTTGGTAATAATATTATAGGCATGAACAATTTTTTTAACGATTTTAATTGTAATTATTTTCATTCAGGCTGAGCTTTAGTGTTAAACCAAAATGTCATTGTGAAATAATAATAGAGCTTGTAATTTTATCCAGTTAGTTAATTTCAACTGTATTATGTAAATATGAGCGTATGACATGTATATACTAGCGTATAATAAAAAGTGTCGTTTGTCGTTTACAATATGAAATAGAAATGAATATTACTGTAGGTAGGTGGTCGACCTCGGCAAGTGTCATATTCAAACAATGACAGAGATATTACACAGTCGGTGTGTAAAGTGTTCTGCTTGGCCGATTACCCCTGGAAAGAATAGTACGTTAGACGATATACTGATGGCGTGTTGTCATAGGTACTAAGTAAAATGATGATTCAAGATAGCATTGTAGCTATAAATATCTATTTATATAAATTATTCTCAAATGAACATAAAAATAAATTAATCTACCTCGAAATTTATACCATGGAAATGTACACTGTGATGAAGTTTAAGAATATCCTCAGCTTTAATCTTTGCTCTTCAAGTGCCAATTTAATGTACATAGTTTTAACCATATACTATTGGTACGTTAACTGCGACTAATTAATAACAAGGTCTACTATAATTATTAAATACCTAGAAAAATTCTATCAATGTTATTTGATTAGATAGGATGAAAGAACCAAACACTTTTTAATAATCATAACAACAAACGTTGATTTATTATAGAATTATTAGGGCGGCCATTCATTGTCACAAGAAAATACGCATTTATAAATATATACATACACACACATTTAATCCATTTTTTAATATTCACAATTATTATGTTATGCGCAGTATTTGTGTCATGTACACACACTTTTATAACAAGCATGTGTCTATAAACGACATAAAAAATTAATATAAATTATTTAAGACATAAATAAAGTAATATAAACACACATGCACATATGTATACCTATATGTTATTAAGTAAATTTATTAAAAAGGTATAAATGCAGAGCAGCTAAAATGATCGTGTGTAGTTTATTATAAATGTTTTTTGTGCTGCTTTGAAAATATTATAAATTCAACTATTATTAAGGGCTTTCCTTTTTTCTTTAGCTTAAATTAAACACAAATTATATTAAAATTTATGTTTATAAATCAATCATAACCAAATTTAAAATGAATCGATACTAAAAAAAATGCTCATTACGAAAATAGATAAAGAATAGAAAATACATTTTTGTGAATTAAGTTTCTACTCATTTCATAAACCAGAAAAACTTTTCTGGTTAAAAATATTCAGTAATTGATTATTGATCATTTAATGACTGCTTATACGTCTTTGGATAGCGATGTCAATATTCTCAGAACGTTAAAGTATAGATAGCTATTTTTATGTACCTTATAAATAGATTTTTCTGTACCTTAACGCTGTTAGGAAGATTGCATCGTCATCAGATCACACAAGCAACAATTATATATGACCAATAACCAAGTACTGAATTTATGATCAGATTTTTTGTGATTTGTGGGATGTGAAAAAGTCATTTATAAAAATGAATTGTTTGCCACAGTGCCAAAACTAAATTGGAAAGAAAATACATTCACTACACAATACTGCAATATGTATATCAAGTATTAATTTTAAGAATAATTAGAATGTAGATACAGTTTAAATATATGGATATAAACTTTTAATATATTACAACAAATGTTATGTCATTTTCAATCATTTTGGTTCATGTTGTCTTTCATAAATAATGGCAGCGTAGAAAAAAACATTCATGTTCATATAATATGTTTCTTCCATGAAGTCAATTTATTAATACGATTTTCACAAAATGACACTTTTAAAAAGGTTTAAGAATAATAAAATGAATATGTTTAATAACTTAGATTTTTTTTATTTTAATAAAAGTTTGCTATATTCTATATATGGTATATATATATATATATATATATATATATATTGTTGCGTCAATAAATAAAACCTCGCTCTCACACACATATATATATGTGTGTGCGCCTGTGTGTTTATACATGTGTGTGTATATATATATATATATATATATATATATATATATATATATATATATATATATATATGTAGTATGTATGTATGCATGCCTAATTTTAATATTTAGAAAAAGAATATACACTTAAAATCGAAGTATTAAACAATCGCGACTCATAAAGATCTTAAAATTTAGACGAAGGGAATGCCATTAAAAATTATTGATATAAAAAAAGAAAGACACAATGTGTTTGTGTACATAAATTTATGAGTACGTTATATATCATTTACTTGCTTATACATATTCAAAACAATGAACATATAAAAAGTTGTAATGTCGAAAAAAAATATAAAACTATATAAAAAATACAAAAAGTTCCATTTGAATGCCTTGATGTGTGTATACAAAAGTCCCACGTATTTCGTTTAGCTGTAGGTAGATTAACGTAAATTGTCTTATGTTTTCAACCTTATTTCTATACACCTTTTGCTTACCTGTAATGTTATCTCTCTTCGATAAATAATATAAATAGTTACGTATTAAGGAGTCGTCACGACAGGGTACCAAGCCAAAAGGACATTGACGATGTCCTTCGTTCGAGGTGAAGGTTAACATACGATTAAATCTGTGCCAAATTATGACACAATAGTTATAAATATTCATGATGTATGGACGTATAGGTACTAGATTTTTTCATAGACAGTTGTAATGTGCGTTGAATTACCTTTACGGAATATTATGTCATTTGTTGGTTATAATTATACAGGATGTTTATGAAAGAAATTCTGATCTATTTCAGAGACATTCTCCTTTTTGAAATCATATTTATTATTTAAACGAATAAGAAAATAAAACACAGTATATTTTTTGCTTTCGAGTACATCAATACTATAACTGAATTAATATTTTTTCTTAACATAAAGTTAAAGCATGTATTGCAGAATAATTATGTAAAGCATTCGATTTTATTTATGTTAATTTATTCTTCATCAATTTTTAATCATGGTCAAATAGTTGAATTTCTATTTTATGGACGAGAGATTAGTAAGATCGGTTATAGCTTAAGCTTTGTCGCTTTTATTTTAAAAAAATAAACTGGTAGTTTCTTGCAATATGAAAATTTTGCTATACCTGTTACTCAAACAGGTATATTTCTTAACAAACTTGGATACAGTTGTAAGAAGTAGACGATCATTTATGTCACATAATATACGTCCTACAATATATAATTTATTTGTGTAAAAAATACAGTTTTGTTCAGTTGATGCCAAATCGTTTTTTTTTTCAAAACTCTACAATAAAAATATTGTTGAATAGAAATTTACTGATTATCTACATAACAGAGATGACAATTATATTATTTGAAACATTTGCTATTTTAAAATTTCTGAATATATATTTTTCAATGAATAATTTCATTGAAATATTAATATAAATATTGGATACTCCTTTAACAAATAACGAAACCAGTAGTAGTGAAGATTATTTTAAATAAAAATGAAACTTACTTACTAGACATCTGAATGTATTCTAGATACAATTATTATCGTGGAACAAGAATTTCTTAATGTTCATAATCAGAAACATATAATAAAATCTTGCTTGAGTTTTACATATACTGTACATTTATTTAATTGATGTAATTAACTCATACTGTGTGAATATTACCGAGAAATATAGTTGTGTGATTCAAATATATATTAATTGTTTTTTAAACATTGTATTAAAACTATTTTATAATAATATATATATATATATATATATATATATATAAATATATGTGTGTATATATATATATATATATATATATATATATATATATATATATATATATATATAGGGAGAGAGAGAGAGAGAGAGTATAGTGTTCAAAAGTATATAGTATTTTTTAAATTGAAATTTTCGGATGCAAGGATGAATGCAAATACTATTGAAATGCAAATAGATATTAAAGTATAACAAAAGTACAAACAGCTTCAAGAATTACTTTCCTTGTCCTGATTCTGGTCACAACTGGATCAGAGACCAATTTAACACAGGTATTAATGGTGCCAAGAATTTTACTTCAATAGAGGAGGACAGAAGGTTGAGCTATCATATGACACATCTTTGAAAATCTGTTTCAACCAAATTAATTTTTTGGCTACTTCTTAGACCTAATTATAAGCATGTCGTTAATGAAGAATTGAATTTCTTTTCGTAAAAAATAGTTTTGTGAACAGGATATCATCAAACAATTTTACCTTAAATCAAAACACAGAAACAGAGTAGATGTAGAATCAGATTTAAGAATAAAAAAAATCTACAATCGAACTAAATAGTGCATTTTTAGTTTTTTTAAAAAATATTATCCTTCGAAACATAAGAATTTGTTATAATTAAAGTAACCATCTGTACTGTTTTGAAATAATATGTACTGCCCGAGTCATGTGCATCAGTGGGATTCAATGTTTTTCAAGACAATTAAAAGTATACAGAAGTGCATAACGATTTTTATTTATTTATCGAATGTTTTTGTACAACACTGAATAATCTACGTTATTAGACAACGAGACATAAAATGACCTCATTTTGAAAGTATGACATCTATAACGATGATTCTAATTTATTACGATTATCGTTAATAGTCTATAACGTGACCTTTATATGACTATTGCAATCTGTTTATACATAATCTGATTATTATTATTTTTGTATTTTACAATGATTGACCTACTTCCGTAATATTTGAACTCCTATTAAACTAAATATCAAAACTAATATTAAACAGCAGAGTTTGTCATGAACGTGATTCCTGTTTCATAGATACATTTCTTTTATTTATTCAATACATTTATTAAAAATTAATATTTAAACAAAAATACTATATACAATACAATGTGTTTTCGTAGCCAGAATGGCTTACCTTACAAATTTAAAATTGTACGTATTTATTGAAACTGACTCTTTTATAAATAATTTACAATTCCATATCATCCCAAATCGTATTTCTCCAATATATGCAGTTAAATTGTTTAAAAAGTGATTCTCGAATATATACATTTTTATATTTTATTGCCACGACTTTTATAAAAATTGATGACTCTGTGAAAGAATTTTCAATTTGTTGATGTACCAATGAATAAAAAAGGAGTAATTATTTTTTGTTACTTTGATGAATAAAAGGTTCATTTTCTAGTTCCTATTTCAAGTTTAATTACTTTTTTAAAGCCCATAAAGTACAATTTCAAGAACTTGATATTAGAAATGCATTTTTTTATTTTTTGCAAAAATTTAAAAAATATAAGTACTAAATTTTCAATTATTAAATTAATCAACAATATATTTCTAATTTTTATACATGAATTAAGAAAAAAATCATACTAACATAATATATTTAAGTTAATAAAGTTAATTTTATAATGTTAATTATTTAAATATCAAAGTATTAGGCGAAAAAAATAATTCTGTGTCTTTAAAATGAATCAGTCATAACTATTTTAAATTAAAATATTTTCTCGTCATTTTAGGATTTTAAAGTGTCAACCTTGACATTTAAAAACATTATATATCTTAGCCAAGTAGTTGGCATAACCTCACAAAACAGTAGTGAACACTATTGCGCCTGATAAGCAGCATACTATGCATATTTTTCGCATTCAAGTTGAACAAATGCTGCCGATGTCGTGGGAATGATTTGTTCAGTTTTGGGGGAAGGTGTTATGATGCATAAAACATGCAAAACTATTAAAACAATGGAAGAGGTCCAACAATGCATTATGAATTCATCAACTCAAAGCCATCATCTTTTTTTCGATAACGGACTCGTCAGTTACCCGATAGACAGAGCAAAGCTATACAAAATAATCGAGGATATTTTGAGGATTGAAATGTATTCCATTTTTCCGTAAACACTCATTTTCTATAAAAAAAAGGCACCGAATTAATTTGTACATGTAATGTACATCCCAAATAGAATAAATATTCCGCCAGAAAAAATGTTTACTAAATAATTTTAGATAGTTATATTCCAAATTAAGTTTTTTGGTTATATCTCTTGATACAAACGATTCATATTTTTCAATAAAATTTTAATACGAAAAAACAATAATTGAATGTACTATATCATTTAATATTTTATTTAATACGAGTTGTTATGGTCATCTATTTATATTTTAATGATAAAAATTAATTATATTTGGTAATGTTGTAATTAAGAATAATATATCGCTTATAAATATCTATATTCGTTTATAACATGTATATATATATATATATAAATCTAATTATTTGTGAACTAAATAAATCGTTTCATTTATAGTACTATTTAATCTTTAATACATTTTTATAATTTAGTTAAATATATTATTTTATTCAATTATAAAGAACTCAATTAAAAAAAATATAATATGAATTGAATGAAAAATGTATGAAGTCATACATTAATTGTACTTTCTTTTCATATTTAACTTATATACATATATATATATATATATATATATATATATATATATATATATATATATATATATATATAATGAAACGAAAATGTTCCGTTGATATCCAGTTGTCTTTTAGGTTTAGAAATTAGTACGTGTTCTTCTTATATGGAAAACTATTCATAAATGGATTCGAGAATCATTTGAATACTAATTATATCGATAATAATAAACTAAATCCATTGTAGTTTCTTATTAAAATGAATTTATTTAATGTATGTTTTTTTTGCAATGTGCAGATTCATTATATTTTATAAACAAAAAAAAATGTTTAATGAAATCGATTAAAAGAAATATAGAAATATGGAATACTTACAAGACTAATAATTCCAAAAATGCAAATAAGAGTTTTAAAAATAGTATAAAAGTTAAATATATTTTTAAAATATTTTATTGAGTGTATTTCTATGACAATAATAGTCAAAATCACGCGATTTAAAAATAAATATTTTTCAATTTCTTGCTGCTATAAAAAAATATGGTTATAAGGTGATATTTGTTTAAATTAGTTTCTTTATTATAAATGCCGTAAACTAAAACGAATCAATTTAATTCATTCAATAATGTATTACACTAAACGCAACCATTTTAATTTTACAATCAAGTAAATTGTGAATGTTCTCAATTTACTATGTAATATATATATATATATATATATATATACACATATATATAATCAAGGATTTTTAAACCTAATTCACATTCGAGTTTTTCTAGGGTACTTCTTGATAATAAATGAGTAAAATTGTCGATGTGATTAGAGTAATGGAAAATATATTATTCTTTAATGACTTAAATGTAGTCTTCATTATATTAAGGTTAACAATCAGAACACCTTGAATAGCTATTTCCAAGATTTAAAATGATCTCTTATAATATTAATATTTTAAGTCGATACATACTAATACTGTAAATACTCTAGTATACATGAAATTTGGCAGCGTTTATGAATGTTATGAAATATCAAGATATTCTTATGAAAGGCTTTGAATATATGAGTTTGACCTTATTATTAAAGATAGTATTGAACAGACTGAATGGACTGAATAATTGGAAAAGTTTATACATAAAGAATGAATTTATAGTACAGTAAATCTTCTTTGCTAAATTATACTATAATAAATATATATTTAAAATTGTTAAT
This sequence comes from Acanthacorydalis orientalis, assembly GCA_034766995.1. Taxonomy (NCBI): domain Eukaryota; kingdom Metazoa; phylum Arthropoda; class Insecta; order Megaloptera; family Corydalidae; genus Acanthacorydalis; species Acanthacorydalis orientalis. The sequence goes on from CM068314.1 coordinate 11,226,574, forward strand.
TACACGATATATTCGTTATTTCGAAAACTGTTAACATTTTAATATATAATTATTTTAAATCATGAATCAACCTGATTGAATTAATGATTATAAAGAAAAAAAGAGAAATCGTTTTCATGAAATGTTTTTATAGACTATTGGCTGTTACCATGATGAATAAAATAGTCTATGATAAAATCAATATTATGCACATGGAAAATTTATTACAAGGCAATTTATGCATCTATTCTATCAAGTTTTTATAATTTTTCAAATCATTCTTTTCTACTAAGTTTATTGTAACTCTTTGACAAAATGACAGACATTTTTCTTCCAGATATTTAATGTTATCAATAAGTTTTGTTTATATATAAATAGCATATACGTCTTATAAACATTACGTTTTTAATAATTATTATTATAAATAAATAATTATTATAAACCGCTTAATAATAATAAAAATACTAAATATATATATATATATATATATATATATATATAACGGTTATTTCAATATTTATTTTTTGTGATTATATATTTTTGATATTAGAAATAAATTGAACTAAAAAGATAAACGACTTGTTTTAATCGAGAATTGAATTAGAAAATTTGAATAAAATATATTACTTGAAAATAGAAAAGAATTTTTCAATTAAATATATTTATATTCATTTTATAGGTATTGTATGAATAGTTGTTTACTTTTTCATTAGTTGACATTTATTAAAGCCGTTTTGAATTTGATTAATTATAAATATATTACGATTCAAATACCCCAATCAATCTAATAATTTTAATATGTATAAATCGTGACTTACAATCATTTTGAATTTGATTAATAAAATAAATTTATTTTAAGGATTTACATAAATCTTGTATAGAACTTTCTTTTTTTATAACTTACTATTTTTTCTAGTAGATTTTTATCCAGCGATTAGCATCACCTCCATCGTTCTTTGTAAATACACTGTTCACTTTTGTTGTATTTTGAAAATATAAACTAATAATCTGAATATTCAGATAATATTATTTAGAAATACAATTTAATACACAATTCTTGACTATTTAATAACATTTTTTTAAATATTAATCTTTTAATAAAATAAACTGAGTGCAGAATTCGATCTCACATTATTTTGTTATACCAATTATTAAATTATGAATTTATGTATTATTTTTATTGACTAATCTCTTAAACCGGTTCTGTTTATAATAATAGCATTTTGAGTCATATAGGCAGACACTAAAAAAGCTGTTTTCTATATACAATAATCACTTATACTCAAGCACACATATGTGTGTGTACGACTTAAAAATAACAGAATAAATAGTTTACTTTTATTATAACAATAGCTCTTATCATTTACGTTAATCAAAAATACACATAACAGAAGTTAGATATGTGTACAGTGTTTGTAAATGCATATGGAATAGTTATTTGTATGTACAGAATTGCATATACATAAATATTAAATGTATATATTTGATCTTTGTACATGTGCATTTTATTAAAAAAAATAATAATATAAAATTGGATAAAAAAGAATGATAAAGACTATTAAAATATCATTAGTTCTGTGAAACCAGACATAAATCTACATACAAATGAACACCATATACAGGAATGCATTTGCATAAAATTTTAGTTGTTTGTCAGTTACTATTTCAATGATGGTAAATAATATGGCGACTTTATCTCTTTACAGTTATTTTTATTTTCAATAAACAATGACTTACGTGACCCGACAAAGAGAAGCATTATGCTTTTTTGTTAAACGAATGTATTGTTTCTACTGCGAAAACATAACAAAATTAAAATCTAATTTACAATATTACGAAAAGAATGATAGAAACACATTTTATATATATAATTATATATATATATATATATATATATATATATATATATATATATATATATTCATTCAACAAGATCATAAATATATTTATTTTAATGCAACAAATCTAAAATGGAAAACGATAAGATACATAAAAATCTTTCTTTTGTATTTCTGTACCTTAGAGCTCTGAAGATGATACCGTTATCATTTAAATATGTATGAGCAACAGTTAAAAATGAATAATAATCATTTATTAAGCCTTTTTGATCACATTTCTTTGTGTGTTCATTTGAATGAGAGAAAAATTCATCTGTAAAAGATGTAATTTTCATCTCTTTTATTTATATTTTACAGACAATTATTTCGATCTTCTCTAGCATATTACACATTAATAAAAATATTAAATATGAAATTATATCTTATACTTTCATTTTATAGGTAAAGCGGTCGTATGAATGAATTTTCATTTGACAGCTTTATTATGGAATAATATAATCTCTAAAGCTTAATAGTCTTATAAACTGACATCGTTATGAAATAATTTAATAACAATAATCTTCTCTTAAATATATGCACATATCTTGGAATAGAAATTTGAACACAGTTATATTTAATGAACATGTTTCTAAGCAAATATTATGTGTGAAGATTATTCATGAAATGTATTCGGTTATCAAATTCATAAAAACTAATACGTTTAGTATACCGAAATGAACTTTGGACATGTTATAACGGTAAATTACAACAGCTTTCTGAAACCCATCTGTAATATTAAACTATTCACTTCTTAGAATCGTTATAATCGGCTATAATTATCTTAATTTCAAGTAAAGAAACGCACACGTTTTATACACGAACACGGCATGTTTGATCTTTGTCGTTCGCGCTGTTTATTTTGCGATAAAAACAATTATGAAACAGACGTTCAATGATAAAGGAGGATGGGATATGTGTTTTGCAATGTATGAGTAGCATAAACTATTCATGATTTTGATTGGAAAAGTACCAACTTTAAGACGTATCGATTATGACGAAAATAGGAAACTTTTCTTAATACTACTATTTAATATATATATATATATATATATATATATATATATATATATATATATATATATATATATATATATATATATATATTCTGAAATAAATTTAGATGCTTTTTGGGGATGATTGAAATATTACAGAATAAATTTATATTCTAATTTTCACAGAAAATCGTTCAGTATTTTAAATGAAAATTCAGACATGTTTGTAAGAGAACACATTTATTATTCAGTTGTAGAATGAATGAATGTTTTCGAATTTTGAAAGAATTTAATTTATTTTCGTTCTCAATTTTTTTATTTCTGAACATAAAAACATAATATATTGTAACATTTCTTTAAAATTTTGTGAGAATATTATATATTCTCTGTTTATTTATAACTGCAAAATCATTGTAAAAAAAGTAATTAGTAGTCAGTTTGAATAAAGGTTGAAATGTATACTTTTTTGTACAGTTCATTTCTGATTCTAAAAGTGTACGTTCATTCATTGTTTTTTTTTTCAGTAAAAAATATGAATTGTGAGATTATATCAATTTATTTTTCAATGCTAAATACAATGTACGATTTTGTCAATTTATGTGTTTTATGATATTTCGTATATTGATTATTCACGTTATTCACAATTAGTTTTTTTATTATTTATGACTCATACAAGGAAATACTGAATTTATCTTTCAATCTAAAATATTAAAAAAAGACTATTAAGGATTACATATTTACATTACTAATACACTAATACTAACACTTTTGTATTAGTATTAGTTAAATGTAAGTTAAAAAGATTAGAATTAATAGAAAATTTTACGTTATTGTACATAAAAGTACACTAAGAAATTTTTTTATAATTTTTTTCAACTTATTTAAATATACACATATCCACAATAAAATTATACTTGAACATTTAATCTACTTTTTAGAACATAATATTTTTTTAATAATAAAATAGAAAAAAAACGAATTTTATTAAATTTTATAAAATACATTAAAAATACTCGAAATTCGTCAAAACGTATTATTTTGAAGTTATGTAATGTTGCATTTTTATATTAAAAAAAACGAAGAACTCATTTAATAACTTCTTACATAACGAAACAATCTAAAGAGTTCTTTAATAACTTTTTACATATACGAACATAAATTTTAATTTAATGAATTTAGTTTTAATTTTCGAAATTTGTTTAGTGATTTTCTACATAAGTTCACATTCGTATCAAAACTGGACATAAAAATTCGTTATTTTTTTCTAAATTAATTTAGTTTTTTTTCTAAAATTATATACGAAACTGTAATAGTTTTTTGCTTGAAATTTACCAATCGCCAAATTGTGCGAATGGTAACTGAAACTGGTCTAAATGGAATTGATAAGGAAAGTTTCGAAAGTTTTAAGTGATATTTTGAATTGACTTGGTATCTAAATCCAAGAAACGATTAAATAAGCTGCGACAGTTGAAGCTAAATGAGTGGTTATTCGAAACAAGTTATTAAAACTCTTAATAAGAGTGTTCTGAAGTATTTCTTATCGAATATCGAGAAGTTTTCCGAATTATTAAAGATAATAATTTCGTTATGAATCCAAGAGTTATTCAAAATCTTAATATGAGTATTCTGAAGAAGTTATTTATGAACATCGAATAATCTTTTCAAATTCTTAAATATTATGATTCCCATGTGGATCTAAGCAATAAAATTATTCAACATACTAAACTTAATATTCTTTTTCATGAACAAATTTCTTCTCCCTCACAAACTACGAGGAATTTTCATGATAGAGAATGTTCAATAATTGACTTCAACGGCGATACCATTTCTATGAGCGCTAAGACATAACATCAGTGCTCTTGGCATTGTTATGAAAATACGCATAATCAATTATTAAACATTTTTGATCAGGAAGTTCACGTGGATTGTGGAATTGTGAAAAAGTCATATATGAAAGTGAATTAGTCGCGGTGCTAAAAACTATACTGCGAGCATTTATATTTACTTTAGTTGGAAATAATTCATAACCCAACTTGCAAACATTAAAAGTAGTAAATAATTCACGAAATGTCATCGATTCACTATAACATATTTTCACTTACTTATTTTTTAGAAGTATAGATGCACAGTATTTATTCTTGGAAATAAAATAAAAATATGATTCACTAGTCTGTCTACATTTGGAAGAAACTGATTTAGTGATATTTACAAATTATGAAATATTACCGATTCTCTTGAATATTTACACAAAAGAATATTCAAATTAAACAAATCAATAAGAAATAGAACGTTTCTAAAATATTAAGATGCGTTTTCTATTAAATTGGATACCATTTCGTATATTTTTACTATTCACAAAGACATTTTTATGTTAAAATTCATAGCATACTTTTTACTATTTTAAATTTTGAAAATAACGATTAGTATAACTTATACTCCATGAAAATATCTAAAGTTGATAAAAATATGTATTTTAATAAAAGGCAGAAATCTTTTTGTTTTATGTTTTTATAACAGACATGGAGTACACATTATGTATTTTTAAGATAAGTAAAAATTAAACAATACAATCCGGATATTTCTTAAAACAATATAACTTCATCATTAAATACACAAATAAGATATGTTAAAGTTAACGTATGTTTGATTAATATTACAAATACGTGATAATTATTACAATTATTAGTATTAAAAAGACGTAACGTTACCAATCATCCGATGAATAGAATCACTAATATTGCGCTTATACTCAAAGAATACACGTGCCGTGCATTTAGATCTCCGTAATTAAAGCTGGAAGGAAATATAATTGCGTAAGAATTTAATTGTACTGATGCCAAGTTGCACTTTATTCTGTCAATTGTAAATTACAAAAGTTATTTTCAGTATGTACAGTGTATATTTATTTTAAAAACCGTTTATATTTAAACTGTATCTGCAATGTATATAAATCATACGTTTCTATCTTTAAACATTGATTATATAAAAAAAATTTAAACCTCTAATTGAAAAATTGACAATTTTACGATCAATCGTACGACAGATCAACTACTGTTCTCGAATTTTAAACAGATTGGTTTAGGTATTCAATTAAGTGAAATGTAATTTTTATTATTATATAATTTTCATTTTTATATAATTAAAAAAAACTTTTTTACTGTAGTATGTATTAATTAAAAAATCTATACTTTCACCAGCCATACTGAGACACATTCACCCTGCATTATTTGATATACGAATAACGTCAGTAAATAAATATTATATATAAGAAATATGAATATTTCTATACAATTATCTTTTAATATTGTGAGTAATTTATATAATAACTGAAACACATTTACGTGACTTTCTAATCGAATTTTCTTGGAAATATATTGGTTGGAACTTTATGTTAAAAACTATAATGAAGAGACCCGTAATGAATTATAAAAAAAAAACACTTTGTAATTATAATAATACACCATCACGCGAACTATATGTGATTTCTACTATACACATGGAACGATGCCAATGTCATGAACATTTTGCATGTTTATATTCCTCTCTCTGTTGCCTATGTAGACTGTAAAGCTATGAAAAGAAAACACGATGCCTACGTCTAACTTATAACAGTCTAGGAGTAAACGGAAACAATTGGATCTCTTCATCATATTGATTACAGAACTTTTTTGTATATATGTTTATATATATATATATATATATATATATATATATATATACAACTGATAAAAATTAAATAACCTGACTTTTCTTTTGTGGTTTCAATATAGTTTATAATACAATGATAAAAGCAAATAGTGTATGTAATTTTTTATCAGAGAAAAAATACGACATTAACATAATTGGCTTATTTAAACAAATAGAGATATTATTTGATAAAATTTTTATCTTTTAGGAAGCGCATTTTTAAAGTAATGATAAAAATGATTTATTACAGGCAAAATACGTCTACTAATACAAATTCTTTTTCTACATAACCACCACTGACTTCCACGCATTTTTGGTATCGTGGTACCAGCTTCCTTATTTCCGTGTTGAAGAAATCTACTGCCCGTGTCCTGGAACCAATTAGTAACGCTTGTCTTAAGTTCTTCGTCATTTTCAAAGCACTGAAATGCGAGCCATTTCTTTAGACTGAAGAACAGGTGGTAATAGTTTGGCGCGAAATCGAGGCTGCAGGGTGAGTGGTCAAAAATGTCACATCCAAAGTTTTGCAGCATTTGAACAGTTCGAATTGTGGTTTGAAGTCGCGCATTATCGTGCAAAAGCACAACCTCACTAGACAGCACCCTACGTCTTCTGTTTTGAATAGCACATTAACGTTTTTTCACTGTTTCACAATACGCATCGGAATTAATCATCATTCCACATTCAAGAAAATCAATATGCAGGACCCCTTTTTCATCTCAGAAAACGGTGGCTACGCTTTTCCTGGCCGAAGGTGCTTGCTTAAACTTCATTGCGTTCAGGGATGATGAATGGAGTCATTATCTTGATTGTTGCTTTGATTAGACGTTTGCGTAAGAAATCTAGGCCTTATCTCCAGTCACAATGTGAAAAAACGGTAGTCTCCTTCATTTTCCTGGTGTTCCAAAAATTGGTTAGCTGAATCCACACGTGTCTGCTTGTGTGCATCGATTAACATTTTTGATACCCATCTGACACACAGTTTTTTATAGTCTAGCTTTTCTGTTACAATGTTATAAATTAGTGACCTTGCAACTTCTGGAAATTAAATAGATAATTATGAAACGATGATTTTCTTGAATTTTTGTGTTCACTTTTTCCTCCAAATCATCTGTCATCACAGGTTGGCCAATAAAAGCTCTTCATCATAAATTCGCCCTTTTTTTAAATAAACGACACCATTGTCTAATTTGCCTGTCACTCATAACACTTGCTTCACACACCTCACAAAGTTGCCTGTGAATTGCAGCAGCACTATTGTTTTTTGATATCAAAAAAAAGGATCATAGCACGAAACTCGTAGCTGATAGGATTATTTATTGTTACACTCATTACAAATCACTCACACATGACATCAAACAAGAATCCGAGGAGGACAAAATAGCCGATGGTTAGCCCATGAACCACATAAAGCAAATGTGCATGCGCAATTCATCATTAATGGTTAATCGGCGGTAATTACAATACAGATCTTACTTCAAAAATGCGTTTCGTACATTCAAAAGTATTTGGGTGTATAATACATATTACATTTTCAAATCTATTTATTTGTGTAATATATATTATTCAAAATAAACTATATATTTTCAGTTGCAAAATACGATTTGACTCCTTTAGTATAATCAGTGGGTATACACATAATATGTGTTAAATGTAAAATATTTTTTTTTTAAGTTATAATCGTAAATCTTTAAGAAATTTCATTTTTAAGACAAAACATTATATTAAATACTTAAGTATTTTGGGGTAATATTAATTTTTTATAGTTATTTATAATAACGCAAAAGTGTCTCATTTAACAGTCGTTTAGTTTTCATGCAAGTGCGCACCGATTAGATTAACACCGATTAGATAAATTTACATCACGGATCATAATTAAGCTGGAAATAAAACACCAATTAAACTCAAACACATACAAACATAACTAATGTTATAAATAACATCTTCAATAAAAAATAACACTGGTTCAAAATTACGAATTGTTGACTTTTGTTGTTAACGGCACCGCGATTTTTGTTTTTTCTTTTTTCCAAAAGAAATAAATTTTATACTACATTACTTTTCTATAGAAGCGCAATACGAGAAAACACAGAATTATTTTTTTTTATTTATGCCTAAAAAATTACACTTTCTTAAAATAAGATTTTCATATAAATTTTAATAACTTAAACTAAAACAAAATGAAAATGCGATTAAAATCAATTGAGTTTATTGCAAAACTTTAAAACATTTTATAAGACCGAACCTGCATATTAAAAAAAACACACACACATTTATTAAATATTCGATAATAATTTATAACTCATCGAAGAAATAGTAATTAAATCATTATTCTAAAATAATTAAAATATATTAACTTTAAAAATCATAATTACTTGCACACTAGAATCTAGTTTATTCTATGACTCAGTATAATTTTTAATTTGCCAAGTTCTACGTAGTAAAACTATCAATCTTTGATAATATAATATAATGGAATCACATTTAAATGGATTTTCAAGTAGAAACTTGTAGGCATATTGCAAAACTGCACATGTTACTAATATCACTGTCATATTATGATATACTTATCTCTTGTTAAGTCAAGGTTTGTGTTTAATTAATTTAATCTCCACAAACACTGCAATAATTTTTGTACTGTACAAAAATTACTTTATTGAAATATTATTTAATTGGAAGTCCTGTTTTTATAATATTTATATATTATTGTTTTGTTCGAGTCTGTATTATATTTAAACGTATTTAAAATGTGTAAATTGATTTACAATAATTGTATTCCTTAGTAATTTGTAATTTATTTGTTATGTACTCAGTAATTCAGGCATTTTTTTTAAAAAAAGTCCTGTTTCGTTGTCAAACTGCACTACTTTTTCTCAACACATGAATGATGAAAATTTATTCGGATTCTAATGCTAGATTACTTTAAACTTTTTCTTTATCCTATTTTGGCGACTTTGATGACGTTGTAACAAAATGGATTCAGAGTTCAATCCAAAGATATCGTAATGCTTTCTACTGTCATTTACAATGGAGTGAAAAAAACAAGCAGCGCTCTGAGAATAAGAGCATTGCCATTAAAATGCGCACAAACAACAATCAAGACTTGTTAGTAATTAATTATTGAACATTTTTGACCAATAAAGTTACTATTTGCATGATGAGTAAAAAATCCATTTGAGAATGTGTCTAACGTTCCTAAATTAAACTAAGCGATGGGATACAAATTATCTTTCTTAAATGTTAAAAAAGTTCACAGTTAAAACATATGTTGTGCCTAAACTCATAATTAAGAACAATTAAAATAAAATACTATATACATTTTTATTTTCGTAATTACCTTACTTACTAGAAAAAAATGTTTAGAAGCAAAGATGTATATTTTAGTAATCCTCAAATGTTTTATATTAGGAATTTAGAAAACATTCAGTAGATAAATAACACTTAAACATACATTTTTTCAGTAAAATGTAAAATGTAAATAGAAACTGTGTTTATTTTTATGAATTATAATTATATTGAAAATGAAAAATTACAAAAAACTAAATGCTGTATATTCTAATATTATAGTTTGTAATTCTATATAAAGGGGTGTGTACCTTGAATCTACGCTTGGGTATGTTAATAACAATCTTCGATGCAAGTGGCAAAAGTTGCAAAAAAATGAAACTCAATTTATAATTCTATTATTGTTGAAATTTCGACCCTTGTTTATAAAAAATGGGCAAATGAATTGTCGCTAAAAATTAACCTAATATTTCGTGTAATTCCTTTATATCGTCACATAATCGCCATCTAGTTATAATCAAAAACTGTACATTTATTTATTACTAAAATTGAAAAAAAAAACTTACTAAATAATAAAACTACACAAAAATAATTCTAAAAAAATATACCAACTGTTCATTGAATATTCACCGGATCATGAAATTAATTTAACAGAAATTACAGTGAAACTGTTAACATTTTTTGTTTTATAAAATGAAAGAATCTGATATTTCACTAGAATATATACCACGTCTATACCACTGTTTTTATATCATATATTCTAATTAAAACGTACGTTTAAAAAATTGTTCATTTTGTCAATATTTGTATTACGGATTGGCGGAAGAACTCTAATCTTGGTTGAGTAAACTAAACAGTAAACAAACGAAAATAAATTGTTGTCAAGAATAAAAATAATTAGACCATTACGAAAATAATTATCTGTTTACATTCAAACACACAGAGATTATATATATATATATATATATATATATATATATATATATATATATATATATATATATATATATATATATATATATGAATAATAAATCATGGTTGAACGTCTATTTTATGATTCTGATAATAATAATGAAAATAATAAATATGATTTTAGATATTATATTTTACCCTGGTTTATAATACAATTAATGTTTACGTTAACTAATTAATTATAGAAAATAGTATGTAAAATAATAGTTTCGCAGGGAATGCATTAATTTGTGAACACCGCAGCAATTCCATTACCATGCACTACTCTTGACCCCATTAAACATTTCATTAGGGTACTTATGCGTTATAACATGTTCTCTCATGGAAATACATGTAGTCGAGGTAAAGATAAATGGTGAATAACGAATATTGATTGTATGAAGATTTGCTTTTTTGATAAGAAATAGAAATAATTTAATTTTTATTTTGAATATAGAAAAATAGTAATCTGATCAAAGTATTTTTAGAAATAATGCAACAGGTATGTAAAGTACGTAAGTTTTTAGTGAAAATTTAAGTAGTTCGGTTTTGTTTTTTGTTTACAGTTTTTATTCTACTACTGTTATCTATTTATACATTCTGTAAATTTATATTTACTGAGTATTTTTATTTCGGTATTTTTAAAAACGCGTTTTTTATAACACAGCTGTTAAAAATAATATCAATATTACTTGTTGAAAAGATAAATATTTAACGATTTGTAATTATACGTTGTTTTTTTTTAAAAAAAAAACATTTAAAAACTATATAATGAAATACAATAATTATTAAACAACATATCCATTTTTATATGTAAATATAAACATACACATAAAAACATTATTTTATAAATGCTTAATAAACAATGAATATATCATATTTCATAATTTAGCATAAGACGAGTTTAAAATATAAATAATTGTTGTTCATATCAACTGATAAAAAATAAATGGAATCTAAAAATATTCATGCACTTTTATGATGTCAAGTAAACTTTTATATGTAAATATAATAGAATATTTATGACGTTTCAGTTTGAACAACATATAAAATATATTTTTTCCTACTGGAAGTTCGTATAAAATCTATTATATAACCAAGAATAGATAGATGTGTATTGAATTTGACAGAAAAAATTCAGAATGTCAAAAAATGACAACAAAAATGGAAAACTACAAATCGATAATTTACGTTTGTCAACTACCATGACAACAATATATACACAAATATTATACACATGTACTTTATATATATATATATATATATATATATATATATATATATATATATATATATATATATATATATATATATATCACACACACACACAATACATTTTAGATGTCTGATTTATTTTCTTTTCAGTACATAAATAACTTGATTATATCTTTTCAAACATGAATTTATAAATGAATAAGTGTATATATTAATAATGACATCACATTTTTGTACATCAATAATTCCTAATCTTTTCTAAAAGATAAACACCTCTAGAAAGTATTTGAGGATAGAAAAAGCTTTTAAATATAAATCAATATATTTATTTCAATTAGTACGTTCCAATTTGTTTTTGTGATTTTATGTTTGCACAAATACATTTAAATGAATTATGTATTAAATTGAATCTTTAATAAATAATATATTAGGGGTACCCATAACTAACGTCGTTTTTTTCAGATTGAATAAGCATTGTCATTTTGTTTCTGGACGTGTTTTATTATTACATAACCCATATACTAATTAAATTTATTGACATTTAGTGTGCTTATTGTAAAATTTTGAAAGAATTTGAGTGTACTGTAAGAATGGAAGGCGAACGTGCGGATAAGGTGCTTATTAGACATTTGATGCTTTACGAGTTTCAAAAGGGTGACAATGCCACTAGTGCCCGAAGTGACATTAATTCTGTTTATTCAGTGCCTTGGATATCAGAATGCGTCAGCGTTGGTTTAAAATAATTAGAAACGGTGATTTCGATCTTTCCGACGGATCAAAATTTGGAAGACCCATTGAATTTGACAAGGATTTTGTGTAGGCTGAAATTGAAGCTGATCCCCAAGCAAACCATTCAAAAATTAGCGACAAAGCTTAAAACATCATGGTCAATGGTGCAACGGTGCTTGAAATAACTGAACATGGTGTAAAGAGAAGGAGTGTGGGTTTCATATCAACTTTCAGTTGAGAACAAAATTCAACGTATAACAATCTGGAGTGTACTTTTGTTCAGGTTAGAAAGAGATCAATTTCTTTAACAAATTCTTACTGGAGATGAGAAGTGGATTTTTTATAGCAATTCACAGAAGAAAAAACAATGGTTAACACTTTGGATAATCACCATTGCCCACACTGAAAGTAGGTCTTCATACTAAAAAGGTGCTATTGTCAGTATGGAAGGATTTCATAGGAATTATGCACTGTGAGGTTTTGAATCCCAATTAAGTCATAAGTACTTAATATTATTGTACACAGCTTGATAGACTGAACATTGCTTTACTTCAAAAACGTCCAAGGATGATTAATCGAAAAGGTGTCATTCTCCAGCATAATAACGCAAGACCTTTAAGCGCCAGAATCACTCAAGAAAAAATCAAGGAGTTGGGGTGAGAAATCCTGCCTCGTCCGCCATATTCTCCAGATAAAGCTCTGTCGGACTACCACCTCTTCAGATCAGTGGGGCATTTTTTCCGTGGGAAAAACTTTCCTCCTGCGGCAGCCATCAAAATTGCACTCGAAGAGTATTTTACCACGAAACCACCTTCATTTTACACGAAGGGAATTGGAAGCCTGCCAGGGAGATGGAAAAATATTATCAATAATGGTGAGGATTGTATTATAGATTAATCTGTAATAAATGTTAAATAAAATAAAATTGTGTATAAATATCAAAAAACGACATTACTTATGAGTACCTCTAATATTTATTTGTTGTAAGCAGTATAATGAAGTAAAAAAATAAATAAAAAAAAGTACAAAAGCAGTTACACGTAAATCGGACAGTACTAATGATTTCAAAACATTACTGTACTGTTGAAAGTAGTACAGATGGTCAGATTAATATTAAATAAAGTCAGTGCTTACAGTTGAATATAAATATTTGAAACCGATATAATTTTTATTTAAAATATAACTACTTATTTAACTGATTTTTAAATGAAATAATTACATTTTTTACAATTGACAAGAAGGCCTTATCGAATTCTTAAAATTTTCATACAAGTTTTTTTTTCATTTAAAAAAACTGACCGGATGATTAAATCGTTAAATTAAAATACATATTTCATTAATCTTTAATTTAAAAAAACGTATTTCAAATAACATTTAAATCTTCACAATGACAACTGCTTATTTTCATAGCTCTGACGATTCATAATTACAAATCATTCAATAAATAATGAAAGCAATCAAGTTCAAACATTGAATAAATGAAAGTTATATATTTTTAAATTGAATTGCAATTATTCTAGCCTATAAAATAATCCATAGTAAATCAAGGTTTTGTTACGCAAGTACGATGAATTATTATTCTGGAAACAAGTGAATAATAAAATAATTAAATTGTTTTAAGTACAAAAAAATAAAATGAACTTATTGTTTGAGATAATAATTCATAAAAGTTTACTTTTTATTTGATAAAGGAAATCGTGACAATTTTCAATAGATCTGGTATATATTTTTTAAACACACACACACACACATATATATATATATATATATATATATATATATATATATATATATATACCATTAACATTGAACAAAAACGACGACTAAATGTATGATTGATAAGTACGATTATTATAATTGAAGAGCAATTGGAGACAGTATGTCTCCGCAAATGATATTGTTCGTATGTATGGTACGATATGTATATGTATGTATGCATATATGTATGTGTACACACACATATATATATATATATATATATATATATATATATATATATAAAGGTGAAACACAGGTAATTCATTTAGGTGAAGGTTATTTTTACATGCATTCATGAATGTGCATTCTCTATGTTCATTGTTTTTCCATTTATTATTTCAGAATTAAATATTTATTTAGTCGTATTTAATTGTGTAAACAGAAGAATAAGTAAAATAATTCATAAACAATAGGGAGCATTTAAGTGATAAGTTTTTAATCGATCCTTTGTATTAATAATAATTGACAGAATTTGAATGAACTGTTGAGTCATGACAACGAAAATTGTATTCTTAACTAAAACTTTTTTTGAAAAACATTTCGTTACTACTTACTTCTCTTAAACGTGTATGGATATATATATATATATATATATATATATATATATATATATATATATATATTAATTCACACTTCTTCATATTTATTCGAATTAAAAATGATTAATACGTTTCAATTAACATCCGCCATTTTAATTCTCATAAGTAGTAATTTGCAAAACGGAAATGTCTACTATTATAGCACTAGTAAACAAACTTGGAATAAAAACATGTATAAGGGGTTTATGAACTTAAATTAGGACTGATACGTATATTTTTTGTTCTAGTAACACCAAGTGAAATAATAAACAGACTTCATGCACCTGATTTGTTTTTGATCGATTTCCAATTTTATAAACAACTATTTACAGAGAACACGTTTTTGTCTTCAAGTCAACATGTCTGAACTTTTCATACAAAGTGAGATAATATTTCGTGAATAATACAGAAATATCATGATTCAGTAATATAATTTGAAGAGACACACGTTCACAATCTTCTGCCACAGCTAATATAAAAGTATTATAGAACTTTTAAAGTTCGAAACTAAATATAATTTCAATTCTGTATATATAAATATACAAACAGAAACAACAAAGAGATTGGAATAAAATAACATCAATAAAAATGTTTATAGTTCATTACTAGGAAAAATTTAATAAACAACTTTATATGTTTTTTTTCTGATCACAAATATTTTAATCAAACGTAGATGAAATTTCATTATTTTCTTACTACGAAATAAATACGAAACGTATTGGAAAAATAAAATGTTAAGTAAATAAACGTATGTAAAATGCGAATATTTTGACGTAACTGTCAAGGTTACGTCCAATGTTCATGCAAAGTGTGAGTCATTTGATAACTAATTCGCGTTATTTACTATTTAGAACAATTAACTATTGGCATATTTTACTAATCACATTTTTTTCTAACATTTGTCGATAAAAACGCAATTGTCGAATCAAACTGTAAACAAGATTATAACAAACCACGCGATTCTAACAACGTATTAAAAAGTTATTATACATGTTTATTATTTATGAGTTAGACTATTTTTATTATTTGTTTGTATTCACGTGGCTTCTTGTGTTCATAAGAAAAGAAATGTTCTATTTTTTGTTTTATAAATCACATGTTAAAAATATAATATAAAGTATAAAAACGACACCATGTCACGATTTTTTTTTATATACATTACACAGTACTTTTCTTGTAAAAAAATAAATATTCTAATAATGTACACTGCACGTATAATCAAAAGAGATTGAATAAATAAATATGATGTAAAATGCGACACTAGTTATAAATAGCATGAAAAAGATCATACTGGTAAAGATCGTAAGAACTCGGTGATCAGTCGGTGAAGTATATTTTTTTTATTTTCACAACTGTAACTGTGCACATAAAATTTCAGTTAACGATATTATACGTCGAAGTAGTCATTTCTAGATATAATAATCATAATTTTTAAATATGCGTATTATTATATTTTTTCTTTCAATTAATTATAGATTTAAATGCGGGTCAGTAGTATATTCTATTTGGTTGTATCTTTTACCGATTTCCGGGACTCCAGGCTAATATTTTTTTTTATTATAATTTCATTTCAAATAAACCTGATGATTATATTTTGATAGATGTTTTATATGTAGAATTTTATTTATTGATGGTAAATAAATCCATTAATTATTTAAAAGCATAAAAATACACTCACATAAAAATAAATGAATAGGTCTGTTCGATTTGTATTCTGAACTTACTCAGAGTAAGAAATTTTACACTTTCCTGTTCAATATGTACACCAAGACCTCGATTTGTGTCGTTATAGGAATTTCTTAATTTTTTTTAGTAATTCCCCATTTAATTTGTATTTTCATCTTTATTATGATCAAGATACATCAGTTCATCAAAGTTGTTAAGACCTGAATAATAGTCATTGTACATAAAATATGTACATGTAAATATATATATTCCATTTTTAAATAATATATTCCATTTTTCTGTAAACATTAATTTTCTATAAAAAGGGCACCGAATTAATTTATACACCTAATATGCCAAAAATGTCAAAAAATCAAAACTGCTGTAAAATTCAAGGAGTTATGTTTTCTATTTTGATTTTTTCTTTGTTTCATTACAATTCGCTGAAAAAAATATTAAATTTACTCCGTGTACTGTTATAGATTTTTTAAATAAATGTACATAAAAAGAAATAAGCAAACACATATGATTCAAAAACGGAATCTTTTTTGTTTTAAAATAAATCTTGCACATCAATAAACATGTATGTCGTACAACGTCATTACATTACATATTTTTATACAATTCACATACAATACAATACGTGTGTATAACAGTTTGCATATAACTGTGTGTGGATCGCAAAAAGTCTGACGCTAACTCGCCACTCAGACTTTGGATAGTTTATGTTTGGAATCCATTCAGCCAACACACGTGCTGTAAACTGGCAGTGTTGTATGACGCACTGTTTGTAAACAAATGTATATGTAGTGTGCGCGTTTGTTTAAATAGTAGAGCGCAATTGTTAGAATCGAAGATCTACTGTGATTTACATCTGTGTTCAATTAGATTATCCGATAGAGTATTTTTTGTATTATATATTTTTCTAGAAAATTTAAGTGTTCCTGTGAATAATATAGTGATTTTTTTTACATTAATCTAAAGTTTTTGTGTGTATTTTTATTGTTTATTCTACATTGTTATCATTACAGTAAGTTTTCTATTCTAGTTATTAATGGTTAAACATTAAATTAACTATAATTTAATTATTACAAATCTTAAAACAGTTTCAAGTGATTTTTCTTGTATATTTATTTTTTAATTTATATATATATATATATATATATATATATATATAAAATAGTAAAATATTTATATGTAACTAATGAAATATAATTCATAAAACATATATTTTAAAAATTTTATCAAATCACTTCGTTACTAATTTTACAAATTCGTACTGAATAAGAATTATCACATGTTTCTTTGCAAATTTGCAAAATTCAAAAATAATTTTAATTCTTTTCTATACAGTTTTATTATTAATAAAATTGTTTAGAAAAGTAATGTTGTATTCAACAAAAGTATAAAGTATATATCAATGAACTCGATAGATTAAAATCACATTATCTTCATATCATTCGATAAAATTACGTTTGTTACAAAGAAATGTTCGTACATTGAAATGAATATTGAGATTGTAACTAATTCTATATAATTAATTTAATCTAACGTAGACCAATGACCCATCGATGTCATGAAGTTGTTAATTATACTATCATGTCTTATTATACGTTTCTCTCGTAATCATTAACCTAAATAATTTTGCATTTATCCATTATTATATTATCGTTTCCGGAAAAAAAATACAAGTTAGTGTGTCTGTTTACTTTTTTAGAAATCTCCACTTAAAATATTTTTAATATCGTACACAGATATATACGATTTTAAAAAATATTTGTGTTTTTACATTATATTATTGCATTATTTGTTAAAGTGAAAGCTATTTTGTAAATCGCTAATTTACGACACTATTGATTATAAATTTTTATAAGTGTACGTTTTTCCTAATTAAATACAAACGCGAAATGAATAGAAAAATGCGTATATTTTTTCGAAATCTTAATCAGTAAAAACTAATTTATATCTGATATACAGATAACAAATTTTAATACATATATAATGTTTTTATATAACGAAATAATAATAAATGAATGTTTCAAAAAAATATCATAAAATAATTATTGAACAGACTGAAAGAAAAACATTGATTCGACATACTGAAGAAAAACACATGTTATTTTTATTTTATATCACAAATATTGATAATCCAGAAAATAGTTGATTGTTATATATATATATATATAATCACAGTGTATATGTATGTCTATTTTCATATATGTACATATGTACCCATTTGAGCTTTTCCATAACCGTATTTTCAACTGAAATCGATCAAATAAAGCTTATCCTCCGTACAAAACATACTAAATATTATAAATCCTTTTTTAAAAAATACCCATCTTTCACTGTATAACCAAGCAAGATGTTTTTTTTAAAAAAAAATTGCGACGTCAGCTGAAACAACACCAATCCGAAATAAAACTAATCATTAGGCTATTGAAGTTATTTCGATGATTTTCGATTGATATGAGTTAGAAGTATAATATATGATGAGTTAGAAGTTAGAGTTATATAGTTAGAAGTAGAGGGGAGGGGGAGCAAACCAATATTTTGTAAAGTCATGTCTATAGTACAACACTGTACAGGAGGGCCCCATGAAGCTATAACGCGCCATTGGTTTACAGCTATTATTAGTTGAATTTAGTAATATTAGACCATGAAATCATTTATAATTAAATTTGATATGAATTAGAATAACAATCATATTTTTTAAAAAAAATTAGTAATTATGATAGATAATAGCAGTAGATTTTCAATAAATAATATTACAAAACTGTAAATTTAACCACTATTTGACTTAATCAGAAAATAGTTTCGGCATTGTGACTAAATTCATATTTAAAAATTAATTCTTATCCCACAAAGCACATAATAATTTGCTAATTAAAAATGCTCCGGTAAAGAAAAAGCTCTGATTTTTTTATACCTTAGTCTTGGGATGATGATATGACCATTGAGTTTCACATAAGCAACAATCGAAAATAATAATTAATTAGTGAACATTTTTGATTAGAAGTGTGGTTTGTGAGTAAATGAAAATTTGTTTCTGAAAATAAATTCATTCGTGTTGTTAGAAATATATTGTGATTGTAGATTCATTTTGTAAATTCAGTGAAAAGGAAATATGAAATAAAAAAAAATATCTTGTCATAAGATAACGGTCGAATGGTAGAAATATTGAAATTAATGGGCATAATTAAAATTATTTAACTTGATTTATTTAATAATGTACATTATATTCAAAATTTGTATAAGCTTTGAGAGCATTCCAAAAACATGTCTTTGATTAAGAATGACTATCGCGAACTACATAATCTCGTACATTGGTACGAAGTTATGTAGTCTCAATCATCACATGTAAAGTAATGACTACAGAGAGTCAGTATTGACAATTGATCAGTGAGACGGTTGTAAAAGTTCATGCTTTTTCATACATTTTATAAAAATACCTTATATAGTAAAATACGAAAAAAAAACTAACAAACTGTAAAAATAAATAATAAACTGAAGTTGACAAATATAGTAGTTTGATTCAAAATTATGATAACAATTCGTCAACATGTTTTTATGATTATTAAATTTAACAAGGATTAAAATCTTTTCGAGTCTTGTAAACAGAAACATTTACATAATTGACTTAATCGTACAACTGATCACGGTTTTTAATAAACGAACAATTAAAAACTAATATTATTTTCACATGAATTAAAATGTTTAGTCGTTTGAAATTTAAAGTAAACGCGTGTCTGTATGTATTTTTTTTAAAGAATGCGCATTACATTACAGAGATAAACTTAAATGCATCACGTACAGGTGTAATGATGTCATCCATGTACTTTGCGTCAGCATTATCTTAGAAATAATAATTTTATTTTAATATAAATATACGAGCATTTGTTTTCAAAGCGTTGTTATAAAACAAGTCGTGTTTGATTATGTCAATCATTAGAAATTTAAAGATTGACTCGTGTATAGTAATCAAACTAGCATTCGAGTTTCAAATTATGTATTTACCGTCTGTTTTCCTAAATATCGTAGAAATTCTTTAAAATATTTGTTATTTATACTGCACCAGACCCTATGTAGATAATATTAGTTTAATGTTTTATATCAACAAGCACCATAAATTAACACGTGCTTATCTTATTTATAATAATTAATAATATATTTCGACGCAATTAGTGCAGAAAAGGTTTCAGTCATTGTTATCAATATCTCTCATTTAAAACATTTCATTTATAGTAATAAAATGGTCTGTATATTTTCATATGTTCTTAATATAATTCGAATGAAATATTTATCTGCCTAACAATAATGATACTAATATACACATTCAATTACAAGTCACAATAATCAACCCTAAACGACCTTTATAATACATTGTGTTTCAAATAAAAATGAAATGAAACGAATATTTGTTATCCGGAAGTTTTTGAAAACGTTGATATGTTTATGTAGTAATAAAAATAAAGTTGGACTGTAAACTCGACCTTGTAAGAATATAATCTATATAAAAGTCAATGTACTCACCCAACAGGGGTATTAATAATAAATTACTGCTTTCATTCGCTATCAAAGAAGCTTTAATAACACACGACACGCAGAACGAAACGTTATAGAACGATGAAATATTTTAGGGATGATTGATGGATGGAAAATCTTAGTTTATTGTAAAACGTATTTGTTTATTAGTTTATATATATATATATATATATATATATATATATATATATATATATATATATATATGTGTGTGTGTGTGTGTGTGTGTAATTGTTTTAATACTTATTGATAATTATTTTTAAATTAAAAAGTAATATTTGATGTAAATCACAAGATTTTGAAATTATAATCGAGTTATGATTACATATATAAAAAATACAACTAAAAATTCTAATTCAGAGAAATATAATTTTTCCAAGTCAATTTATTGATTTTCTTTAAGCTTAATGGTTTTTAAATAACAATTATTGTATGCGTGTATGATTTAAGAATCTGTAAGAAATGTTATCGATTTGATAGAACCAGACGTTACTGAACAGCCATTCCAATATATTTTTGTATCGAGTTGAAAGTAAAAACAGATATCTGACGCACAGAAAATTATGCACGGCCATTTTATGTTGAATACATGCACGCGTACATTTATTTTGAAATAGCGAACCGATCTATTTCCGTAATTATTGGTGCGCATTTACACGCGTCTGATTGCATTCGGTTTTTGCCATTTCGATTTGTATAATTTTGAGATCTCTCAAAATAGAATCAGATTCATGTAAGATTTAGGCGCATATATTTTTTTAATAAATAAAAATAGTACATGTAATAAAAGAATAGTTATTAATGCTTCACTGACATTTGTTTATAATATCATTTCAAATTAACTTTAAAATAATATAAAAAGAATGTTATGTTACTTATAAAAAAATTCATACGTATATAAATACATTTTAATACAGGTGTTAGTTTAGAAATGAATACTGCTCAATTTCAAGGTTTTAAAAAATAAATAATGTAAGATCGAAAACTGTTGATCATATGACTCTACCCTTCCGCAAGAGGAGACAATGATTATAAAAAGCGATCGGAGTCGAATATGGTTGTTTTTGTACAAAATTGAGAATTAAATTTTAAATATGTTAATAACATCCGTTTCATTAAGTCACAAGATATACATTTTTTCCTCAAATCTTAACCTTTCCTGATTGAAAGTTAATGTGGAACTAGACATGAAAGTGTCTACCTTAACTATAACAATTAAATTTTAAAAATTAAGCAGCAATTAAAATCGAGCTAAATAATAGGATTCAATTATTTGTTTTTGTCTGTTTTCATTAAAATATTAGGCATAAAACGTATTGAAATATTTATTAATTATACAATTTTAATCTTTTTATTTTACTCATGGAGGAAGATATGGAGTGGAATCATCATGCCATTTAACATTTTAAGAGGTTGCGGTTTACAAAATTCGAGAATCACTGTCCTGAAAAAACAGATTTTTCTGTATCTTAGTATTTTGAAGATGATGGCATCTCAGTCGAAATGATTATTTTTATAAAAAAAAAGTGTCGTTTGGAGATGAGAGAAAATTTATTCGTGAAAAAAAAACTAATATTCTGTAAAAAGTCGATTTCAATTATTTTGTATTTATCAACTAAGTCACATACTATTATTACTTTATTTCGTTGTTTTCCTGTGCACTTATCGATCACTCTTAATTGAAACACTGAACCATGAAAAATATAAAAATAAATCGGCGGATTTTTAAAAATATCTTGAATCTACATATTAATTTTATAAAGTACACTTAATTTCGACAAGTGTAAATGTATATTTCTCTACACAAGGTTTAGTTCTTTGTTATCAAAAACCTTTGCTGCGTTGTTTTTTTTTTGTATACTTGTTGTCCATTGACCTGTGCGAATCCTGGAGGGCAGGTAGATTTTGAACTCAGTTCAAAATCTACTTGAAGATGAAGTCGAAACCGGTCATAAAATAAATAATTCAGACGTGGTCTTCAGGATTCGTACAGAACGATTATTAGTTAGAATTTTGTAATATTAGATTATAAAATAATTTTGATATAGATTCGAATAATTTAATTCCAATTATTTAAAATATTTAATTATTATGTATTTTTTATTGTATTACAAATTGAATATACTTATTATATAAAAATTATTTATTTACTTTTTTGTCAAATATTATAAATTTGATCTTGTTTATGGAACAAAGGCGGATTAAATCAATAATATTAAATTGTTAAGAGGATAGTGGACATTTTTTTACTTATTTGGAAAAAAAATTTGGGAGATCATTGCCCTATTATCATCCCTGTAGATGACATTGCTATGCAGACAAAATTATAATCTCAAAATATAATAAATATTAAATTTAGCATTTATTCAATTAAAAAATATATATTAAGTGTAATTATAACCTAGTATACCAATGTATATGTATATTAAATAGAAATATGAGTAATATTTAATAATTGCTTTAAAGTTGAAGTAGATTTTTTCAATATAATTGATATTTGAATACCCAGATTAAAAAAAAAATGTTTAAGCTTAGTATGTTGAACTTATCAGGTCAATGTGCAAAGAGATCAAAAATCCTTAATATTCAGATTACTTTCATGATTTTAATCAAGGACGACAACAATCGTGTTGGATGGTCGATTTCTATTTGGCAAAATAAATTGCTAAATAATTTCTTAATAAACGAAGATAATAAAATTATATTTCTATTCATCACATGTTGTAAATCAATAAATATTTTATTTTATTACAATATTTTATTAGATATGTATGTAATTCTACATATGTGTATGAGTATATATATATATATATATATATATATATATATATATATATATATATATATATATTTATTTATTTATTTTTGACTTATTAAATATTAAAATAATGTCTATCATAATTTTATATTTTTGTATATTTTTTGAAAAATAAATGTACTGAAAACAATTATTTTAATTGATATATTTTTTATTGATATTTAAGTAAAAAATATTTCTCTATTCATGCCATTTACATTTTTACTTATATTAATACAGACGAACGGAACATTTTTTTTAAATATAATTTTGTAACTAATCAATTTTGAATTTAAATTTTCAATCTATTCTACAAGATAATTTTAGTAAATTAAAATACAGAATTATCCTAATTTAATTAAAGGCATTATCTATGTATGTTTGTATGTATATATATATATATATATATATATATATATATATATATATATATATATATATATATATATGTTAGGTGTAAAAATTAATTCGGTGCTTGTAAACTGAATCAATTATAACTGTTTTAAATTAAAATATTTTCTCGGCATTTTAGGAGTTTGAAGTGTCCACTTTCATATATATATATATACACATACTACATATATTGGTTAACCAGTTGGCATAACTACACAAAACAGTAAACATGATGGCGTCCGAAAAACAGTATTAAGCATTGCATACTTTTCGCATTCCAGTTGAAAAAAACGCTGCTGAAGCAACGGGAATGATTTGTCCACCTTTGGAGGAAGGTGTTGTAACGCATAAAAAAGGGCAAAAAATACTAAAACAGTGGAAGAGCTCCGAAAATCCATTACGACTTCATCAACTCAAAGCCGCCATCTTTCTTTCGACAAGGAATTCGTCATTTACTCGACAGATGGAGCAAAGTTACATAAAATACTGGGGGACATTTTGAGAATTGAAATGTATTCCATTTTTCCGTAAACATTCATTTTATATTAAAAATGCACCGAATTAATTTGTACAGCGTATATATATATATATATATATATATATATATATATATATATAAATAAAAGAATATATATATATAAATAAAAGAATTATTTTATTTATATATATATATATATATATATATATATATATATATATATATATAAATAAAATAAATTATTTACTATGAATAATTACTCTATGAAAGCATCTCCATCTGTGTTGCCTTACTGATTACTTCGAGACGATATTATCCAACTTAATACAAAGAACGATTAAAAAAAAGGAAAAAAAACTAGTTTTTTAAGTTTATATTTTGTGTGTGGTTAAAGGCAATTTCATTTAAATTAATTTTTTTTGTGCGCGTCTGTTTTAAAATACTGGTTATTCGAGATGTACATATATATATATATATATATATATATATATATATATATATATATATATATATATATATATGTAATAAAAAAGTGGATGAGTACAGCTGTTCGATTTTCATGCTATATGTTAATTTATCAATATTATAAATAAATATTTGTATTCTTGTTGAATTTAAATACAGTATGTTTCATAAAGACGTTATTGTTTAAATTTAAAATAGTTCCAGTAAAATAAATCCAGTGGCGTGACAAACCGACACGGTATTTGCATGCCCGATTTTTGTGGTTTCAACACGCAAAAAGACATGAAGAAGAATTGCGTCTGGTTACTTTTGGCTCGAATCCGAAAAAGGTCAACGACTGTTTAAGATGGTAAATCTGGATTAAGTAACAATCGGTTCATTATATACATGGATGTGATTCATTAGTTTTCTCGGCAAATATTAGTTTCGTATATATATATATATATATATATATATATATATATTTATATATATATATATATATATGTATACATATATTTATATATATATATATATATATATATATATATATATATATATATATATATATATATATATATATGTATATATATATATATGTATATATATATATATATATACATGTGTGTGTGTGTGTGTGTATTTATGCATGCAGATAAATGTCTACAAAATAAATAATTTGATATAGTTCCTTCAAGACTTTGACCGTTAATACAGTATGTTGTCCAATGACCTTTGTGTAACTGACATCTGCCAAATATATATACAATATACTCATTGGCTAGACGAAATCATAACAAGACATATTTCAAATATGAAATTAAATTGCTACTAATATTTGTTTGTGCCGTTTCCCCGTTAATTTTTTTCAAGATTCAAATTGCATACTTTTTATTTATTCTTTAAAATTAATATAAAATGTTAAGAATAACAATCAATGAAAAACATTTAAGAATATTTTTATAGGTAATTATGAATTATCACTTAAAAAAATGTTCAATTAAGTAATGAAAACTATATATATATATATATATATATATATATATATATATATATATATATATATATATATATATATATATATATATATATATAAAGGAGAGAGATAATAATAATGTTAAAATAAATCAATGTAAACAAAAATAGTTTGTTTTTCACATCTAAGAAGTAATAATTTAACTTAAAGTTGAATTTAACGGGCTACTTATAGTGTTTTGATGTGCTATTGAAATGCGCCGACAAAGTATAAAAAGAAAATATAAATAACATTAATTGATACCAATGAAATATTTATTTGAAGCTTTCAAAAAATGCAATTATAGTCCGTTGATTTTGACCCTGACTGAACGATATTAATAAATCAAATCAACTTTTATTGGAATGTACTTGGTATGACGTAAAAATTGCAAATAAAATAAGAATATTAGTTGTTTATAACATATTATAAACTTCAACACTGTTATAAAAATGCATAAATATTAAAAATGTTCTAAACTTAAATAATTTGTCTTTATGTATCCATGAATAGACAAAAAATACGGATATTACATGGAATAAAGAAATAAAATAACGTTTTTAATATAAATATTACAATAATGACTGCTGGTATTTATTTAGGTTCGATGAGAAACAGGTAGACCGATCTTTCCAAACTTTAACGTGCGATTTGTTTTCTTTAGAAACCAATTCAATGTCATCTGTTTTGTCTATTGACCAAGGGCAAAGTATAGCAAGTCTGAACTTGTAGTAAGCCGGTAATTGACTGAACTCTACACATCTGTGCGCTGACAATCTGTGTTGTTTTATGAGTCACAACTAAAACGATTTATAAATACATTTGAAGAAATATTTCACAATATTATTAAAACTGTCGAATCCTGTTTCAAATATTGCGCAATATAGCGAAAATCATAAAATATGTGCAACACGAAAAGTTACGTATGGGTGGTTTTTAGTTATAAAAGAGGCTAGAAAATATTTTTGAATAGCTTAAACAAAAATTGATTCAAAGAAAAATAATTGACTTGTACATTTCTGACAATGCGTTTTAAATTAATACTGATAACGCTATCAGTTATCATTCAGGAAATTATCCATTAATTAGAACAAATTAATATAAACAATGTATTGATATTTTCAGAACAGATAAAATTTATACTATTAAGTATTCATCATACAATTTTATTTTTTAATAAAGTGCATATTACAATTTTTGGCATAAGAAACAATATAAACGTAATTCCCTTTTATTAACAACATTTATTTCTTATTTAAATATGTAGGAAGGAAAGTTTGTTTTTAATACTCATTTTCAACAGCACTGTAAAAGGTTTCGAGCCTAATTAAAAACATTCTTATATATCTGTTTCTGTTTTTACATCAAAAATAATAACAAAAAAAAATAAAAAAATATAAACAGTAAAATAAATATTTTTGCACATGCATTTTTTAAACTATTTTTTTTATTTTAGAACAAAATATTTTATCTTACGTATATAACAAGGAAAAGAAACATGAAAGAATTTAATGAATAATATTAAAATTATTTGTAAGATTCCTCCTATTTGTGAAATGGATTTTATGAGGAAAAATTGTTTCTATATAATTTAATACTTTATAAAATAAGGAGGAACTATTT
Source organism: Acanthacorydalis orientalis (assembly GCA_034766995.1). NCBI lineage: Eukaryota > Metazoa > Arthropoda > Insecta > Megaloptera > Corydalidae > Acanthacorydalis > Acanthacorydalis orientalis. Next base: position 11,254,585 of record CM068314.1, read on the forward strand.
CTTCACATTTTTAGGTTAAATTTTTTAAGTCCGTTTAAATAATGATTTTTTTTATTAATTAAAATTTTAAAATACTGTTACTACTTACACATTTAAAATATAAAAAATCAATACAAACCATTTAATTTCATTAAAGTAAATATAATAAAAGGCAACAAAGGTGCCAAAAAAATATTTCAACGAAAAATTGCTACTAATAAATTCTGCAAGCAATCAATAATGTTTATGGTATAATAATGAATAATGTTCACAAACCAAATTAATATATTGATATGATTATTCTTTTTTATATGATTACTCTTTCTATTATGAGACATTCCTTTTTTAATCTTCAAATTAGATTCATAGTAAATATAATTTTATTAAAGTATGTTAGTATATAATATTAATTCGATTTTCAACTTGTATGTCTGTAGCAAATCGTCGTATTTTTTGTAGATAAAAATAGAAGTTAAATGTCACCACTGTAACGATTCAGATCAGCAAACTTTTGTTTACAAATGCATTCAATAAAAAATTACCCGTGCATGGCAGCAATGCATGTAGTGCATACAATGTGATTACCGGTAATAACAATACATAGTAAAGTGTATTCCGACATTTTGTTTTCGGCACGGACTACTCTTATGCAACGATTATTATATTAAACTTGAAATATTCTTTATTTATCATTAAATGTTTAATAAATAATAAATCTCAAATTTAGATTATTTACAAGAAATCTTTGTACTCTTTCACGATTCCTTAAAAAAATGTTGTATATGTCAAATATTGACGATTAACAAAAAAAGATATTTTAAAAGAACTAAGAAAGTTCAGAAAGTTTATTTTTTTAAACAATATGCAAATAATGTAAAAACCTGATATTTCACTAAAAACAAAGTTATTTCAGGTATAAATTTTAATCGAATAAAAAATAAGTATACTAGTGCTATGTTTTTAAATAAAAAGTACGTTTCTTTGGGATTGATTTTTAATAAACATACTAGTTTTATTACATTTTAAAAACAAAAAGTATTGACTATTTAACTGATTTTTCATAGACATAGTTTTTAGAAATATTCTTGAAATACAAAAATATTTTTTATACTTTTTTCATTTTCTCAAAAATATAGCTTTCGTTCCAAGTTATTTTAAAAGCATCGAAAAACAGTAATTCTAACCCAAATAGGTATTTCCGTATCATATTTAAGCTATAGGCAATTTTTTTCTAACTACGAACAAACGTTTTCAAAGAACATTATTATTTTTTAATATTACAGTTATTGTTCCAAATAACGAAATAATGACCTGGAAATGAATTAAAAAAAGAAACTTTAAAACGAGCCTATTATCTTGAAACCAAATCTAATACAGAGGTCATGACACACGCAAGATCAGATGTTTCTGGATTGTGTCGACACACTAAATATTTATCTTTCGAAAAATAATATTTCATTATTTATTTGTTCCACTATCAACTGTGCGTTTGTACGTATTTGTAATTACAACACTGGCTAGCTCTTTGTTTCAAGTTTTCCGCTGTTCTTTTGTATAACGCATTATGTGTCATTATTATTCTTGTTATACTTTTTTTTCTATGAGTCATATCTAGGTACATTGTTAGCAAATTATAAGTTAGCTAAGTACACGCACACAAACATAAGTACACAGGCATATATATACACAGGTATGCTCTTTTAACACACAGAAAAGTTGCATTACTACTGGATCTGGACTTAAAAGAGCAACGTGTGTTAAATTGTACAGTTTCTAAGAAAGTTTATTTACGTATATGCAAGATTAAAATAGATTATTTACATTTGCAGACTTAATGTTGATGGATATCAATTAAATATGTCAAAACTTTTATCAAGTATAAAACTCGATATTTGTTTTTGGTGTTTTTGTTTTCTACTTGTTATCAATCACTAACTTTACTTATTTGTTTTCCTATTTACCTTTTTCAAATAATCTATTTTATTTTATATACGATACCTCACGATTAAATCAATTAATGTTTTATTTATTCCATGGTCTCCATATTTGCAGTCGTGACGTAACATAATAACTATATTCTGGTAATACTGTATTCGAGTTTGTATATATTTTTTTCTGAATAGAGATCCAACAAAATCAAAAAATATTTTATTTTGTTTATCACGTTTAAAATGTAAATCTCTCTCTCTCTCTATATATATATATGTATATATTTATATATATATATATATATATATATATATATATATACATACATAAACAATTAATTGTACATAACAATTTTATAACTTTGCATAAGTAGCATTACTTCATCTTTTTTTAATGTCTATAAAAATATCTTTTTTCGTAAAAAAATTGAATAAATGCAGCACTGAAAATACAAATCGTTTACTTAAGACATAAAAAACAAAATTTGACTTCCAAAAAGATGTCAAATCTCCATCTTGCTCACCAACACTAGGAGTATTCTTTCTCTGATACCATTGTATTTTTTTTTTAGCAACTTTAACATATGAAAGGATCTTTAATTTGTTTTAATGTCTTATACATGTACTGCATGGTTACATCTTTATCGTACATATACATTTTCAACAAACTTCTAATAAGGATACTTAATTATTCGGAAACATTCACCTTTGTTATACTCTAGAGGCGATAAATATATATATATATATATATATATATATATATATATATATATATATATATGTAAAAATATTTATATTTTTCTTAATCTTTTATTCGGAATTTTTGGAGACAAATTATTAGTACGCATTTATTATTTCTTTGTATACAGTAATATCTAGAATCGAATTTATTAGACAATAATTATTTGATTACAAATGACAGTGTAATATATATATATATATATATATATATATATATATATATATATATATATGTATATGTATATATATATATATGTATATGTATATATATATATATATATATATACATATACATATATATATATATATATATGTATGTATATGTACATATATATATATATATATATATATATATATATATATATATATAATATATGTATGTATGTATGTATGGATGGATGGATGTGTGTGTGTGTAAGTTCAGGTCCAATATTTTCGTTGCGAAGACCTCAAAACGTTTGAGAAGAAAATCATTAACATAATAAAAAACAATATAAAACGTATAGGCTGTGGGCAGAAGCAAATTAAGGTTGTGCCAAAGGCGACAAAAAAAACTAACATTAACTGACCGGTTAGATGAGTTAATAGGTTAATCACCACTATACAAGGTCGTCCTTTATTATTTCAATTAACACATCTGTTATTTATAATAAATATCTGAATATTCTCGATACATGTTTGTAATTTGTGCATAATTAATTCTTTTATGACGAGATATAATGAAAAATGTGAAAATTATATGAAAATTAGATAAAAAGCTTATCTAATAAATCTGAAATTAAATGATCACGTTCATGTGAAAATGAATAATCACTCTTTTTAGACATAATCATTTATTAAAAATAATGTTAAGGTTATTAAAATGTTTAGACTAACTACAACTAGATAGTTAAATTTAATCATATTAACTGAAATTCAATGTATTTTTATTGAAATTATTGGAAAGTGACGAATAGTAAAAATCATATGAATTAATTTTGCAAAAATTGAAATCGATTTTTCTAATTTTTTACACATTATAAAGAGAAATTCATTGTGAAAAATTATGTACTTTGAAGTTATTAGATATATTTTTATTTATACAATAGAAATTATGAAATGTATTTTTTTTTAGTATTTATTCGACAATAGATAAATAAAGTAAACCATAAACAACTTTTCTTGATATAAAATAAATTTCAAGACCGCAAATTTATTAAAATATTAACAAATACTGATATTAAATAAACCATACACATAAATGCATTTTGATTACCATTTTCTAAAGGTCACGGTTTCCGAATAACAAGTATGTCTGTTTTTTTTAAAATATTTTAATAGAGTTTTGGTTTTGTAGTTTAAATAAATTTATAACTATACATAAAATGATGTCATTTATTGATTTCCATAAAGTATTTCAAAGTGACAATAAACATTTACGTTACACACTTATGATAAGAAACAGCTGATAACCATTATATCCGGTCGACAGCATGTATTTTTTTATCACATAATAAATTTATATTTAGAAACAAATAAATGTAGAATAAGGTTTAGTTAATGGAGTTTTAACTAAACCTACATAATAAATAACAATAAGTTTAGTTCAGAGTTTTCGCTTGTATGTTTTAGTATAGGAGTTTGACAAAACACCTACCTACAATCGTTCGTATTATGTTGATCATTACTGAGATTAATTATGTCCACATTAAGCGATGATATCATGAAAATAAATTACCATCTGTCTATACTGAAGGGTACTGTGCGACAAATCATTTTAGGTCTCCCTAGTTTTCAAAGTTTCCTGTATTAATTATTGTTATCAACTAACCTGTTGTATATGAAGGTAAACTTATCTATTTCTTTTAAAAAAAATAATATGACATATATATATATATATATATATATATATATATATACAGAATGAATATTCATTGCAAAATATTTTCGTTTGTATATATCATTTTATACATTCCTACATATATTTAATGCTATTTAAACAATATTCGTTTTATGAATGAAAAATACTTGCTGCTTATACTAAAAATTTTAGCGTAAAACTGGAAAAAAACACTTTTAACTTATATATCACTTCAAGAGATTAAAGTGAGGAATATATGATAAGCAAAAGTTTTGTTCACAAAGAAACTCCAGAATCAGGAGTGATTTACTTTAAATAGACGTTTTATTATAATTTGAAATTATTGAATGTTTTATTTTTAAAGAAATATAAAGTATAATTTTTATTTTAGCAGATCAATGTTTTTTTTTTAAAAGTAGATAATATTTTTAGTCTATATTTGAAATTATTAGAATTTACATATATAAGTGATTCAACTTAGACTTCCACACGAAAGTATTAAAAAAAACGCAAAAATTAAAAAAAAATATATGTTATCCACACCATTTAGTACTTTAATTTTATTTTAGTATTGAATTGAACTAAAATCATAAATAAAAAATAATATGATTTTTCTTAACCCCTGCCCCCTTTTAATACTTCAATGTGAAAGCCTAAATTGAATCACCTATACAATTTTATTAATATACACATATTTCTTTGATTTCAGTTTTAATTAAAATCAAAATAATTTGATTATATAAAAAATATTTTTAATGAATATATCATTGTGATTAGATTTTAACAAAAAAAAAAACGGAAAACTCGTATTTCGATGTAAATTCAATTACACATATTTCAATATAGTTTTTGGAAGATTTTGCTGTTTCTGATGATTGATTTAGACAACATATATTAAAATGTACGCACATAATGAAATTTTCATTAGAATTAAAAAGGAAGTGAGAAAATGAAATGTATTCATATGCATATTACACTTGCATGTTTATATTACAGATCACTAATATAAAAAAACTTGTTTTTTATGAACAACGTTGACACAGATATAATCTAGGACCGTGGTACTTATTTATTTTTTTAAAATAATGATTGAAACGACTTGTTTAATTTGTTGCTATTGGCTGTAATAAGAAACAGCTGATATTCTGAAAGTGTAATCTCTCAGCCACATAGTAAACCGCAATATGTGGTTACAGCAATACAGGTGTAAATTTTTTGGTTAACTTCAGAAATGTATCTTTGAATATATCATATTTATTTATGTAGTCATACATTTATTAATTAACAAAATATTCATGATTAAATAGACATGAATTTGAACTTTATTATATATATATATATATATATATATATATATATATATATATATATATGTTATAAAGAGTCGCAATATTTTTTTTTATTAATTACACAGTTATTCCTAAGATAAAAAGGCAAGAAAATGTATCCAACTTCATCTAAAAAATGATTAATTTATTAAACCAAAAATATGTACGTACAAGTAACAATAAGTATTATTAAATTTTGTTTTGTTTTTGTCAAATATAATACATATGTACATGCACATATATACGTTACGTAAATATTTTTGTTGCGCTTTATGGAATAGTTTGATGATTAAAAGAAATTTTCAGCTTGATTTAAAACTATTGGGTGCATTGTTCGAACTACACACAAAAGAAATTAAATGAAATGTATGTCAAAGTACTAGCTATTTTAAATTATCAACTGGTAAAACTAACCTTTTTTTACTGTATATATATATATATATATATATATATATATATATATATATATATATATATATATATATATATATATATATACGTGTGTATAATTTAAATTAATTTACTCCAAAAATTTAAATGAGTTCAAATTAAATAATTATTAAATTTCCTAGAAATACTATTTTTATATCTACAGCAATTTAGATCATTACAATCTACCTATGTATACAGCTTTAAATTAATAATATATGTCAATGAGTTGTTAAGCTCGTTGCAAAAAATTAATTAAAAGCACTGTAAATAAACCAACAGGAAATATATATAGTAGTATAAAATACATAAAATATTTTTTTCTAGTTATTCCTTTATATATATATATATATATATATATATAAATATAATATGTGTATGTATGTATGATAATGAAAATAAAAAGGTTATATTTCATTATTTATCAGTGTCATACAGTGCCATAAATAAAGTATATTTTTTAAGGAGAGTATAATGATCTATGATTAAACTTTATATTAAATAATTTTACTAAACAAAAATGTACTCTATAAATAACTATGTTTATAAAAATACATAACGTGTTGAACATCGACAAATATATACACTATTATCGCGAATAAACAAGTTTTTGTCTGATACTAAATATATTATAAAAAAAAACATACACCTTCAAAATTAAAATAATACAACAGATGTTGAATAAGTATATTATATTGGAGAAAGCAAGATAATTGAAAAACAATTAGTCCTTGATAGATGAAGTCACGGACGTTGTTCATGCAAAACTATCAACAAACTCATATAAATTTGTTGCTAACTTTTAAATGTCTATTTTTATGCTGAAGAATAACAGAATTGTTTCAATTATATGAAAACTGTATTTTAATGTAGGTATGCATTTATGGTTTATTTATCTCTGGTGTTTTCCCCCATATAAGAGGTACCTTGATATATATATATATATATATATATATATATATATATATATATATATATATATATATATATATATATATTCTAAGAAAAGTTTGTAAGATGGAAAAATTGATATGTGTAATTTGTATAGAACATGATGAAATTCTTAGTGTAATAAATCGTTATAATTAAACGCAGAATTTTAATTGTGTCTCAATTTCCAAACTGTTCAAGACTGCAATTTTGAAATTTAATACATAACGAAAGTTATTTCATTGAATTTGATGATCCCATTTTCATAATGTTATATTTTTTCGTTTTAAATATTCGAAAATATTTATATACAAAATTTAGGAATATATTTACCACTCTAATTCATTTAGAAACGAGAGATAATCCTTACTGTCTACATTTCTTGATTATTCTTTTACAAGCTAAAACACCTTATTGGTGTATTGACCTCTGTTTTTGTATCTATGCAAACTAACAAGCGTGCAATATTGATGACTTTACGCTGTTTTATCCAGGGTCAGGGTCAAAGTGCACGTTGAGGTATAAAAGCGCTTTTATATTGATACACTTGAATAAATTTCACAATATTTGACTTAAAATCATTATAATTATTTTATAGAAAAATGTAATTAGCGAATTTTTAAATTAGTGATATAAATTAAACAATGAATTTATATATTAAAAATTAATATTTTATAATTCTAGAAATTAACGAATAATTATTTAAAATGGAGAAATGATTACTTTTAAATTTAAAAAGCAATAATATATATATATATATATATATATATATATATATATATAATTTTCACAGGAATACAGAACAAAAGAAATTGTCCTTTAAAATTAATAAATTTAAAACTAACATGATTTATTTTTGTCTGTTATTTAACATATGACATCAGTGATGATTATCTTGATGGTCTGGGGTCCAATGAATTATTTAAGTTTTAACTGCCATAGCTCGTTTCAGTTGTAAAATCATATTCAGGTAACTAGATCTGTTCGATATATATTCTGAACTTATTCGGGATTTCTGAATTTATTCGTTATGTATATTATTTTGAAGATTAAAGTGATAAAAATATCTATACAAAAGGAATTTTTATAATTAAATACTATTCTTTGTAGTCCAAACAATTTAAGTAGTTACATTCTACCAGAAATTTCCATCTTTTACAGGAGAAAAATTACAGTTTTAATTCTTATTATAACAACTAACTTTTTATAGATGTCGATAATTTTTTTTCTTTAAATGTTTCTCTGAAAAAATATAGATTTAATGTAGAGCTGTACATTAAAGAACAATTTAGTTTAAACCATAAAAATATAAAATAAACTAAGTGGTAATGATAGAATTATGGAAGTCTGAAAGAAGATCTAATGTTTATGACGTCGCAGTTCATTTTAATTCATTCGACGATATCAGTATTCCGCAGCTTGAATTATATTCAAAATTTTCTGCGTTGAATTGATAATTAAGCAACCGTAAATGTAAATGCACAGTCGTCAAGCATGCGTACAATGCCGACGAATGATCTTTATGAAATGAACGACAGAATGAAATGCAATGCAACATTATAACCAACATCTTGAAGACATAACGATACTTATAATATCAGAGAACTGTTGTGGACTGTGCGTTGTGACCCAGATCTTGAATCTGCTGAAAGCGATGACCCCGTATGCTTTTCTTGCACTTTGTATTCGTGTGTGTGACTGTTGAATGAGAGTTATATTCAGTTTTTTTTTTAATGTGTAACGTGAAAGCCTTTGTTCAGGGACTAACATATTTAACGTTATGGATTTTTAATTTCTTTTCAAATTAGTTATAACTGTATAGTAAATAATAACAATAAAAAACAAGCATTACAATAATTGAAATTAAACAGACCGGAATATGTTGCGGTCTGTATTAGAAATTAACATTTAAAAATAATATATAGAATTTATAATTTAGTATACCAACTAGATTTTTTTGAAAATTATTAGAAATGGAAAATAGATAAACACCAAAATAATTCGTTTTGTCTATAAACTACATTATTAAAAAATACAAAAAAATGAAAGTTTAATAACGTTTACTAAAAAAAAACAAAAACATATGCAATTAATACACATCAATATATTCAATTAATAACTATCAATACCATATTCACTCTTATGCGTCTGATGTTTCTTTGACTTTTTAAATATTCACACAATAGGTTTCTGATCAAATACGATACAATTAATAAATATAAATTTGACGTTTATTGATTCAACAGCCTTGTGAATCTATTAATAATAGACTAAGTTTTTAGATAAAATATAATCATCAAATACAAGGTTAGTCCTAGTACTGCTTGACCTAAAACTTGGCATCAGTTTATTAAAAATGCTAATTCACCTTTGAACCAGCTTATGTAATGTTTGGCATATTTCAAATAAAAAAATAGTATATTAGTTATAAATGTGTATGTATGTATATGTGTATGTATATATATATGTATGTATATATATATATATATATATATATAAAATAATTACACAATTACTTTAATATGCGAATCGTTGATAAAAATAGAAGATTGATATTAATCAGAATATAACTATTCTTGATACAGAAACGAAAAAAAATAGAATTTAAAACTATTAGCTAAATGAAAATTCTATTATAAATATTTATTTTTTATTAGTTAAAAAAATAAATAATTATATTCTTTCAATGTTTGTCAATACATTGTTTATAATCAAATCGGTTTGATATTATTGTTCGTATTAAACTAATTTAATTCTAAAATATGTTTCAACATGAGTAAATAAGACTCTGATTTAATTATTTCTTTAATTATAACTCACAGTAATTACTGACTCGACGTTTACAAACATGCATGTTTTACTTAAAATTGAAAACAGTGGCAATGTTTATGTTTCTCATTGCCAATTTTGCGTAAAAATAAACATAAGTAAAAGTTTTCTATTACTATTTTAAGAATAATATTACACCACTTCTATAAGAATTACATTATCTTAATAAATTAAAATGAATAATGAACGGTTTTATTGTTTCTTTAGTATTAAAAAAGAATATATTTTATAATTATTACTCATTCTATTATTCAATATACCTTTGTATGGTATACATATATATATATATATATATATATATATATATATATATATATATATATATATATATATATATATATATATATATATATTTAATTACTATTTCAAAAGCAGTTTAAATGCATTAAATATCAAGTTGTCCAATATAAAAAAATATGTACAGCAGATGGTAATTTATATTAGAATTAACATAATTTTTAATGAATATATTTTATTAAATAGCTTGTATTAATTAAGAATGGAAAACTATATAACTTATTGTATTTATTATCCTGAATTAATACTGACTTTTCGACGAATAATATTTACAACTAATAATTATATGTATGTATGTATGTATGTGTATATATATATATATATATATATATATATATACAAATTTACAAATTGAAATACATAAATAATCATGTATGTACGTATATGATGTGGGTGTGTTTACTATTCTTTACATACATCGTTTTAAAACACATTACCTCTTTTAGAATATTAGAAATTAATGATTCCATTACAAAGTTACAATAATCAATGATTGGTTCATGTTGTTATCCTTGAAATTGCCAGTAGCTTAAGTTATGAATTAAAGCCACATTCGTCGATAATCATTAGTGTTGATGCCTATATATTTAACATATGTCGCCTAAGGAAATGCCTATACCAGTTATATAATATTTTTTATTTAGATACACATATTCTATTTGTTGGATTACAAAACTAGTTTTAAATTATTATCGATTTATTTATTCACGATTTCCGAACACAATACAGTTTAAAAAAAGTCGATCTATTTGTGTACATGTTGTGATATTAAAAAAAATTATTGACAATTTAAAGATATTTCAAATCTTATTTTTATGTTAGACATTTTTTTTTCGTATACTTTCATTCTCTCAAAAACAAACTATTAATTGATTTAAAATCTGTTACAAACGGTATAACAATATTTATAGGATTTGATTTCTCACATTGTATTAGTTTTTAGATAGTTTTTACCATTCAGGTTTTATATATATATATAGGGTGATTTAATTTTGGCTTCCATATGGAAGTATTAAAATGGGGTGCAGGGGTTAAGAAAAGACATATTTTTTATTAAGTATTTTAGTTGAACTAAAATACTAAATGTGGGATAACATGTTTTTTTTTTTAATTCTCATGTGGAAACCTAAGTTCAATCACCTACATATGCCAATGAAAAGTGCCATTTTCATAAATAATCTCTTCTGAAAGTTGTATAAAACAATTTTAATAATGCTTTTGTATAAAGACCTACACACTTGGGCACTGGTTTTGAAACACACGACATATTTTTGTCACAAATCGGTCACACAGCTGATAGAAACATGCCAGATGAGCACAGTATATTTGTGTGAAGTTTATGACGTATTTATACACTATTTATATACCACAGTAGGTTAAAAACTAGAAGATTTGCAAACTGACACTGATATATGCAAATACCTCTACCTACATGTGGATACTTGCGTAATACACCTTTTAAAAAGCTCCCACATTTTTATTATAACTACATTTTTAAACAGATTGGGATTTATTATATAAACCTACAAACTTCAATAAATTACTTGGTAACAAACTTATTTGTCAACAATTGGGTTTTATAAAAGTACTGAAATAATAATGCTGAATAAAATTTAAAGAGTATTTTTTATGTCAATGAAACTCGAAATAAATGCAAACAAAGGATATACTATTTATAAAATAATTAATAGAGTTACTACTACTATTTTAAATAGATAACATAATAATTTGTGTTGTGAAAATAAAGATAAGTAATTTCAACATCAGCTTTAGTGAAAATACTTCAAAATATATTTTATTCTTAGTTTCAATTATTTTTCAATTTAAAAACAAAATTCAGCATTGAAATTGTTTTTTTTTAATAATTTGTTTTCATTTAATTTGCTTTCTTTGTCTAATAGAGAATAAAAAATATAATAAGAAATGAATAAATGTGTACTAAATATTCACGTTTTTATTTCGGAAAAGTTTACGAAATTTATAAAATATACTAATTAAAACTTCAAAAATACATTATATGATAGATGATATAACAGTAAAGGTGTTTATTATAATAAATAATAAATATCTGGAGATGACAAGAAAGATACCTTAATATCATTCAGATTCGCTCACGCAGGACGACTTTGAACGTATTTTAAAGGTTAAATGAAATTGATAGATTATTTTCAAAAATAACTATGCCAAAACTCGTCAGTATTTATAAACTTGTTATTTTAATATACTGTAAATGACATCAACCAAGACAACAGAGACAGTTTCATGTCAAAATGTATAATGTTGACTAACAATTCGACTTCATTCATTTGGCAATCAAACAATGTTACTTCTGTCGAACAAGTATAGTTTGAAACATTATCTCTTGTAGTTACTTGATTTTTTGTATGGTACACTTGCAATAACTACATGGTTGACATATTGTTATTTAATTTTTCGACAACGATTATGAAATAATTTTAGAAATTAAAAAAATAAATTATTATATGTTATATATAGAAAATAATTCACAAAAAGTTAATTTACTAAATTAAATTCTAAACCATCAGGAAATAATAAAAAAAATCCTTCGATTTTTTATGTTAAGTGCATTTGTTTATCATTTTTTTATTTTCAACAAATCACTGCTATATAGAAACGTAAAAATTATTTATCAAGTGAGTCGTAAAACTTAAAATACTAAATAAATTGATTACTGAATATGAACATTTTATACCATGTTATTTTAAAGTTTATATATCATTACATGTAAAATAATATTTAGTATAAAAGGATTTCTAAACCTGAAATGTTTTATGAAATGTTTATATATAGGGTAATTCAATTTAGGCTTCCACATGGAAGTATTAAAAGAGGGCGTAGGGGTTTGGAAAAGTCATGTTATTTTTTATTTTGTATTTTAGTTCAATTCAATACTAAAAGACAATTAAACTAAAATACTAAATGAGAGATAACATGTTTCTTTTAATACTTTCGTGTAGAAGTCTAAGCAGAATCACATATAATATATATATATATATATATATATATATATATAGAGAGAGAGAGAGAGAGAGAGAGATGTAACCACAGTAAAACATGGTTTCATGTTATTCGCTGGAAATATATTTGAATTTTTTTGAATACATAAAAAACACTCTTCCGTTTTTCTCGTTACACGACTAAGGTTTGTATATATAAACGATACGTTTCAGCTGTAAAGTTGTGTGTGCTTAAGTCATATATATATATATATATATATATATATATATATATATATATATATATATATATATATATATATATATATAAATACACTGCAGTTTTGCGCATGTCAACAGCAAGACAACAGCTGAGCGTTGCCCCGTGCCCCCCTGACAAAAAGTAAACCAGCTGTAGCCCCGCTGACTGGCTGTCACTAACATTAGTTGTGTTTTGGTCTTGATATTGTATGCGCAGCACAACATATATCTAAAGTAAGAGATACCTGTTTATTGTTTGATAATAGTTTCATAATTGCGTTTAAAATTTAATGTACATATTTATTTATATCTATTTCTATAAATATTTTTAACTGAATGTGCGTTATCAGTGAAATAGAGGAATAAATGTTAATGTATCTAAAATTGAAATTTTAATAAACTATGCGAGTGAATGGGATTTTCTTGTTACATCAGATTCAATGTTTATTATTCTTTGTTTGATGCTTCATTTCAAAACTGATGGATAAACTGTACCCAATGGAAGAAAACTAAACTAGTTATTTTTTTTCAAACATTTTTGTAACTTGCTTGTTTTTATAAGTTTAAATGAGTTTTAATATATGGTATATGTTTAATGAATAATTTTTGTGATTAATGGATAACGGTTGAAACCATAACTTGTGCTAGTTAAAATCTATGTGCTTTATAATTTACATTTTTTTGCGTACATTTTTATGTGAATATGTACATATTATATATATATATATATATATATATATATATATATATATATATATATATATATATATATATAATTTGTGAATTAACTAAAAATCTTAAAAAATAAAACGTTTTTTATTTAATATAAATTGTTTTCTTTTTTATATATTTGTTTCGATTTTATTCAATTTTTCGTAGTAATTTCAAAATTTCTATTGAACTGATTTTGTTTCATTAATTCATTCCATATACATTTTTAAATAACTATATAACTTCCAAACTTTTTTTGTTTATATGAACTTGAATATTGTACCTGTTATTCTATTTTTCGCCACATCACCGAAGTTTTGAAATTTTTAATTTTTTTATTATTTAATAGTTTAAAATAAATATTTTACTATATATATATATATATA